>VWZT01007771.1:0-91223 GCA_013397055.1 Pachycephala philippinensis
CCAATATTTGGACCGCAACACTTAAGGGGGCTCAAAAGATAGGTGGAGAGAGACTTTTTGCAAGTGTCTCTAAAGGGAGGAAAAGGGGCAACAGTTTTATATTGAAAGAGGATAAACTTAGATTGGATATAAGAAATAGTTTTTTTACAGTGAGAGACATGAGGCACTGGAACACGTTTCCCAGAGAAGTTGTGGATGCTCCATCCCTGGAAGTGTTCAATGCCAGGTTGGATGGTGCCCTAAGCAACCTGATCTAGTGGAAGGTGCCCCTGCCCACAGCAAGGGGGTTCGTACTCGATGATATTTAAGGTCCCTTCCAATACAAACCATTCTATGATTCTATGTGTCTCTTAGCTGATGGTGTGAAAATGTTTTGAGTTTCTTATGCAAAAGATTCTGAGTACAAAGTTCAATAAATAATGTGACTTACATTTTTATAACTTATCCTCTTGCTAAGGCTCAACACACTGCATAGTGCACACACATTCCCACTTATTTCACTGAGTTGCACAGATACATGGCTGGAAACTCAGAAGTAGCATTACAGCCCACAACACTAAAAGACAAAAGTTCCTATTTTCAGCTTACTTGAGCGGCAGCTGCTATTAAATTCCGTAATTTGGATTTTTCTACTGGTCAAGCAAAACTGAAATACAACAATCAAAATTTAATTACAAAAGGAGATATTCCCAAAATATATTAAGGCTGAGAATACAGATAGCAAATATTTTTAGGAAAATTAAACAACAACAACAACAACAACAACAACAACAACAACAACAACAACAACAACAAAAGAANAAAAAATCAAATAGTCCCCAAAGAGACAAATCCCTTTCACATGGAACAATGTGTATTTAGATTGTGTGTTTTCTCATATGTTGCACAGAAAATGTAGCATGAAAAAAGTCTTTATGGTGGCAATAACCTTTTAAAGACTACTAAAATTTTATTTTATTTAAAGTAGCTATACAGTCCTGTAAACTTAAGTTCCATTTTTATAAAACGTCAAATGATGAATGCAGAATTTATATACAATCTCGTCCTGAAGGTACCCTAAATAATCCTGTTATGTCATGTATAAGATCCTTACTGGGATAAAACCCAAACCACACCCATCTCCATTAAATAGAAAAAAACATTTTCCCAAAAATACAGTTTTCTAAAAGCAGAATTATTAAAAGGAGTAAATAGTAGGCAGATTGTGAAATAACTATAAGACCACACAGATGTATAACTGGAATACTAAATTTTATGAGCAGTTTGTGGCGTCATTTTGTTGGATTTGAGCCAGAAAGAGCCATTTCAGTGCATTCAAGAGACAGGAAGAGAAATCTCCATCAACCCAAAGGCTAGCAGAAAATTTTCTTCAGGGAAAATGTATCCACTTCTCATGTCTCCCATTTTAGTATTTAGTTTAATGCACGTCATGTATTTGGCTTCTGTCTGTGTTTTTCTTTCCCAGCATAATTTTTGCAACAGATTTGCCCTGAAGCATTAACTACCCTTGATAGTTTTCTCTCTTACTGTGTGATTACTTGCTTAGCATAATGACTTTTCTGCTTTTTTAAATTAGTATGGTGTCACAGGAACTACTGTTGAAAAAGTTGACTTTAATGCAATATGATAATATCAGCAGTGGTAAGAACATATAGAATGTTAATGTAACTACATTTCAGGTGTCTTGAGTAACATTTCAGAATTTCCATACTTTATTTTGCACAGTAAATTTTGAGAAAGCCTTTTAAAAAATTCAGATCTGTAATACGAAAATAACAAAACACAGCTGAACAAAATTTCCCAACAGAATATTTTATTCTTTTTAGAAAGAATTGTACAAAACCCCCCAATACTTCATTATAAAATGCTAATTTTATCTGTGTTCTTCTAATGCTAACCTGACTTACTATGATATGAAATTACGATTATTTTCACTCATAAACTGTATATTATTATACATCATATTTCAGCAACACAATTCCTCCTGTAGCCTTCATTATGCTTATAAGTTATGCATTATCTGATACATTTTAAAAATAAAATTATTTTATATTACCAGGATACATTTTTTCAAGAAACTTCTGAGATTAGGTCACTTGCTTTATTTATTTGCAAATTTGTAAGATTTTTCTTTTAGCTCAAATTCATGATGCATTAGTTTTATTAACTGGAATTTGAGGTGACCAAAATTCAAATTGCTGACCATTTATTATGTGACTGTAGCATAATAATATTGAACATTCCTCTACCACCACTTTGCTTGAGTTTATTCATGTACTAAAACTGTGAAAGAATTCTGGAGCATGGATAATTTTTTGAATCAATAACTACATTTGACAGTAATGAATTTTTAGGTTTTTAGTGCTCTAGGCAGTGAAAAGTTTAAGCAATATTACAGCAAAAATAAGCCAGCATAATACTTATATCCTCTTCTTTCTTATTGATTCATGTTAAAAAGCATGTGGTGAGGAAGCCACTGAAGGACAGAAAGACAATCTTTTCTTTAACAAACACTGAGCAGTTAAATTGTATAATCCCACTTAATGTTTTGAGCAACTCTCCATATAAATTCAGAGATTAACTGAGGAGAGAATGAATTTATGAAAATTTTTGTTCTATTCTCTTGTCAGTAGAAAATATTTCCTCAACATATGCAACACAAATACAGAAAGAATGCTTCTCATAAACAAGCCACTGAAATTCTGTTCTTTTGCATAATAGAGCTGAATTAGTTCTGTTCTGCTTGGTCTCCAGGCCCAGGGAAATGCAAATGCACATGTGGGTGTCTAGCTCATAAACTATACTTAACTGTATTTAAGAGGTCATATAAATGTTAGGTTAAATTTCATCAGCTTTCACCATTTAATACCACATTATGCATATAACTGCTGATACTCTCACGCTTTTTCTAATATCAGAAAGAATCCAAACACATTTATATACATCAATCACAATAATTCAGTGTTAAATGGGTTAATGTATTTCAACTTTACCAAAATTATCCTTAGCTTTCAAGTACAGGGAATGTTTAATACGACAATTAAAAGGCCTTGAAAGAAGTTTGGAACAGCCTATGATCTCAAAGAAAAATAAAATCCACTCTTAAAATAACTAACCTGAACAAAGCTTTTCCACTTGGTAAGTATAATGAAGTTCTTGGTATATACTATCTACTTCATTAATTATGCAAAATTTTATGGTTTCTTTTCAAAAGGTTATTAAACTGGAATATAATTAAAAATACAATAGCTGAGAACAAATGTAAATGTTTCTGGAAGTATGAGATTAATAACTCTGGCATGAATTAACCATTATGTGCAATCTATTGGTATATTTTTCACATACAGCTTTGCCACTACACTTCATTTCTGATCTACAAGATCACTTCTGTTCAGCACTTGTGTCTCAGCCAATTAATGAGTGGTAACTGTGTTATGTTTGTGAAGAGATTTGAATGGTTATTTAAGGTGTTAAGCAAATATTGTCTAGCTTGAAATTATTGAAAGTGTTGACCCATAAATTCTGAGGTAATCACAGTGTTCTTGGGGTTTCTGTCTCTCTTTTTGTCAGCAAAAAACCAGAGCTAGTTGAATGCTGTTTGTTATATATTTCTTGTGTCTGGATGATTTATACAAATGTATTCCTGTATTTTCCTTATCATCCTTTCTGCTAACTAATTTGAATATTTCTCTTTAATTTTTCATTATATAAATCTTAGTGAAGAAATATGGGTGCTTTAAGGCTTTTATACACCTCATAAAAATCCTTCAATTATTTTTCACAGTGTAACATCCAGAAATCTCCAGCACACCCTGCGGCTAGATCTGCATTTCAGTACATCCTGCTCTAGGCAGATTGGACTTGTTGGCCTCATTTCATTTGCAAGGAAAATATGCTTCAATTATCTCCATGAAGAGACCTGCTAGAACATATTTTTTTATTTCCTCCCTCTGGAAGGAAATTTGCATGTGCAGTGGAGTGGTGAGCTAACACAGTTCCCCACAACATGGACCTGAGACTGAAGCAAAATACACTTTGTGCCAGAATTGAAGCATGCACTGCAGGGCATCCTCACCTCATAGGCATAGCCTTTTACTCCACAATATATATTGGATAGTTATATGTCACCATTCTGCCACATTTTTTCATGTCAGATCCTGATGGGTTATAATTCTACTAATAAATTGAGTTTGGGTCGTGAGGTAAACAGACACAAAATGATAAAACTCACAAAACCCCCACAACAGAGAAAAAAAAAGTCCCTAAAATTGAATTCTCGTCTTTTTCAAGGTATGTAAATATCTAGAATTAATTACCTCTGGTCAATGTTAATGCTCAAATGATGATTTAGAATTTTCTGAGAGAAAACCAGCTAGCACAGGCTGAATTGTTCAAAAGATCATTGCAGCAATTTAACAGTTGATTGAATTCCAGTGCCAAGGTACTTTCCCTGTTTATGTATAATTTTGCAACAGAAGCATAGCTACTACATATTTTTATTTGTAGTATAATATGGAATGCTGAGCTCAGAAAGAGCTAGAAAATACCCTTCATAAATTAACAAGATTTCTCACACTTCAGTTTGTGAGGCAGTTTGTTAATTTACTACTCAGGCCCACCAAGACACCTGTCCAGCCCAGTCAGGTGGAGAACACAGAGAAGAAGCAAAGCACAAGCAGGAAAATGCGTGTCAGGAGGACTTGTCTCCTGGCCAGAATCTCTTTCTGAGCAATTCACAGTCTATAGATACCAGTTTAATTCTGTTATTTTTTAAAACGCAGAAAAATAAATAGGCTATTGTTTGGGTATTCCCCCCCTTTTTTTTTTTTTTTTTTTAAGGAGTTTAAGTGAATGGACATATTTAGTTCACCAAACTAATGTATCTAATAAGTCACACAAGTACAAATAGAATTATCCATATATTAGTATAATTCAAGTAATTTGCAATTCAGCTGAGACATTGTAGACTTTTGACAATTAACTTTTGAAAGAATTAATGCCTGAGGAACTTGCAAACATTTTCACCTTATATGGACACAGGGAGTTTAGAGCACGTTTACAGAAGACTCAAGAGAGCTGCCTTTTTTAGTAATGCTTATTAATTTCTGTGGTAGTTAGGTTAAGTTAGGCCTGGTTAACATAGCTGCTACCATAAGCCCATGAACTTTATCAGCTGTTTTTATAACTAGTCAGTAGATGGCCATCCTCTAGTTCTGAATGACAGAATGAACCTTGAATGCAGGAATTGGACAGCCAAACTACACAAGCCAATGATCAAAAATGGCAGCAGGTCCAGAAGAATTTTTTTTGACTGCCCAAAGAGCAAGACCAAGTCAGACACCACCTCCTCTTCTTTTGCTCTGTACCACTGTAAAAAGTCTAACTCCATTTTCTGTATTACCAGACATTGGAGCCCTGAAGGAAGAAAGTAGCTCTCTCGTTAGATTTCCCACTCATTAATTCCTCTCCTCCAGGACAAACAAACCTCAACCTCTATATGTTTTATGTCCTGTATTTTTTTCAGCTCATCTTCTAGTTGAACTTATGCATATACAGAAACAAATAAATGAGAAATTCAATAAGGGATTCCTGTCTCAGAAGGGAGAACTAGGGATCATCTGGTTTTGGCTAGGGTAGAGTTAATTTTCTTAGTTGTTGATACAGTGCTATGGTTTTGGGTGCAGTATGAGAATAATTTTGACAATACAATGTTTTAGTTGTTACTGAGCAGGGCTTACCCTAAGTCTAGGTAACTTTCTGTTTCCCAAGCTCTGGCAGCGAGGAGTTTCACAGGAAGATGGGAAGAAGCACAAACAGGACAACTGACCTGAACTGGCCAAAGGGATATTCCATGCTATAGGAAGTCATACTTAGTGCATAAACAGGGGGGAGCTGGTTATGAGACAGGAGAGAGAACACATTTCTAGAGTCTTTCAAAATATATGTAAAAACTGTCTCATGATACTGCCTGAAAATTCTTACATGGTTGATTATCTACGACAAACTCCCCACTCAGTAACTTTTTCAACAATAGACCTAACTAATTTATGCTTAAAGCACTTGAAAAGTAGTCCCATAAAAATTCTTTCTTGCCAAATATGTTATTAAGTAACTTTTCACACATTTAGTTTTGTGAAAGAACTTATTCTTGGATCCTATTTCTAGTGACTTGTCATTCGAGTGTATCTAGCTTGCTCAGTATAATGCTCTGCTGTTCTCCACTTAGTCTATGTAAGAATCATTCAAAAGGTTTCTAAAATTTACAGTCAAAAAGTTTCAAGCTTTTTCAACCTAACCCAAGTACTCTGATTTTTGAAGTTAAATTTTGCATCTTAATCCCTTATACAGACTGTTTAATAATTTATGGGAGAATTTCAAGTGACTTTTTAAAGATTTTTTTCTTTTGGAGAGAAAAGGAAGACAGAGAAATGTGCTTCCATAGTGATCTTGTATAGCACGGAATCAGGGATTAAGCCCCTCTTAATATTTTAATGACCTAACATAAAAAATGCATGTTGGCCTATTATTCTGAAAGACATATAATTAGAACTAATGTTAAAAAGGTCGTTTTAAATCATACAAATAAACTGCCTCTAGATGCGAGACTTTCCTCTTTTCCTGCAGTCACTTAAACTGCTAATTATCTGGGGGGAAAAAAAAAAAAGTCTGTGTAATCTTATTACTATTCAGTAAAGTTTTAACTGAGGGAAAGATAATGGTATACACTACTGTGAGAAATTATATCTGATCCAATGAGCCTGAACTTCTGTTGTATAGAAACCTAATTCAATTGCAAAATGTTATGCAGAAATAAGGGAATATGGAGGAAATCAGGTGTTTCATCCCACAGAGCTCTTTCCACTAGGGGGAGATGAAACTGCATCTCATATCAAACACTGTGATCATATTAAAATACTTTATTTAATAATGTACCACTACTTTCCCTTCTCCACTTTGGAATTCACAATGGACTTGATGTTTAATGTCCAAATACTATCTCCTGATGCTATCTTTGCTAAGGTTTTCACCCTTTAACAAATATTTTGCCTCTTATTAGGCAAGACAGTATGCAGAAAAAAATCAATATTTATACATATAGTCAACATATACATATGTATATATTCAGTATTGTGGAATTTCAATGACACTATATTAAGCAGTAGCACTAAATACTTTTTCTTATTTAACATCCTCCATGTTCATGGTTCTTATACATATGGACAGATTTTTTAAGAAAGTATTAAGTTATTACCAAAAGGTAAGTCACTTTTAATAGTTCAGGTTATGCACCATATAGCCGCTTCTACACATTCATTTGTGTGAAAATAAGAAAGAGTTTTATTGCACAGATTTAGAACTATTTAGAGAGCTTACGAACATTGTAGAGTACAGGTTTTTTAACTTCTTAGTTTGTTTTCTAAACGAAGATACTGGCTCTGAATGCCAGACTTTGTAGGCAGAGAGGAAACATTATAACCTTCTTTCTCACCTACAACTTTTTTTTTATCCTGCTTTGGCTACTTTTGCAAGTTGGGTCTAGTAAGCACGCTTGTAAAATATTCTGTCTTCCCCCTCCAGCCCTTTCCTTCTTCTTCCGCTCAGATTTTGTTGCTGGTCATGACACCATATGGGCTGGGATATCCCTTTGGTCAGTTTGGGTCAGCTGTCCCAGCTGTGTCTCCTTACAACTTCTTGTGTTCCTCCAGCCTCCTCGCTAGTGGGATGGGGTGAGGAGCACAGAAGGCCTTGACTCTGTGTAAGCCCTGCTCAGTACTCTTGAAAACATCTGTTTTCAATGCTGTTTCCAGCACAAACTCAAAGCACAGCACCATACAAGCTGCTATGAAAAAGTTTAACTCTATGAAAGCCAAAACTGGTACAATCTTCACCCTTTATTCCATACTGATTATGTCATGCTCAGGTCCCACACTACCTAATACATCCCCGTTAGGCATCACCCCCTTCTCGTCCTTTGATATATTTACAGAGTTATCATTCCCTTAGTGTGCAGACCAGCACTTCAAAATATCCTGGGAGTTCATTCAGCCCATGCCTCTGGACTCCATCTGTTATGGTGGTCACTCAGGACAGAAGAGGTGGTGTATTGAGTGAACCTACTGGGCATCAAAACCAGCTCAGCTCAGGTCACCACTGCACTTATGTTGTCTGTCTAGGTACAGCACCTTCTCTAGGATAAGAAAAAAAATTGCACTCATCATTTACTTCCTTTAAATATTTATTAAACTAAAAGGAAGACAGATTCTCTGCTGTTTTTTCTAGAATTGCTTCTATCAGACAGCTACTTGTCTACAGATAGGTCTTCAAACCTGTGCATTGAATGGTATATATTGTTTGTCCAATTTTCTCATTATATTCTTTAAGAATTCTGTGAAATTATTTGGCCTCTTTTATCTCTTTTCATTTCCTTCTAGAGTTGAACAAATTTTTTAAACTGTAGTTGTTTATGTTTTCCAGTTTTTAGAAAAGTATTTTCTTGTTCTGTGTTTAATGACTTTGAGAAAGCAAAGTAATTTGTTTCTTCACAAAATTGCATGTTAGGGGAAATATTGCCAAATCTTAAAAGCAGTTCTATTCATATAGCTTCTAGCAAAAAAAACTGATTTAAGGAAAGGGTAATCGTCCAAAGACATTGAAAAAAATTCTTGATCATAGTCAGGAATAAATATTTTAAATTCTTTTATTCCTAAAATATATAGATTGTAGGTTGTTACAAGTATCCACTCATGGGCACTTGAAACAGAAAGACATAGAGAATTTAATCAAGCTTCCTGACTTTTGAGAAACACTTCAATCCTTTTTTTTTCTTTCCGTGTAATCAGTGTTCATCTTCAAAATTAAATTCATTATACTCTTTCATTGCTAATCTTGGCAGCAGTATTTAATTCCTGATATTCATTAATTCTTCAATCAATATGTTTTATTCACACAGACATTTAATTATTGCATATCTGATAGCTTGGACGTGTTTGTGCCTGTGTGTCTGTGAGTACATGCCAGTGTGTATAAAGTGCACACATTAAGATTGTGTAATGTAAAAATAACAGTGGGAGTAATTTCAAAAAAAATATCAGCCAGAAGGTCAAGCTTCAGAAATAATTTCTCGAGGAGATTAAAGTAGAGCAGGATTTGACTACCTCTGGGAAACATTAAAACCTTCCTACTTTGAAAAAGTGGTTTCACTCTAATCAGAGCGACAGTCACAGCCTACAGACTACTGATTTCCCCCAAATGTTCAAAACTGCAGACCAATCTATTTATAGGCTTAAAAAAAAGAAAAGACAATAGCCAAACCCACAGCATGACCATGACTGTAGCACAGGTACATTTTCTGAAAACAGAGTACACCCTCATCTTGAAAATCCACTAAGGACCTGGAAATCACCAGTATTTATTACATAGGAGGAGCAAGTATTGAGTAGCAGAAAAAGCAAAATAAACAAAAACAAGCAGATAGCCTTGCCTTTGGAGCTGGATTTCTCATGCGTAAATTAAGCACATACATAAATGAGAGTTTTCAGGTCTAGGGCCCTAGGCTACCATTTGTGATGTCTGATTTGCAAGAAAATTATTTTCTTCATTGTGCCAATTACTATTTTTCTCAACTTACAATAGCTTCCAAATAGATCATTAGCCGAATAGCAATTACCTTGGGCAAAGAACACCTCTTAACAATGCCCAAATAATTTGGCTCATGGAAGCAGTGCTACTTGTGAAATTAAATTGCAGCTAAAAAAGACAGTTTTAACAAGAGGCTTAAAATATTTAATAATTTCAAATACAGTTTTTTCAAGAGTAATATTTAGTTCCAGGCATGTTATAATTTCAGTATTAGCAAAATGAGATTTACATTAGTACTGAATCATTTGTTTTGGAAAAATCTGCTATCCTGTAAACTGAATGTACCAGCTGCTGGCTACCTGCAGTTTTGTTTTAATAAGACCATTAATTATAAAACAAGGCAAGTGCTAAAAATTCATAATCTTAATCTAAAAAAGGAATAATCAATAGAACTGCTGACTATACACCTGCCATATTCGTCTAAATTTATGAATGTTTTACCATTTAAATTTGGGCATTTATTACATACAATAATGCTACAAGTCCAAATAACCACAAATGCTACTAAAGAATGAGTAGCAAAACTTAAAGTGCAAGCTTATAAATTAATGCATAACTTGCAGAGGAATAGAAATTTTTCTGTAGTCACTAAGACCAGGGCAAATTCTTTCTGCGTTAAAACTACAGATACTTTTCTGCTGAATACAGCAAAGACTAGAATTAAACAAAACTTTTCATAAACAGAGCCAGGAGTAAAATATGACATCACTTTGGTTCCCTTATTTTATTATGCAAGCATACCAAAGAATGTGATTTTGTTTCTAAGGAGCCACTGTCAGTAGACCTTCCAAACCACTGACCTTAGGGCCCATAGGAGCAATGAAAAAGCAATTCCCTTTGATCTAGGAAAATGGATGCTCAACAAACTCATAAACTGGTCATCTGTTAATACAAAATTAAGAAGGAAAAGTCACGCTTCTAACGTGTACCTCAGTCACTTGGGTTCTTTGGGAGACATTCCAGAAAATAAATTCCTAAACTTCATTTTTTCCTAGGCTATTCTGGAAGCCAGGAATACCTTCCCTCTAAAATTATTATCATCCTGTCTCTCTGAGTCGTTCCTGACCCTTCTGCTCTGGCAGATTATGGGATGAGATTACAAAGTGGCTCACTCCAGCAAGGGGAAAAAGAATATGCGTTTTCCTGAGGACTTGTCTGCCTGCAATGCTTTAAGCACAAGGCAGTAACAGAAGCCTCTGCCCACCCATCCATTCAGGCCCATGGAGGAAGTGCTTGTCTCGCAGAGAGGGAAAGAGAGAGGCTGTGAATCATGGGAAGAGAGACTGCAGTACATTGAGATTCAGATTTCATTTATTCCTGTCTGGGGGAAAAGGCATTTAGGATTTACTTTAATGATGTTTTGAATTCATTTCTTCAGCATTGTGCAATTATCACACGTAATATTTAAAATTTGGGTAGAGTCTGGGTCAAAAAATGGTGTCAGAATAGGGTTTCTTGGTTATTTGCTGTTCTGTTGACTTCCAAAAGGTCAAACATTCAAACTTGTTGATTAAAATACCAGTCAATGTTTATTTTATGTCTTATCTTGCTTTTATTTGTTCACACAGAGGAAAACAGGTCATGCTTGCTTTTGGTTATTCTGATGGTTCTAATGTCAGCAGACCTCTGGAAAAAAAAAAAAAAATCTTAACTTTCCTTTTTTTTTTTAGTTTGAACAAACAAATAACCATAAAAATTGAACCAAAATGCAGACATGTTCTGAGGTTGTGTTTATTTTAAGCAGTTACATTTGGCAAGTTGCAACTGATCAAAAACATGGCATGACTGTAAATATATATAATCACTATTGAATGATAGATTTATTAAAGATAGTCTAGAATGACAATTTTCAAATGAATATTTTTTTCTCTACAGATCTTTTTTTAAGAACTCTAACTAATGGAATCTTGTGGCATAAAGCTTATCATATTCTTAATAAGGTAATTAAAAAGATTAGTGGGGTGAATAGTTTAATGGTGTGAATTCTCTTATCAATAGTAAAATTTGGACAGCAAAATTTAGGTATTGCACTGAAAATGTATCTTTGTGCTCAGTTTAGTTCAATTCAGTAAGTATAGAACTCATGGGGAATATCACTACTGAATTAACTTGTCTTTTCATAAAAAAATTGGCTATATATGAATAATCACCTTTTAAGCAGTTCTGTTTGATTCTTCCTCAGGGCTTTTCACAAGCACTTTTCACTACTATCTACCTATAATACCAGAATTAACATATGGCAACCTAAAAGAAAAAAAAAAAGTAAAATCAATAAGACACACATATTCCCTATGTTTAATTTTCTTTGGTGTAATCAGTTGAAATTAAGTATCAAAAGAATACAGAAGGTTTTGCACCCAGTAAAGAAACCATACAAGAAAAAAATGGGGAGACAAAAGCACTAAACTGATATTTTGATTAAAATAACACTTGTTACATTGAAGATCTGTCTGCTGACTCATTTTATTGTTATTTTGAACAGTATCATAGAGCAGTATTTTCATCAAAAATGGTGTTCTGGACAACATTGGGTTTTTTGAACTTGCTTGCGAGTTGGTGTCAGAGATCTTCTGACCCCAGCTGCACTAACCATCTGCCAGTATTATGATCAATAATAGCTTGCTGCAGCACAAGCATCCACTTCCATACTGCTCACAGAAAACCAGCAAGAGTGGGGAGCTGCCGTGTT
This sequence comes from Pachycephala philippinensis, assembly GCA_013397055.1. NCBI lineage: Eukaryota > Metazoa > Chordata > Aves > Passeriformes > Pachycephala > Pachycephala philippinensis. Next base: position 12,329 of record VWZT01007771.1, read on the forward strand.
ATCTAGAGCAGATGAATGGTGGCACCATGCCTAGGGGTGGTAGCTCTTGTGTTCTGCTGAGATTGAACAACCAGTGATTTTTTTCCTGCTTCCCCTTCCACCCATCATGTTTTTTGTCTTATCAATCCTTACCTGTTTCTTTAAAATATATTCTACATATTTTCACTTTTTTTTTAAATCCTATGCTTCAGGTGGTAGATTGCAGAGCTCTAAATCTTCATTTTTGATCCATGCAAGTCTGATGGAGCACTCTTCTCTTGCTGTCTCCTTATGTTCTCTGAGACCCTTTGTGACAAATTCACCCTAGAATAAGTAGTAGGAATGGATTTGAATCATGATTCTAAGGGCAAAAATGTTATAGCAAGATTTTGTAACTGCTTGGTGCCATGAAAATAATTTGGGGAGTTTCCTCGTTCTGAAGACTTTTACCTCTCTCATACATAGATAAATACCTACCACAAACTAGCTCATGCTGTGAGCCCGCCTGTACTATCTCCCTGGATCCTTCTGGCCCGGATATTTGCTTTTACTGACTCCTCTCCCTGAATTACAAATTTATAAAGCTGTCTTTAGGTTTGTCTCATTTCATAAAGCTTATGATCTGGGCCATTATCTGACCTCTTGTCATGTGCTTGAAGGTTGTCAGGAGAAATGTGTGGGATGACACTGGTAGAGACCCAGTTTCCAGACCTTTGGTGAGGAATACACCTTCTCACAGCACGTCACCCCTGACCGCAGGAAGCTTCCCTAACTGCATTGTTTCATTGTTTCTTCTTAGCTATTTTTTTTTAGCAATTAGTCAGTAGATACACAAGCTGCTTAAAAACTACAACCTAGAATGGAAAGGGGGAAGTGAATTAGTGCTATAAGGAAGATGATAAGGTGAGAAAAGATACTTGACAGGCAGGCAATGAGTATCAAACTTGGCATATGAACTGTGACCAGGTTCAGGAACGTAACAGGCAAGTCTATTCGACTCTTTATGGCTGGGTCTGGTACACAGGCACAATGTGCACCTAATAGATAAACATTTAGGTCTTTTGCCAAAAAACCTTCTCTCTGCCTTCTCTCTTGAGCAGCTATATAATATGACCTATTCATGCAGTATTTGCCATTTGAGACCATGATAACCAAATAAGATGAAAGCCTACATAGGCTGAGCAGGGGGACTGTACGGGTGTGGGAAGCAAATGGCTGACTCACCATGCTAGGTGCCGTCTGAACACAGTTAATTATTTCCTGAATATTTTTCAGATTTTTTTGTAGCTAATTTCTATCTCTTGAAAAAAATAATTTGATTCCCAGTGGTTTGGGTTACTGTAGGTAAGAAATACATGCTGAAATATGTTTGCAGGGTGCTAACACAAGTGCTCATTCAATATGAGTCAACAAGCAAAAATTTCAGAGCAATTATTAATTCAGTCAGTACAACTATTTCTGGCTTTTAAATCCACATTTGCAATTCACTTACATTCCTAAGGAGATTGGACATTAATTAACAATTGTTAGGCTATGTATCTCAGACTGGTAAATTCTGCATAATCTGAAGTGTTTACTACATATAAACACAGGTTGTGTGTCGATGACTATTGTAAGAATTTAATAGCCAGTAGCAAAATAGTATGAAGAGTATGTTGAAATTAGAAATTGAAAGAAGAAACATTCTATCACAAAAATACTGCTTCAGGTGGATTACACTTTTTCTTTTCTTCAGGTTTCAGGATGTATTTGCTGCTTAAAAAGCTAGGCGAGAATTGTAAGATGCACAACTATTTTGCTTTCAGAAGAAGCATGAGAAGAAAATACAAAAATTAGCAGTCATGGAGTTGAGACTTTGATGGCTGCACAATAAAGACACCTTTCCCTCCACAAAAAAATATAATATCAGTAGATAGTTATTACAAGATTTCGCAAGCTATTTTGGTATTTATACTGGTTTATCTACATTAGAAATTGTTTACAAAAAGAGGAGATGAATATATCTAAATGTACCTTAAATATATTTGTAATGTTTTTAATGTTTGTGTTTCCTTTGTTAGTTCAATGAGCATACTGTAGTCTTTGTTCTGTGTTTTTTTTAAGCAACCAAGTAACTTTATAGCCAACAAAAAAATAATACATAAATTTAAAAGTTCATTTAATTTACAATGAAGATATGAAATCCATTAGCAGTTTAGATAACTGTGAATATTGCTTGGAGAAGGCTAGTGACTCTAAGACAAGCAACTTCAAAATAATATGCCAGGAATTTGTTCTGAACATTATAAACTTTTACAGGCTATCTTCAGGATATGGAGGCACAAGTTTTTTGTCTGTTTATTTGTTTGTTTGTTTGTTTTCTTTTCTTCCTAGAAGGTTTGGCTATGGGGCAAAAAGAAATAAAATTGCCTAATGAATAAATATATTCAGTCTACTGGGAGGAAAAATTGTCTCTGTTATGTTTAATAAGATACGCATCATACAAATATATTGGATTACATAGACATTTGTCTAAAAATATGTTTGAATTCTTACTACTTTTCAAAATAAATTTTCAGTTCCAGCTATATACTGTCAATGTCATATGAGGAACATTATTTTATTTTTATTGTGACACTGTCTTCATTATTTTATTCTCCCCCCTTCGTTTTATTGGTGTCTGAAATCAGGGCTGTTAATTAGAATTTAGTAAGAAAAAAAAAAAATTTTTGAAGACAATTCCGTAAGGAATAAAAATAAGTTCTGAAAGAGATATACACAAATATGCTATAGCTGAAGGTTTGTTAAGATTTCAACCAGCCCTGGTGTACCTCACTAAGATGATGTGTGCCTACTTTTCCTGCTTTGACATTGTATATTAAGAAACAATAATTTAAAAAAAAGTCTAAAAGTGCATGATAAGCATATATGTTGACATCATTAGTAAAAGGAATAAAGAGTAAAAAAGGTAACAGTTATGAATATATTTGAATCAGCAATCAAGCATGTGTGACAACCATGCTAACATGTAAATGGTCTAAGCACAAGCACCTGCTTATTTTTCAGTGAGGAAATCATAGCTGTGAAAAATAAAGCACACCATTACTTTTCAAGTTCATGTTTTTAATTTAACAAAATCAGCATAAAAGCCTTGCACATAATGACTATGAACTGAAGCAAGATTAAATTCCTTAAATTCCTTGAAAGATTCACACAAGTATTTCATAAATTCTGTGACTTTTTTGGGGAGTTGTTTGTTTGTTTGTTTGCTTGTTTTCTTGTTGTTGAGTCTCATGCTAATTTGTGACAAATTTAAATCTTTGTTCGATGCTAGCATTTTTTCCAGTAGCCTTTTTTTTTTTCCTAGGGAGAAAATTCCTTGTTCTTTGTTTAAGGAACTTAATTTAAGCATCCATACAGGTAACAAAGTCAATATCATACAGTACAGTATGTGTGAATGTCTAGGGAAAGCTGAAGACAAGAGAAGTCTTACTTGTATGATAGATATTTTCTTTAAAAAATACTTGAACACAAAATAACATGTTTTAAAATAATTATCTTTAGAATTTATAATTTGAAATGAATCTTGGAATTAAAATAAAATATTCCCAGCACTCTGGATACTTAATAGACATAGCATAAGAGTTTATATGTAATTTCCTGTTCCTTAAATAAAAGAGGATTTCCCTCTGATATTTTTGGGCAATTGTTTTCATGTTAAATAAACTGAAAAACATCTCAAAGGGCCAAAATTAATCTCTTTTTCTTGCTAATATTGAAGAAAATAAGTTGCCATAGATTGGTGTTTTATATTCCTGAACAGTTTTGAAAGAACTCTGCCTAGTATTAGAATCTGGTCTAGAAAAGAATGATACAGTAAGGAAGTCGCCTTCAACTTCTATTGCTTTTGATTAACAGTCTTGAGTTTTTTCTGACTACCAAAATTTTGGGAAATTTCCTAAAGTAAATCTGCTAAAAGCTGTTAACACAGCATAAACACTTATTAATATTAGCATCAGGGTTTTGTATGAATACAAATGTTGTATTTTACAGTTCCTACGAGAAAACATGCTTGTGATTTCTCATATCAAAAATGAGTGTGGAACTTTACAGGACTACATAACTTTTTATTCTAATCAGTGTAATGGAAATATCTGTAGACCAGGAAACTTGATTCATGGCAAAAATGTTCAAATCAGTGTGCACTTTATTCAAATATGTGATATATTATATAAAGAGTAATATGACAACTGTCCTTGGAAATTTGGACATAATGACTTCAGCTCTGTGGAACAAATCCAAAGATTTGTGAGGATTTAATGATTAGTTTTTTGGGGGCATTTTGAAACATTTTATGTTCTTTTTAAATAACAATTAACAAATTAACAAATTAAGAAGCAGAAATTGTTTGAGTTCTTTCCATTCACTAGTGATACAAGTATAATCTGAAAGACAGTAATAAGACAGAAGACAAACAAAAATTTCAAGTAATCTCTGAGCTTTATTTTGTGCACAGAGACACAGGCGTAAAATACTGAAAAAAATACAAATTATTAAATAATTACATAGGAACTTGTGAAAGTTTTGTATTTCAATATTTGTCTCAACAACTTTAGGAACATTATATTCGAATACCATGACCAAGTCAATGGGGTATAGAGAACTGTCCTCCTTAACAGCCATTTGTCCTTTATTGTCTGTAAAGGAAACTTCAATCTGTAATACACTGTAGAGAGTCCTGAATCTGTTTCTTTTAATCTGTATCCCCAGATGAAGCCAAAACCATTACCAGTAAGCCTTTCAGGACAGGCTCTAGACAGATACATGTAAAATGTCCCTGCTTTGTACTTCACTTCCAAAGACTGATAAAAATCATTTAAAAAGTGTCTCTTGCCTTTTTGCTAAAAAATCAATGTTGCTATGGGAAGAAATTCAACCATTAATGTAACAACAGTTTATGTAATTGGACCAAAAAATCACATCTATAATTATTTTTATGATCTTCTTCCCCAAATATAGAAATTGTGTAACTATCTGGGGATGATACATTATATGGAAACTTCAAGATATTCAGTTTTCTTTTATTTTTACAGCTTTCGGACTATTGTTACCCTTAGGTTTCCATGCATAAAAACAGTGTAACAACTTTTGTACTATGTTACTGTTATTTTTCTTTCTTAGTTCTGGTTTGATTGCTGTCTTAGGACATTGGTCGATCAAGGATTCTGTGCTACATTTCTGTTTTTATTATATATATTTTTCGTCTACTTCTGAGGCATTTAACGAGGTTTTCTTAGCCTTTCAGGTTCATTGAGCTTGTGAAAGTTGCAGCAATGTCAGCTTCCAATCTTATGCCTTGGGAAGCAGAGGGAATTGGAGAGGTCAGAGGCTGCTGGGCAGCAGTCAGCTATTACAGTATAAAAAGTAATAATAGTCATGGCTCACAAAAGAAGGTAGCAAGAGAACACAGAACTGAACTCACAGCAGAGCAAAGAAACGCTGACTTTGTAAAAGTAAACAATATATATAAAATACTGAATCTTTCTCAAACTAGTATAGAGATTAGGTCAGAAGTCAACTTATTTACAACAAATCAATCAAATTAACTAAATCATATGCTGTCTAACAACTTGCACATTAGATGGAAGACTGCATTTACTTGGTAATTGTTAACAATTAATGAAATTTTAAAAGTCAGGGGAAAAGTATCAGCAAAATATTTTGGGATGAAATCAAATATAATCACAGGGAGAAGGCCTGAAAATTAGGAAAAAATATTTTAAAAATATTTTATTTTTTTAAACATGTAGTGGTTTCTATCAAAGATGAACTAGAATTGACTACTCTTATCAATTGTTATAAATCGTCACAGCATCAAAATGAGGACAGATCATTTACTAGAAATGCCTACTAAAATACTCTGCAGAGTAGTAGCTTGACCATGTAGAAATGTGACACAGCCCTCAGTTTGACACCCAGTATTGCTTTTTTTACTAGCAAAAATAATTATACTCCTATAAAGAACTATGTCAGTCAGGAACTTAAAATGATACATATTTCCTAATTCTGTTCCTTTTTATATTATTGGGGGTGAAAAAAACCCCAAACCCTAACATTTTCAATTCTACTTATAGAAATTTTTGCCTGTGATAGATAAGAGGTAGATGGAGCACAGTGTACCATAGTCCACTGTGTGAAGATATGGAAACCCTTGACCTAATGGATACAACCTGATGAAGAGATCAGAATTCCAGTTTCTATTCTGGGGCATAACTCGCTCCCAGAATTCTAGAGCAGTATGCAAATGTTGACCGAAAGCTAAAAAAAAAAAATTAAATGTGAAATAAATTGAAATATTCAGAATGGGATTCATAATGTAAGAACCCCATCTCTACATAAGTTACTTAATTCAGTATAAGCATGTGGTAATAGTTATGAGCAATTTATTAATTAATTCATTGCAATGCCTCCTATACAGAATTCTATGGCTGACTTGGCATCTTAACAGGGTAGTTTTGATTCAGAGTGTGATTTGGGTAAATTCTGCCAAGGCAGCTTTTACTGTTCAGTGACTTCAGCTGCTCAGCATCAGCATTCTGTTCAGACATGCTGTTCAGGTATGTTTCACAAGTACAAAAGGGGGCAGTTTGAGCTGTAAATTGCAATCTAAATAGTTACCTACTGAGTAAATCACTGTTCTATTATTAGCACCTCTTCTTCCCAAGTTTGGGGGCAGTGTTGCCATAGCCACTCTGCTGAGTGCTTGAGTGACATTGCTTCCATTGTGATAATGCTGCACATGGTGTCAGGATGTGACTTACTTTGATATGAATCTGGCAGTAAAGATGATCTTCCTGTCTCCTGATTTCCCTTTATCTCTGTCTATTGGTTGATGCAATCTTTTCTTTGATAAAATCTTTTTCTATTTGTCAAGGAGTAACAGCTGGCTGTGACAGGCTAGACAAGAAGGGAGATACATATTGCTATAATTACTACTGGAAGGCCAGGTGAGAAAATTTCATTTGAGGGAAATGAGAATGGCAGGTGTATCATGATGGTACAGACTCTGTGTGTGAGAGTGGTATTTTGGAACTAGTGATTTGCTTGTTTATTTTGACAGATTGTTTTAAGCTTGTAAATTGTAATAAGGAATTTTGTCACCCTTGAAGAAAAGACATTTTAATTTACTCAGGCCAGATCTTCCACACAGGTACACTCAAGACATATGTTCTGAGAGATTAATAAAAATTATTTTTTCTTTTTAAAATAATAAGACATGGTCTTGTCTTCTTGAGTAATTTAAATATTTATTGTATCTTAATTTGAACCTATTATTTTAGGTTATCAAAGATTAAACTGGTGTTTAATAAATGTACCTTCTAACACACATGCAGGTAATTTTTTTCCGTATGGATATCTATTCTAATTGACTTCCCATTTCTTATTTAGATTCACTCATACCTTTATTTGTTTGTCTTTGCCTTTGAGTTAGTTAACCAAAAAGAAACTAAATTAAACAGAAAAACCTCAAACATCAAATGAACTGCACTGTACGCAGTATACGCAGCCATCTTAAGCAGCTGAATGTTTCTTTTTATTGCAATTTATGTCAATGATAAGTGTGAGTGAACACTTGACTAACAACATAACAGTCACCATAATGAATCTTTTGCTCAAAGTGAAGTTAGCCGGAAAAAAAGCTTTGTCCTTCTGATTATAACAAGGGTGGATTTAGAGGCGGGGGGTGTTGTTTTTATTGAGGTGTTGTTGTTGTTGTTGTTGTTATGGTTTTATGGTTAAAAACAAGATTAAAGACTGCAAAATGTTATCTTAAAATATGCGGAGTTTATGAACAATTGTCCCTTTTCAAAAATACTTTTATTTGCAATATCATGTCTATGTAAGATTTTTTCTGATCAAAATATTGCCTTTTTTCCATTAACTTCTCCTCAACTACTTTCTGCATTCTGCTTGACATGCTAATATAAAAACTTTTCCCCAGAAGGAATGTGACTTCTCACTCTATTATAACACCTACAGTACCTTGGTTTCAACATTTCACTTTAATATACTTTTTCGGTTCCTCTGGAGCTTCCTGGTTTCATACGTAAAGCTGGAAAAGTAGTAATTTCTTCTCTGTAACAGCCTATTGTTTTTGTGTGGCAGTTTGGGTTTTTTTGGTTGGTTTTGTTGTTTTGGGTTTTTTTTTTTTCAGTGAATAGGTGAATGGGTCTTCCTTGAAGCTATATCATTGCCAAATACTATTTGCTGTTATATTTATCTCATTTCTATTTCAATGATCAATGAAAAATAGTCTATTTCAAAAATTTTATAGTTTATTAAAATTTTCCTACCTAATGCTGGCCAAATGTGTATTGTAGTACTGCAATTAAAAACCAAGTCTTTGTATCTCTACCACTCTGGAGGAAAATAACAGTACAATTCTGATAAATGTGCAGATGTGTTTTCTTAACTATAAAGCGTCTAGCTCTCTTTGAAGGCATGAGAGACTCAGAGACTTATTTTTTCTCTTGAGTCCTCATTCTGCCTTTTGTCTGAATTATTTTGAGTTTATCCTGCTCATATAACAAGTTCAGATACTTAAATTTTGGATGCTTGGTCACAGCTTATCTGAACCTCTAGCTTTGGAAATGTGACATAAATTTTTTGCCACTTGAGATTCTCGCTATGCTTTTGATTTTTGGCAAGTCAGGTATGCTTTGCAGCATTGCAGAAAGTGTATCAAACACATAGTACAAAAAAACATTAACAGCACTTTTGGAAAGCACAAAGTCATTCTTATCTCCTTTAGGCTGTAGGGAAAAGAATAAGGATTTGAAATCAGAGGAGCCAGAGTAATGATGTCTTGAACACAGTGTACGATCTTACACACAGCCTTCATTTCCACTGATGTTTTGTTACATTTTACTGTTGTTTCAGAACATCTACTTATTTTCTATATTATGTATTGCTCAGACGACTTCTGATGTTTCTTTCCATGCATACAGATTGGAGTGTGAGAGAGGTTAAGGTAAACCTAGACACCTCCCTAAAGAGATTTAGGCTTGAATATGTAATGGTACACTGGAACCAGGTATTGCTTAGAGAAAAGGCAGAGGGATGACAGACTTCCAGGTTTGACTTCCTTCGCCTAACAGTAGACTAACTAATTCCATGCATTTATTTTGTCACTTCTCAGGAAATACATGCTTTCTTTGATTGCTCCCTCCCTGTCTCCCATATGGACATCAAGCTTAGATTTGACAGAGAAACAATCCCAATATATGAGACATGAATTTGTCTCTTTGATTCCTTATTGGATTACCTTTAAATACACTTTATTCATTAGTATTTTGTTCAGTGTTCTTCTATAAACCATCTAACGTGATTTGAAGTTTCTTCATTTTACTGCCACAGACAGTACAATTAGTAAAGCACTGAGACATCACATTACATGAACTGCAAAACAGCATTTAGTCCATTCTTTCTTTGTACACATGCATTGTTTCTTCTGAAAATAAATCTCTGTGGAATTAAAAAGGATAGCGCAGGGAAGGTGACATCTATAACATTTGATGTTTAATTTTCAAATTATTTAAATCTTTAAGTTAATTCCACAAGGTCATTCTGAGTACTCTGAACTTTATTTATGTTTCAAAAATAAATCCAGTAGGCCACAGGTACAAAAACAGACAGTATAGTACAACAGTGCTCTTCTGTGTCATTAAGACAATGCATAGTCATGTTTTTTAAACATCTATCAATAAAAAACACTGAGGAAAAGCAAAGCAGAAAATGGATAAAAAATTTAAAACTATTTATTAAGCAATCAGACATGAAAAAGAACAATAAATGAACAAAAATTTGATCACGTTTTTATTTAAAATTAATTCTATTCTATCTCATCTTTTTAATACAGAAGGGTTAACTTTATATGATAGGATTATTTTATTCCACAAATCAAAACTAACAGGTACATGCTTTATATGATTTTTGGCCTTGAAAATATTTTTCTGATAATCTTGAAAGTGTTTACTCTTTTTTCTTTATTGCTTCTTTCTCTTTCTTCTCTTTTTGACACTATACTTTGGTGTAAGAATATATGAACACACATTTTAAACACTTTCATGCCTGTATGACAGTATGAATATTGATTCAGTCTATTTTGTGAAACAAAACCATCATAATTAGTGAGCACACAATATTTTATAAAACATATTAATAGTTAAAAGAAGTGTCACATTTTTGATTTTTTCTGAAATAGCACATTTGAGCTGCTTTTAGCACCTAGCTAATCAGTTTCTAAGCAAGAGTCTCCTGAATCATGGTTTTTTCCTATACTAAGCAGCATGGTCTCCTTTACTCCTTTTTTTTCCTGGTCTTTTTTTTTTTTTTTTTTTCTTTTTTTAGCATGTAATATATTCCTTCCTGTTATCATCATAAACATGTTTGGTTTTTTTCTTCGTATTTAACTTATTCCTTCTTGTCTTATCATCTTTTCTTCTAACATTATGCAATATGGTTTGACTGCTGCTCTCCTACCCTATTATCCTTCTCCTGTCACCTCAGGTCTTTGTTTCATCTTTTCTTTCTTACCCTTTATACTTCCACTTTCATCTTCTGTTTTCTCTTTTTAAAGTTGTATTCTCACAGCAAATGAAGACATGGTCTTATTATATTCCTTTATCTGGAAATTTAGAAGCACTGCCAGTCCCAGTATCGGATGTATCTTTTATGCAGACAACAAAGCTTGTTTTGAAATTTTTTGTGAATCTCCTGAAGTTTAGGAAAAGAAGAATTATAATTCCATCTTAGAACTGGTTTACAATGGAACGTAGCCTGCAATTAGATAGACAAAAGTTATGCAAGGTTCAGAGAACTTTTAGGAAGCATTACTTGGAGCTTGGTTTAAGTGTTCAGACATATATGTCCTGCTGCATTCTTTTAATGAGTGTCAAACTACTAGCAGAAGAGTGCTGTAATGTGGAAGGTACCATGTCAAATTTCGCCTCAATTGGCTTAGGTGCCAGCTCTAATTGATTATGCATTTCCCTGTATTTACTCATATAAGTTAATTATGAAATTATGCAATTAGGAGATATCTCCTTTGATGCATAGTCAAAAAACATATGTGCTGGCTTATACCTACACTCTTGGAAAACTCTATGTGCTCCTCATTAGGAAGAAAATTGTTATTTTCTATTTTCTCAAGATGTTTAGAAGAACACATGTTTAAACTTATGCATATAAATGTTATATATGTGTATATATTTAAGCATGATTAATAGTGGACAATCTGAGTTTCCTGACTGAGGTGTCTAACTTACAAAGCAGAGGGACTGATTTATCCTGGACTACTGAGGCTCAAGACATAGGTAAATAAGTGTCTACACTATTATTTGATTGTGGTAAGATTCTAGTGTTCCTCATTAACTAGTGTCTACCCTTGAGTGGATTACAGTAAGTCACTATTTGAATAATCCTGATCCATTTTGATAAAAAAGAAATAATTTTAGATTTGTAATAGTGATGTACCTCTTTCTAAAACGATATAAAAGCTCAAGGAGATGACAACTGAAGCTGGTAAAAATAAGAAAGTATTTACTTAAGTCAGAAAGTAGAGTGCTCAACAACTTGTGAGTCCCAAGTTGAGAATCCCTGTTGGTTTGTCATACTGCATCCTAGCTACAGCAGACAGGTAAAGAGATTGGAAGCCTTGTTTTACAGTGTTTTAATGTACCCAGAGTTGAAATAAATATCAGTACTTTCAATGATATGTAGAAGACCATTAGAAGTATTTTGACTTAATACTGGCCAACAGGCTTTTTTAAAAAATTTATAATGATGCAGTTGCTAGAGTTTGGATCAGTAATGAAACACAGAGTAGCTACAACCTTCCAACCACATCAGGAAAAAAAAAAATCCTAAGAATTAGGAGCTATCAACATTCTAAGGTCACATAAACATTTAAACTCTTCTAGGCTGTGTCTCCTTCTGGAAACAGATTGGGTGGGGTCAATTAGTAATGGAAAACACATTTTGCATAGTATCAACAAAACTTTTGCTTTGAAATTGGCAAATCAGCTGTAAAATAAAACTGACAGGCACTGTCCACATTGTATGATACTTTCTGACAGTTTTTCAAGATTATTTAACTTCTCTTGCCATTTATCTGAAAGTTTAAGGAACAGTTATTGGAAAAGTTGCCAGTCTGCTCCTTGTCACAAGAAACCTACATGTACTTATCTTAAAGGGAGAAATTCAGGTAGCACTGAAGACTAAAATTAATGGTTGCACAGTTTATATACAAGAAAGATAAAAGTGTGTTATTTGTGTTGGTAAATAAAATAATTTCTTTAAGAACCCGTTTAAAAAAATGTATGACCTTATCACACTGAGGTGCTATAAAGTTTTACAGAACAAAAAGAAGCTTTTAGCTCCTTTTGACAAGTACATAATAAATCCTCTTTGTAAATAATTTTTAAAGGAAAGTTTTAAATGGAAAATCTTTAAAACCACATTTAACAAGACTGCAAATTACAGATGCTAAGAATTTTCTTTTCTTGAAAGAATCCACCTTTTCTCCTCAGCCAACCTTTTCTGAACCTGTCTTTATTAATATAATTCAACTATATTTCTAAAATATAGCTTGAAGGATGATCTGGATACAGAAACTAGGATATAAAGCAGTCTCCCTGAAAAGAAAGGTGATATATTGTCATAGTATATCTTATAATTATTATAGTTCAAGGAAATACTTTAAATTTGTTAAATAGTTTACGAGTCCATAATGTTATTGCTCATTTACGTAAGAAGTCCCACACTAACAAATTTTAACAGTTCTTACCTCCGAACAAGCCTAAGTGGTAAAGCCAGGCTCATCATACATTTCCATAAACTAGTCAGATTATGGCATGACTTAACTTTCAAAAATATTTACCTATACATTTTCACACTGTGGGGTTACAAGAGTGGGCTGTAGGCAGCCTTGGCCTCGTGGTTTGCGGCTGTGTCCCTGGGAGGAGGGAAGGCCAGCATTGAATGCAGGTGTGGTGATTCCTATAACGAGAAGCACATGAGTAGCCCAAGGGACGATGGGTATAAGGGCTGTGCTGTAGGATCACAGAACAGCAGATACTGAGCTGAGCTGGAGCTGACTGGGTGGATGCTGAGCTGGTGCCTGCGGATGTGTGCCACTGCTTCCTGATGCCTGCGGATGTCGGCTCGGGCCTGCTGATGCCTCCCTCTGCCTGCCTCTGCCCGCCACTGCCTGCCTCTGGCTGTTGATGCCTGCCACCCTGCTCTATGCTGGATTTTTTGGACTCTGACATCTGGTACCCCTTATTTGCATGTATCACGGTGATAACTGGCTGAGCCTTAGAAGCTCTGGAAGCCTCCAGCAGTATGAGCCTCACGGGCTGCAATCCACTTGGGGGAAGTGGAAAAGCCGGCCGGCGCGTAATCCCTGGGCGGGGGTGTGCCCAGGAGAGCCGTGAGTAGCCTACGCATGTAAGTCCAGGATTGGACTGCCTTGGGCGACCGTGCCTCTGGGAAGGACGGTGAGCTTCTGTAGCTCTTGCCCAAGCAAGTCTGGGATTGGACTGCTTTATGGGTGACCGTGCCTCTAAGAGGGATGGTGAGCCGCTGTAGCTCTTGCCCATAAGGTCGGTGAGCCGCTGTAGCTCTTCCCATGTGTGATTACTGCAGATGGTGCCGCAATGTTACACTGCAAACTATGATGGCCCAGTGTAAGGCAATATCTGGAACTATGTTGCCCAGGTGTACAGCAACATCACACATATGCAAGAAATAAATATATATTCTAGGAAAAGTCGTTGTATTGTAATGACAAAGTCTCTTTACTCTGACAAAACTTAGCACCGTACTATGATGCACAGTACAAAACAGTATCCAAATGAAAACAGGTTTTCTGGAAAAAACTATGATCCTGATGAAATCCTGTAACACATTTTTGTTTTCTTTGTTTAACAAAGTGCAAAATTACTTTTTATTCTTTTCTTTAAAAGAAAAAGAGAAAGTGAGATTTACCAACCTCCCCAATTATTAATAAAATACATTTTAACTTTATCACACAGTGTAAAAGTCTTCAAAACTCATAAGCTCTGTATTAAGTGACGTTTCCAAATATCAAGTCTGGTTTTTGTTCTATATGAATAGGGGTTGGAATCTTTAAAAAATGTATGATATATATGATAATGACACCAAAGAAATATGGTTTTGATGAGCAGAATAATATTAAAACACAGTTACATGTTAATTGGGGTAGAAGAATAAGAAGGAAATAGTGCCAAGGAAAGAGGATTTTTTTGTCAAAATGAGATAAAGTAGAAAAAATGGCAAGCAGAGAAAGCCGACGTATTCTTACCTACCAGATTGGCAGGTGGGCTGCTTTAGAACGTTTTTATGACTCACCACTGTGCAAGTACTACTGCCGAAGGCAGATGGATGAAAATGCCAAGCATATGTGAAGAAGGTCAACAACAACCGTTCTAAGAGAAAGGAAATACGACACTCCTTTAAACATTTTTATGGCACTTTTTGTTACAGCTGCAAGAAGTTGGCTTCTTAAAATTGCCAGGAAGCAAAACCTAGGAGCAAGAAGATACTTTTGGCATGAAGTTAATTAATTGGCTAGTCTACTATAAATTATGATCTCCAATACCAGCAGGTGGATGTGCTCCTTAGCATGCAGTGTAACCTGTTGTACATATACAAAAGTCTGGCCAGAGAGCCCTAAAGTTCCTGTTCAGCTCCAGTACTTGTGTTTCTATGGTGTGAGCTGTATGTGGAGCTGGTATGTGGGGCACACATGCTCCTGGGTTTTGGCTGATTCTGGTTATAACATGGTTCCTCTACCCATGCCAGGGACACCAGGAGTGCTTCAAAGTATATTGGTTTAGACGTATCTCTGGGACCACTGTTGCTAAACTCTTAATTTTTTATTCCAGACATAGGAATAGCCTTGACATGGGTTTGAGAAATACTTTAATGGGATACAAGGTTGCTTTATGACCAGGAAGTGTTGCCTTTTAGTAGGTGGTTGTCCTTTATTTGGTAGTTCAGTTAGAATGAGATCTGGGGAAGTCTGCCACTGAACTGGGGGATGGGTTGTTTATATTACAAGTTTGCATTAAGTACTATATTTGCCATTGAGACAAATTCTGCCAATGGCAGGCTGGAGTTTCTCTGTGACATGAAACAATGAGGTTTGGCAGAGAGATTGTACTACACTGCCCTAACCCACAAAATTACCAGAATTGCTGAATTTAAACTGGGAGGAGAGGGAAATCTCAAAGGAGTTTTCCTTGTAGCATCAGTTTTCTAATTGATTGTGGTGAAACTTCAACATCACAGTTAGAGTAAAATGGAGGAGGTTCAATAAGAGACCTTTCTATTATTCTCAACTCAATGTGTCAATACACAGAAGCATTTGTCGACTGCAAAACCAACATATTTTTCCAGAACAGATCTACCTACATATCTATCAGGTGTCTTCACTTGTGCAAGCATTTTATGTAAAACCAGAATGTTGTAAAAGAATGAGAAAGGACATTGCTTAAGGATGAAATTGCTGTGTACTTCAAGATTTGCAAGGAGAGGCAATCACAAAGACCACTATCTTCTTTATGTTTTCTATTATAAATGGAATAAATGTCAGAATGATGCATTCTAATCCAAAGCATCCTGCGTTCACAAGATTTTACACTGATGCTGCAATTTTCCATATGATTTTGGGGCAGAAGAAGGTGATGAATGTTCCCTAATAATTTTTAGTCTCATAATACAGTTTTATTATTCATTATAGTTTTTCATAATAAATTTATGTAATGCCACAAAGGAATCATTGTCACTTCAAGCAAAGTAGTAGCTCTTACCAAAACTTCTTAAGACACCTTACAAAATTGAATTCCTTGAGGCAACAATTTATAAAAGTGGTTTCTATTGCTAAAAACACTATAAAGCAGAACATAATCAGTAACATGATGAAGTAAATGTCTTTTCTTAGTCCAGAACAGTTCTCCCCATAAAGTATGTGTTGTCAGTAATCATTTACTCTTAATAAAAATATTCCTATTAAATTCTTCTCTTGAAACTTTATGGCTTCAGACACCAAACTCATTAATTTTCATATCTAGATAGAGAGGTTTCAGTGTGAGGTCACTAAACCAGCATGCTCAAGGTCGTAATACTGATCAGTGAATAACAATATTTATTTTAAGCTAGTAAGAGACTTTATATCAGGAAATACACCTACCTCTTTTTTTTTTTTTAATTTATTTCTCAATTATTCTTTAAATGTGAATATAAATATTGAATTCATGCTTGTGTGTTTATTTTGTGATAGCTTGACCACGTGGCTTTTGACCACCTATTTATATTTTTTATCTTTCACTTCCTTCTGTTCCCCACAAGATGTCTAGGATTAATTCTCAGAAAGGTAGTAACACTGTAAATAATTTTGTGTGTGCATTGGGATGGAGGACATCTGAGACAGAAAATTACACCAAAAGGTGGATTAAAAGCTGACCTTTGTTGCCTTTTATCTGCTATTTGCTGGAGTTTCTGTAAGACTATGAATGAGCAGTGCGTGTCAAAAGGAGTTCATGCTCACTGAGATGGGCTGTCACTCCTTTGACATTCACTCAGAGGTTTTTCAGAAACATTTAGAAAGTCCATTGGGGTTATTTGATTAAAAAAAAAACCCAACTTGAATATTTCAAGAGATGAGCAAGAGCCTAATAATGGTTTATTATATACATATAAAACAAAAGGTTGTCAGTATCTTTCAAGATAAAGAAAAGAAATAATAGAAGCTCTAGGTTGAGGATCAGATCAAGAAATATTCAGGAATATTAAAGAGTAATAAAAAACTGGAAAAATATTCTGTAAGAAAACATGCTTATGTAGGTATCTCTGAATTCTGTAAGACTGTGATTCTGACTATAGAAGAACTTGTAAATCTTTCTATAGAGCAAATAATTTATTAGACAGTTATTTTCCTGATGTGTAACACTGTGTTAACAAGGTAATAAAATTCTTTACCCAGCCTTGCTCACACCTGCCAAGCAAACAGCATGAGTTTGCTAATGATTTCAAAAAAACCAGTGTTTCAAGCTAAATTTAGAATCTAAAACCATGTTTTTTTTAAAAAAATGTAGTTCAGCTTGAGTGTCTTGTATCTCATAGGTCTCTAGTTTTCTTTATTTAAATCAACAGTGTCACGAGGGAGCTCCTTTCGGACATATGTACAAATGTCTTGATCCTGGTGTGGCTGAATATTGTGACACACACATCATGTTTATACATTCAGAAGTAAACACTTTTGTAATTATTTTAACTGAATGGATTTAGTGTGGTAGACTTCCTCTTCCCTCCCCTACTCCCAGAAAGTGAAGTGGTGTCCACCTATTTCTTTTCGACTATGCAGATGCTGCCATGAAAAAATTGATTCTCAGAGGCTGTCTACTTCTAGTTCTCACCATTACGTACCAACGCACTTAATGCAGGTCTGTTTCCAAGTGGGTTTGTGTGTAAAACTTCATTCAGCATACAGAGAATGAGAAAATGTCCAATCAGACCCCCAGCTTTGGATACTTCAAAGAAAGAATATTAAAACAGCTGAAGGGAGTGAAAAAGACATTTGAAATCTCTCCAAGAGTCAAATGCTTTATTTATGGCCTGATTTCAGGGGCTGGAAATTCTTCCTGGATTTAGCACTTAATCCATATAGCGTATGCATAACTTCTCTTTACTTTTCCCTGCTTCAGGACTTCTGAAGGGAAGAATGGAGCCTTGCTCTCCTACATACTAGAGAAGTATTTTAATCATTAAAAAGAAAACAAAACTCAAGAACAAGAAAATAAGATAATTTGCAGTGGAAAGAAGGACAGTCTACTTTTGTTTGGTTTAGAACTAACAGCTGTTTTTCAGGCACTGTATCTCAAGTGGAGCATCGCTGAGTAAATAACACATGTGGAGAGTTGGAGGAAAATTTCTCAATACTTTCCCAGTTTCTATCTTTGAATGGAACCTTAACAAAAATGCTGGCTGTTGGCAGCTGTTGCTAACTATCCTGTCCATCCTGGTTGCCATTTTGAAGTTTGTGTCCCCATGTGCTTTATAACAGAAGTCTAAGTTCTAATATTGGATTCTGTATTCTAGTCTGGGGAAAACAATTCTCTAGAATTCATCGTTACTTGCATACTTATACATTGCTTAACACCTATACCATTCTAACATCACCCAACACCCTAACATCAATGGGAACCAAATCTGTAGGTAGAGTTGAAAATCTCCCCCAATTTTTGCATTCCATAAAGTGATGCTTGTGATTGATGCTTAAAGCTAGGGATTGTTCTCCACCACACATCAGTGGTCCTGTCCCACTATATTTAATATATATATATGTTATACATAATATTTTATTGTCAGGTTTAATGATATATAATGCAATGGTGAACAGCTACTACTTTGGAATTTTTTTTCCCCATTAATAAATGCATGATTTATTAAAAATAGGGGGGTGCAGGTGGGCATTTGCATTGTTTTGTTTAAAGTAACAAACTTGTATAGAATGTCAGGTTTGACCTGGACATGAAAAAAATAGTGGTAAAAAATGTAAATTTTGAGAGTCACAGAGCCATTAAATTACCTTCCTGAATTGCAGCAGATTTTCCTTTAGACTAATCATTCTGATAGTGTTTGGTGGTCAGGAGAGGGAGCTCTTGAACTGTGTCATGTTTCTAATAGATTCTAAAGAGTACACCTTTATTCCTAAAGAGCACACCTCTGTTCCTTGCATTATTAAAACTGAATTCCCCAATGCTTAAAATATTTTCAAGTAGCCCACTTAGTCAGAATAGTATATCCAAGATGTACAAGTGCCTTTTAAATTCATATAACTATGTGAAAAAAGGGGCAAGAATGGCAAAACCCAAACCCAGTAACTAAAGCATAAATAGTTTGCATCTTCCATTAAATAAAAATCACATAAATGCACACAACCTGCATGTAATGAGATACATATGCATCTCATAAGCATGCAATGGGAGCAAGTATTCACATACTTTATTAAAAGTTCCTGTAAATCATTTCTAAGGAATATCATTGTTTGTATATAATAATTAAAACCCCAAAGCTTATCAGTGAGTCTCTGTGTGTTATCTTCATTGATCAGTCAATAAATAAATCTTGGTCACTTCTTTAGATCCAGGCAAAAATCATCAGTATAAATACATGCACAACACAAACTGAAGGATATTCTAGTGTCATTTCTCAGGAAGATTTTTCAAAGCCATGTGTAGGAGTTAAGCTAATGCTCCTGACACATGTAGGTCATACAAGATGGGATTCAGTTTACCTGTCCCGGCCAGCTGGGAGTTAGGCAGTGTAATGAGACCACTCCTATTAATGAAGGATGATTTACCCATCCTGACACAGGTATTCAAGAAAGGAAAAAAAAGTTTTTTGTGAACTTATGTTTTTATTCCTTAGACATCTAGCTCTAAATACTTCACTCTCAGATTGGTAAATTAGGCTGAATACAATGACTTCTTGACACTGACTAGACAGGAACTTGACTTTATGCTACTCAGGCCATCCACACAGGGCTGTAGTACATCATGAGACCTGTGAGAGACCCATGTTCTTCTGGCAGATGGAGACAGGTCTCATGTCTAGGTCATATCAAATGGCATCAGATGTCCCTGCTACTGAGTTGTACAGCTGAATTTGTCTATCTGAATCAGGAATAAAGTGTCAGTATAAAGAAATAGTAAGCTTTAAAGGCGGTGGTGACACATACAACGTACAAGATACCCAAAGCTTAACTGAGAAGGGTTCTTGGCCATCTGATCTACTTCTGAAGTTTGCTCTTGCTTTGAGGAAGGAATGGGAGCATGGGACCTCCACAGATGCCTTCCCATCTAAATTATTTTGCATTTTTATGATCTTGTAAAGACCTTGAGGGTTTATTCTGAACCTGTCAGGATACTCGTAGTGTATCTAAATGTCTGCATGGCTTCTCTGTTTTTTGTTAGTAGAAACAGGGGAAATCAGGGTTGGAAGAATATCTGTCCTGTATTTCTAAGTATTCTCAGCTGACAACATGCCAGATGGATATGTTTACTCATTTGTAAGTGTGTGAGCACGGCAGGGATGGAGAGGGCTTACAATAACTGCTGATTTCCCAGGTAGTTCAAGTCACTGTGTACTTCTGCAAGGATCTATTTAAATTATAGCTCTTCTTGTGCCAGTGTCAGGCTCAGGACCAGACACACTAACCTCTTTTCAAAGATGTCAGTAAATATTTAATTTATTACTGGATGTGAAGCAGACATATCTTTTCTTGGAAAAAAATGATTATGAGAACAATTCCCTAAAGGAAGAAAAATACGATAAGTTTGTACAATGAAGCGGCCTTTTAAGTTCAACAAGAAATGCTCTCAAGCACCTGAGCAGGAAAACAAGAAGTCAGGTAGATCCAGAATGTCAGGCCAGTCTCCTGAGCTATTATGTCATTTGTGTTACATATTATGGCTTGAAATGTAGCAATATATACATTATTCTAATAATGGATGATAAATAAACTTCAGAAGGAAATCCTTTAATATAGTTAAATACTATGTTCAAAGAAATAACCGGCATAGTTCTAAAATATTAATGTAATTATATTGAAAATACACTTTCTGTTGTCAGAAAAACTTCCTCAATGAGATTGCTGTCTTGTAACAAGTTATCTTGCAGTGGCTTGTAAAAAAAAAGCAATTTCTCATAAAAGGGAACGTATTTATCTAATCAGTTTTCTACTAGACTTCATGAAAATCAAAAAAGTCTGAAAGCTTTTGTTCCTGGAGCTACCAAATTTTGCAACTGGTGTCCCTCAGCCATTCATATGTGCTAAAATGACATGTATATGTCATTCATTATGATATTGCATCCCTGGATTAATTAAAGGCACTGCTTACTAGTAAAACATATTTTTGGAAATTATTGCAATCTGGGAAATGGAAAGAGCCAAGTTAGCAAATTTGATCAGCGATGTCTCCAGTGACCATGAAACACAGTGTGAGAACCACTGTACTGAACTGCATTAGCAATTTTTCTGACCATTTGTTTACACTGTAATGCTATTTCATCTCTCATCTTCTGGTGCTAGAAGGATGAATTATTTCTTCATTTATCAAACAAAAATCCTCTTCTTACAAAAGTCTACTTGTCCCCTGAAAACTTTAGACATGCCTTTTATATTTAATGCTTAACTTTTATGTAAAGTCAAATTGCTCTGATTTTATTCTTCTTTACATATTTTAAAAATGTAAAAAACCCCACCCCCAAATCAAAAGAATTCTTATTATATATTTCTAGTATGTGGAGAAGTTATTCTGAAAAGTACTATGTGTGTCATCCCCTTATCTATTTTATTTTTGATTTTCTTAACATAAAAACTTTACCAAACCCAGTTCATTTTTGTAAATATTCCTCCAAAACATATTAGCTCTCTTTCTTCCTCTTGTACAAAATCCTCATTATGTGCCACAGATGTGGAATCTAACAGATTAACTAGAAAAAATGTTTTGTTAAAGTGAATTCCTATGTGGCACTATCAGTTTTTTACTGTTTGTACTAAGGAATGGTGAGACTGGTAAGTCACTGTGAACAATCTTGAAGGAAGTACAGCACTTCAAAAAATACTTCTGCCTTTCATAATTAACCTCTACCTAGCTAGATAAAATAAGCTCTGTAAATTAGTGAGGTAGACATCTGGCAAACCACAAACACATATTAAAGACAAGTTTTAAGGCAATTAAAGCTTCACATTTAGTTTTTATTGTTTAGTATGCTTAAGTAAGCTGAAACAATTAAGAACGTTATTCATATTTTGATTTTGATTTGCAGCATTTAATCCACATAATAGACTTTAGAATAAGTGTCAACTAGAAATCACAATGACTTTATGGATTAATTGAAACAAATAGATAGATTATTCAGATCTTGTGTTTGTCTGTGTTTGGGCCTTACAGGTCTTAGTAGAATACATGGTTTACTAGAAACCTTTTTCTTAAAGTCTTCACCAGGCTAAAGACTTTCCTTAATATAATTATTTCTATAGAAGGATTTATCCATAGAAGACGATGATGAATTCTTCCTAGGCAAGATTGAATGTTCAAATTCATTTTCTAATTTGAAAATTATAGTAAAGTTTAAAATTATATGATAAATATGTGTAGTATTAAATTCTAAAAAATACATAGGCTGCTTGTCATGAGACTTCTATACATCAATCACAGAAAATTTTCTTACAATAAAAATTAGCACATAAAGCAGAAACTTTCTAACGATTTTAGTCTAGCAGGGTATTTATATCTAAAGCAGGAGAAAAGAACTATATTCAGAAATTATATGTAAATAAAAGAACAAAAAAAAAAGTTTTAAACTGCTTTACAGATTCCAAATATAGCTGAAAAGAAAAAGCTATTAGTCTTTCAACATTTTGACATTTAAGGCCTTCATAATCAAGAGAGCACTATAATAAACTCTGTTCATATTAATTTCCAAAGAGAAATAGTATAATCACTCACACTCAGATAAGGTTGTATTCTCAGACACTTCCTTATTTTCTTCTACTCATCAGGGAAGTTTCCTTTTTTTGTGTGAAATTGAAATGAGAAAGAGCCATTAGAGTAATCATACTCACAGAAGAAGAGCTCTTGGCATGCTTAGTTAATCACAATTTCATAGCAATCATAATAAAAAAATATAGACTGAAAGATCAAAGGGAAAATTATCTCTCTTTTTGACTAAGTCATTGAACTTGTTTCAAGAACCCTGTTCATTTTCTGTGGGTGGGACCCTTCTGGCAGATTTGCCCCATCCCTTATCAATTGAGGAATTTCTTCATGACATCCATGATGTTTTAACAGTTGGATTATGCATCTGTACAGCAGACATCTGAAAGAAAAATGTGGTTTCCTATCAGAATCTGCGCATTTTTATACCTAACAGTGGTTACTGGAGGATTTTTCTCCCAGCAAATATAAGATTTAGCACTGATTTTCAGAGCAAGCCCTGACTTTCCTTTGCTTATTGAAAATTTTGTGCCACAAAGGTCATAATATTTTAAGCTAGGGGAAAAGAAAATGTATCAAAATTAAGTGTAATATTTACTGCATACAGTATTCCAGTGCATCCCAAAACATCTCAATCCTATTATCCAGTCACTTGTTTTTATTAGGTACAGAATCCTTCTCATTTAGCAAGGTTAGGATGGTGTAATGGTACAGTGGTCCTTGAATATAAAGAAAGAGTTTTGAATCACCAGCACTGCTCAAAGGAAATTGCTTCTTATCTCTGCATATTTTTTCTTATATAATGAGATCAATTATACTAAAACAAACTCACATTTATATGAAACCTCTTTCAAACCACACAGACTTGTAAAAAAGATTTTAAAAAATTTAAAAAAAAAATTTAAAAAGTTAAAAAAATAAATAAGATTTGAAAAAAACCCCAGACAGGCTTGTAAAAAAATTGAGGTTTAAATAATTTGTTCTTTTGTCAGTTATGTATACAGCCAATGGTTCAAGTAGGTTTCATTACATTAGAATTTCACAAAAAAATATATGTTCAAGGCATATTTCATAACTGTCTTTATATGCTACTGAGCAGATATTTATGTGTAAAACAACTGAAATTTAATAATGAGCACCAATTGCTTTATTTAAAGAATTGTTTTCAGCATTCTCCTGAATAATATGAAGTGTCCATTTTTCTGCATAGTGTGATACTACTGCAAGCTGTTCTTCATTTGTCACATACATAAAGCAAGATTAAGTCTTGTCTGGGAATTGGTGCAAGCACCATGCACAAAACCTAGAGTACAACAGGAAATTATATCTGCATTTTAGACACATAAACTGACCTCTTCATCAAAACCAACGCCTTCCTTGGAATATTGTTGGAAATTCCAATGGCATAAATGTAATTTTTTCATGTAATATGCAACTTAGTATTGAATCTTTAAGACATTTTAATATTTTTTACTGTAATAATATGTACTTTATACATATTTTAATCACGAAGTAGTCTGAAATGTTTCGAGTAACTCTACAAAAGAGTCAGTACAATCCCACACTTTAACTCCTCCCCTGCTTCCATTAGCTCATTTTTATCTTATTTTGCCTGCCTGCCTTCTCATCCTCAAGAGAGAAATGGTTTTTTATACTATAGTTCACTACAATTGTTGCTTTAGGAGGACGGAAAAGTTTAAAAAAATAAATTATTGTCACAATAGAAAGAAAAATCAAGCTTTTGGATTCCAATTTTATTTAGGTGCCAGCTAAACCTCTAACTGCTCAGTTTTTATGATGTTTGTTAAGTATGTTCAGAAGCAGGGATTGAGTCTTTTGAGGAATGTTGCTGATAGAAATTTAGGCATAGAGTAAGTATTGGGGTTTGATTATTTACAATAAATATGTGCTTTTAAATACAGTTCTCGGGCCATACTTTTTCTTAACTCATGGCTGATATTTCAATATTGCATATACATCTTTGTTTAAATTATAGCATTATACTTGATAAAATACTTTGATACGAAATTGTACCAAATATAGACTAAGACCACAAAGGTAAGTAAAAAGTATGTACAAGATAGAGTTAAAAGAAAGGTTCAAATCAAATTAACTCATAAATGCAGAGAAATGTTGGGCTTGCACCCACCTTTCAATAAATAATTAAATCCTTGCCAAATTAAATGCCTCTTGTCATATGATAACTAATCATTCTAAATCCTAGAACTCACCCTGGGGACAGTCTGGAGACAGATGAGAAGGCATTAAGAAGACAGGGCAGTGAAAGCCAATGTACACAAATTGCTGAAGTTCAAATGTGGTGGACAGTGGCAAAGAACCCTATTGATAGTGCAAATTCATATGTAACCTGGGAGACAGCAAGCCAAAGCAATAATTCTGTCTTTATGACAGCCTCAAAAAATTTAAAATCCCCTGGCAAGTAGCAAAAAGGTCTTTTTGTTAGGGTTATTTTGTTCTGTTTTTCTACTCAGGACATAAGTAATGGTGCAGGTGGTATGTTCTAGCACTTGTTACAGGTGTGTCTCACTTGGTATTCAATCTTGTGTGATCATGCTGGCAATTTTTCTCTCAATGGGGTGTGAGTCCAGATATAAATTTATCCTTCCAGTATCTGGTTCAAATAGCCTAATATGAAGGTATTTGAAACAGCATATAACTATCTATATAGTTATACACATATGCATGTGTAGTTATATTGAGTACATATAGAGTATATATATATTTTTGTATATATACATATAAACTATGTACACAGTTAAATATTTGTGTATAAGGGATTCCCTTGAAGACTGATAACAGTGCTTTGAAACCACTCACATAAGTAATCCCATAAAATTTGTTAGCATTAGTAATATCATTAATAGGTTTTAAGTGACTGTAGGAGTGAAATGAAAAAGATGTGAGTTAAGTAATGCAATGGCCTTGAATTGGCTGATGGGAGCTGAAACAAAAAAAACCCCACAAAATAAAAACACAAACCAAAATAAAGAAAATAACCTAAAAACTCCACAAGATCAGTCTAAAGACAGTTCCTCCAGTCTCATCTTATAGCTGGAAAAGTTTTTTTTTATACTTTTGGCCCAATAAAAGTTGGATTTGTGGCAGCTAGTTATCTTAAAGCTATCAGTTTGAAAAGGTTGGAAAATCTTTGAAGTAGCAATTAAATGGTTCCCCTGACAAGGACTATCAGGAAAATGCTAATCATAACAAAATGTTTACAATAGAAAGATGAAATGTAAATTTTTTTTGAGCAAAAGGAAGTTTTTTATTTGTCTATCATGTCAAGCAGTAGATATTTACTGAGTCAGCCTATTAATTAACTATGTTTACCAAGAGATCATTTATGTAGCTGAAGAAATGGCCAGCTGTAATTGGTCCCCCACCTCAGGGGAGCCAGGGACAATTCTTGTTAGGCTGGAATGACACAAATCTGGATCCTGACCAGCTGGAGCAGACTTTCTTCTTCCAATATGCCCATATTTCCCTGCTGAGAAACCTTCTGCCAGAACAGGCCCTTGTCAAAGTTTTCGGTGTGTCTTGTCCATCACTACCATGAATCAACATTTTACTCTGTAACAGGTTTGTAATAAAAATTTGTTGTTTATCTGCTTTCATCTTTAATGAAGAAAGATACGCATAATCAGTTAAAAACAAATTGGATTCAAATTAGTTTGTTTAGGGACCTTCAAAACAAAACTCCCTCTTTCTTATAATACTTTCTCTGTTGCATGTGTTAAACATACACGTTTAAGAGAAACTTCAAGCCACTTTCTCAAAAGGACAAATTATGCAATTTTTACACATAAAATCTGTTTATGTCAACAGAAATTTGTTAGTAAAATAGCAAGAGACAAAAATCATGTAGTAGCCAGTAATAACACATATTGAATGTTGTTTTCCACTAAAAAAATCCAAGTTGAATGCAACTGAGTCCCAGTCTCAACATATAGCTTTTCCACCTTGGGTTTCATCTTCATAGTGCATCTGAAAGCCCAGGTGGGGAGTTTACATGACAAGGTGTGATTGTCTTCACTATTTATTGGCTTCTGAACTAGGCTGTTGGTGCAAGTCTTTCCTTATTCTGCCTCCCACATCTTTCTAAATTTCCCAGCTATCCTCCATTGTAACCTATGGGTCTCTGCTAAACAATGGAAAAAATTATGTACACATCATATAGAGCCTAAGTCTGTTCGTGTTGAAAAGCATCTCCCACCTCTAGGTTTCAAGAATCCCACATGAAGACATATCTTCCACTCTACTGTGACTTTCCCAGTCCTCAATACAATTAGATTTACTGTATTTTCGTTTTGACTAGCTTTGCAGCCTCTTCTGATTTTTGTTTGCAAATATTTGTGAAAGAGAATGTTTTTTTGTGTGAGTGTTCAGGAAAATGCCAAATGTGTAACTGGAATCATTTAAGTACATACATGCATTTCAGGTGGAAAAATGTATTACACATATAGAACATCATCTCTTGAATATAGAACACCTAAAATGAATACGGTGTTTGCCTTGTGTTTTGTTTTGTTTTGCTTTCGCACAAACTGCTTGCCAAGTAGAGGCAAACATATTTGAAAACAAGAACTTCATAACAAATTCTGTCAACCGAAACAGGAACAAATTAAATAATCAAATTGTATGAAATTGTATGTGAAAAGTTTTTTCAACTGTACCTGATCCATAATGACGCTGACTTCATGAACAATAAACAAAGATCCAAATTAGAGGTCTAAATAAATAAATGTTTAGGATGCCATTTTACCTTGTACAGAAAATCTGTCTTTTAAATGACAGTGTATACACGTGTGTGTCCATTTCAAAATAAGTTCAGTGCACAGAAAATTACAGATGTAAACTTATACTTGCAAATCAGATTTCAGAAGTTCTAGGAGAGCCTGAAAAACACCTGTAATAGAAACAACTTGGTAATTACCTCCCCCTTTATACTTTACTCTCTTTAGCAAAAAAAAACCAAATCAACCGATCCATTTTAAAGAAAAGTTTTGTAACCTTAGAACTGTCATAGATGTGATTAATTAATTGGACTCCACATAAAGAGCAATGGTGATGAAAAATTTTTTTTCAAATTTATAAATCAATCAAATTTGAAAGGAACCCAGGAGCTGTCTAGAATTGAACCTCCTGCTCAAATCATGGCTGACACAATTCAGATAGTAGTTCAGGGTTTTGTGCAACACTTCTACCTCACTGAGCAATCAAAAGCCTAGGGAAGATACAACTTCAAAAGATGAAGAAATTCCTCAAAATACACGTCTATTTTTCCTTAATATATGTTTCTCATAAGCGTTATGGTTGAATAGTGTCCCAAATATATTTAATTTCAAATAAAAATGTGTCTAGTTTTCCAAACGAAATTACAGAATGGATCAGGTTAGAAGGGACCACAGTGGGTCATCAGATCCAACCTCCCTGCTCAAGCTGAGTTATCCTAGAGCATATAGCACAGGATTACATTGAGACGGTTCTCAAATATCTCCAGCGAGGAAGATTCCACAACCCCTCTGGGCAACCTGTTCCAGTGCATGGCCACTCGCAAAGTAAAGTTCTTCCTCAGATTCAGGTGGAACTTCCTGTGCATCATTTTCTGCCCATTGTCTCCTTGTCTTACTGCTCAGCACCACTGAGATCCTAGCTCCGTGCCCTTGACACTCTCCCTTCAGATACTTATAGACATTGATGAGGTCTCTTCTCAGCTATTTCTTCTCTAGGCTGAATGGGCCCAGCTCTCTCAGCCTTTCCTTGTAAGAGAGATGCTCAAATCCCTTAATCATCTTTGTTGTCCTCTGCTGGACCTGGTCCAGGAGCTCCATGTCTCTCTTGTACCAAGAAAAGCTCCCCTTTTAACAGAGGTTAAAGACTTGTCAGTGACTTTTGTAAAACTCTAGAAAGCAAAATAGAGAGGTTATAAAGAATTACCTCATTTCTGAAATGTACATATAATGAAGAATGCCTGCTACCCAAGATGGCAAAAAATGAAGGATAACATAAATACTTATATATAAATTATACATACTAATATAACAAGGGAAACAACTATTCTGTGCTCATCTTTATGACTGTCATGTAGTTTACTGCTCTTGTATACAGAGTTTCTTTTTTCTCACTTATATCTGTCACTGGTTGCTGTGTTCTCTTTGGTGAGACATGCCTTCAGTATATCACTCATTGCTATCACAGTGTGACAAGTGATTTGCTGTGCTTTCAGGAAGGTGGGGAAATCAAAGTATGTTCACTGACTTAAAACATATGTTTTACTTAAAGGAAACATTTTATGGTACTGTTAAGATTTTGCTTGTTTGTTTTTTATCTTAAATTGTGCATTAAATCTTATGACAAATCCTATAACTTGTTATTTGTGCCAGGTAAGGTAAATGCCTTCTGCTCTGCATTATAAGAGCCAGCATCCCACTGTTCTCATCTGTATCCGTTAAAAGAACAGGTGCAAGGCATTTGTATACCAATAGGTCTCCCATGATACCTTCAGTTTGAATGTATGAATTGATGGAAGCTTTCCTGAGCTGCAAAAAGCTTTTTGTCAAATGTGTTTTGGCAGGGAGCTAGCATCTTGTCATGTAGCTGTGCCACATCATATTATTCTGTACAATGTAATATTCTAGCAAAAAAATGTGTTTACATTAAATCTCACCTTCCTTCTGAAACTAGACAATGCTAAGAGCAAAATCCTGTGTTTTGGCCATTGAAAACACCATGTTCCCCAAGTGTGTGTTAGTCTCTGCGCAAGGCTGGATACAGTGCAGCTATACAACTGTTATCAGGTGTCTGAGGAGAGCTGGATTGAGATGGAGATGGAACAAACCTGTCTGGCACCTTCCTTGCTTTGTGTGGCAGCAGCATTTCTATGCAGGCACTTTGAGTCATAGCTGGACTTAGGTTGCCATCTTGGCCCTGATCCTGGCCGTGGTCTGTGGGCACAGACTTTCCCCCAAGCCTTGGGTTTGCTTTGTCACTAAAGTCTTGTCTGACCATCAGACACCTTGTTCATAATCCTTGTCCCAGCCCTCCTCTCTTGGTTAGATGGTGTGGGACGGTGCTGCTTGAGTTTCTCCTCTGCTGGTCTCTCTCACTCTTAGCTCCCAGCTTCCTGCTTGATTTTTTTTCTTATCATTCCCTGACATTTAAGCTCATGCAAAATTCTGTCTTTAAAACTGGAAAAAAAGAATGTTTGAAGATGTCCCAGCTGTGTCCCCTCCCTCCAGGAAAGACATGGACCTGAGTGGACCCAGAGGAACTTGGTGAAATACTTCATATTTTGTTGATGTCTGGGACTTGTATAGAGAAAGGTCTTGAGTAATTCCTGGGTTTTTTTGTTTTGGCTTTTTTTCCTTCTTCATTCTCAGGGATTGCAATTCTGTAACTCTTCATGTTTAAAAAGTACCCAATACCACTAAGAAGGTTATTGAAGTCATCTGATGCATTGTGAAATGCAATTCTTGGTGTGTAGGTCACAATTAATCCAGTATGTGCATCCTAGCTAAGCCATTCTTTGGAGTTCTGGTATTATTAAAAGAGACAGGATATGCAAAACAGATGCTCTGAATAACTTGCCCCTTGGATAAATTTTGAAGCCAATTGTTCCAAACTTCTTTTTGCATCAAAGCTTTCTGGTTTTCTTTTCTAGAAAGTCTTGAACACACACAGCTGTGTTCATGTCAAGGAGAGGAAAGCAGTTTATTCTATGCAGTTCTGTTACCACTGCAATGCAATAAAGAAGATGCCTTGTTTGATTACTTATATAAAATTGATCAGATCACCTATGTTATGTGGTTTAACTGGCCTGTGCCTATGTTACTGATAGCACTAATTGTGTCCATCATTGTCTCTGTTAATACTGAAATTTAGAGATAAAATTATAATATTGTTAATACAAAAAACTAGCATATAAACCCTTCAGATTCATTTTGATATCATATGTAAGAAAACGTAAAATAACCATTCAATGATTATTCAAATTTGTTAAAATTTATGTCAAGTCTGGAATTTACCATGAGTGCTTTACAGAAATGTGCTATGACATAGCCAAATGACACTAGTTAAATAGTCTTAGAAATGCTCTCAACTGGATATATAAGCAAAGACAACTTTGAAAATGTAGTACTGCAGCCTATTTATAGGATCAAAGGGCAATTCAGGTGTGAAGGTACCTCAAAAAACCCCTCTTACTCAAAGGAGGGTCAGCTCTGAGGTCAGGCCAGGCTTTTCAGCACTCTGTGCTGTCAGTGTACACCAGGCCAGCATAGTTTGCAGTAAAATAGGCGGCACCATTTGCAGTAATCACACATGGGCTATAACTCAGCAAACCGCTGGTCCATCCTTCAAAGAGGCACAGTTGCCCATAAAGCAGTCCAATCCCAGACTTGCATCCGTAGGCTACTCATGGCTCTCCTGGGCACACCCCCGCCCAGGGATTACGCGCCGGCCGGCTTTTCCACTTCCCCCAAGTGGATTGCAGTCCGTGAGGCTTATAGTGTCGGAGGCTCCAAGCCAATTATTGCTGCTATACATACAAACACAGGGCACCAGATGTTGGTGTTGGAGTCCAAAAGTCCAGGATAGAGGAGGGTGGCAGGTAGTAGCAGGCATCAGCTTGGTGTCGGCAAGCATCAGCAGGCGCCAGCCAGCATCAGCCCAGTCAGCTCTGCCTCAGCTCACTATCTGCCTTGTGATCCTGCAGCACAACCTTTTATACTTGTTTCTTAGGCTGCTCACATGCCTCTCGTTACCAAAATCACCACACCTGCATTCAATGCTGGCCTTCTCTCTTCCCAGGGATACAGCTGTAAGCTATCAAGGCCAAGGCTGCCTGCAGCCCACTCTTGTAATTCTATACTGTACAGGTGTCTCGAAAGTTTCCAAAGACAGAGACAGTGGAATCTGTCTCGGCAACTTGCTCTGCTGACCAGGTGTCCTCATTGGGAAAAGGCTTCTCTTTACACCCAGAAACTGTCCTATTTCAAATTAAGCCCACTGACTCTCATCCACCCACGGTGCTGCAAGGCTTAGTGGCGGACTCAGCAATGATAGGGTAATTTCTGGACTTAATGATATTAAAGGTTTTTTTCCCACCTACATGGTACTATGATTCTATATCAAAGGACATGGCTGTGTCTCCTTTCCGACTTCCCCATGGGCAAATATATGCTTTTGTTAGGAGTCCCACAGGCATCTCTTCTCCAAGCTGAAAAAGCCTTGGTTCCTAAGCCTCATCTCATGAGGCATAAGTGATCCAGTCCCAACTGCCCTGGTGGCTTATCGATGTCTTTCCTGTACAGGACACAGTAATTAGAATCTGTGTAATCAGCTCTGAGCAAAGGTATGAATAATCATTTCCCTGGACCTGCTGACTGTGCTTCCCTTACTGCTGCTGGCTGTCTTTGCTGTCAGGGCACACTGCTGGCTCATGCTCACCTCAGTGTCCCCCAGGGACCTCAGGGTCTCTTTGCCAGAGCTGCTCCTTCATCTATCACTGCCCAGTCTATACTGCCAAGGGGTCTTCCCTACATGCAACAGGACTCTGCATTTTGCCATGCTGAACTTTATGAGGTTCCTCTCAGCCCATTTCTCCAGTCTGTCAATGTCCCTCTGGATGGCAGCACCTGCATGACCTCCACCGTATTGACTGGTTCCATCCCCAGACAAATTTATTGTCATCTTCATATAAATAAATCAAAGTTTTTTCTGATTTGAATAGTCTTGTTTACTGAATAGGACTGCTTAAGGGAAAAAAAAAAAGGATAACTAAAATATTTAAGATAGTTGATACATTTCTACTCCAAGTATTATTTCTTGACTTGTACCCTGTAAGATCATGCACTCAAACTGTTGCATTATCTGTAGTGATTGGTAAATTAATTTGAAATGAAACTGAAGACATATGATTTGATATAGCACAGAAAATTCTGCACATTTTATGCACCAGATTGCTTTGCAAATGCATTCCTTACAAGCTGCCTTTAGGCAGCTGGAGTTGATAATATTCCTATTAACACATGCTCTAGGCATAAAGAGACAGGATGTACATACACTGCTCAGAACCAGAAAATCTTTAATGTGGTGTAATCTTTTGCAACATAGTTTTCCATAACCAGAAATAAATGTGATGAAGACTGACTAGATCAGCAATGCCCTGTCTTCTAGTTTAGTGGTGATAAGGGGCACATGTTAATTTTTTACCATAAAGGTTTTGTAGTTTTCATGAAAAATTATGTTTTAGTAGTAATGAATTTGTAGTAGACATGTGACAAGGAAACAATTAACTTGGGGATTACAAACATACGTGTTTAACACTGTGAGTACTCAGTTATTCACTCAGAAGCCTTTCTGGTACACTAAGAACTGTAATAGTCAGAAGGAAACACCACCATACCCCTAAAAAAACCCCCCAAACAACCCAAAACCAAACACAAAATCATGAGTTATGGCCATTTACTAGACTACACTCTAAGAATGTCACTTTTGGACTTAAGAATCAGAGGTGAGAACTAGACTTCTGCTGAAGGTATCTAATGTCCTAGTAGAGCTTTGAGTTCCTCATTGATGTATGGCAATGAGTCCCTCGAAGATTATTACATACAAAAAAAAGGTACTTAAACTGTTACAAATCTGTTATTAAAACAGCTATGTCTTGCTGAGAAAGCAGTGAAGAGCAAATATCATTCATTAAAGCTTGCCTTTGTAGAGTAAATTTTAATGTCTCCGAAAGACACCTTCCACTTTTTCCACCACCCTGCTGCCATTAATTTGTAGCAAAAGAGTAAAAACTGTAGGCACTCTACAGTGGCTTTACACAATTGACATTACCTGTGTCTGTGCTTTAGTCCTAGGATAAAGGCGTTGATGGTGGGAAGGAAATGTGGTCACTGTGTTTGTTCAGACTGTCAACAAGAGTTCAGTTAGTGTTTAGTAGGGTGTGAATATGCTGCTATTATAAAATAGGCTTTTACTGGTAGCTGCTGTGACTGAGATCGTAAGAGGTCGTGAAGAGTTAATAAGTTTTCATCAATACACATCCCAAACTAGATGTATATTCTCCAGGGAGCATGAAGAATGACTTAACCTCCTGATATGAAAGTATACTCGCTGATTTGTTTTTAGAATAACCTTCTACTTAGAGACATTTGAGGTCAACACCATATCTATTTCTATCCAGAATGCTTAGACGAAGGAAAGGACCTTACTTTGTCTTGTCAAAGGCAAGGTGAGTACAGTTATATATTCAAGAAGGGATATTTTCCATATTAGAAACAGTTCATATCAACAAAACATGAAAATCAGGGAGAAGAAGGAAAAAAAGTGTTCTTTTTCCTATCTCCTACTGAGCTGTTTGTTGTAATGGAAGGAGACAGTACACTTTGCTTTTAAGGCTTGGTTTGGTTTGTAGAGTCAAAATTCAATTAAAATTCCAGTTAGTAGTTACTTTTTTTTTTTCAATGGACAACTTTTCATATTTAATTAATTCCTTTTCAGTAAAAATTATAGGATTTTATTTTATGCATTCTTTTATCTTTTTAATGTAAACTCAGACTTATCTCTTTTATGTCACTGACTGTTCAGTTATCATAGGGGTATAAAGGGTGATTCTAATGTAGTAGGTGGTATATCAGAAGTGATTCTTAGCCACTTCTGCACAACTCATTATATTTACAAAATGCACTATGAAGGTATTTAACCTATTTTGTAAATGTTTCATCTTTCAAAATCACAACAACGTTATTTCTAAGACTATGAATCTTCATTGTATTCTCACTTTTTTGTCAAACAGTCACATTCAGTGCAAAGATTTGGAATAGTTCCACGATTTTATTCAGCAATTTACTTTCCAGGCTTGTATTATGGTAGAAAAGACAGAAATGCCAGAAGTTTCACAAGGTAGAAATAGTCCATTTCCTTTTAGCAGGTTGACCTTTTGTCTTGCTGCCCTCTAATATGGCCACCTCAGAGGCACACCACATATTTAAGAAATAGTGAGATTGCTCAAATTAATATCAAAAATGACCATTTTTCTTCACCTGATGTAAGTCTTTTTTGCTTTGTTATGTCATTTGCAAGACAAATTAAGAGGGAGCAGGAATTACATTTCTTCTTAATGCAACTGAAATTGAAAACCTGGAATTAAAAAACATAGTAAGAAAAAAACCCTCATTTTATCAGAGTAGAAGCCCATAAAGCAGTAATTTTGGTAAGTCCGTAGCTAAAGAGATTCTGGCTTACATTACATATGCCTTGCCAGTAAAATACATACTTCAGTAGCTAAAAATACAGTATATGTGGTTTCATCTCAGTGTAATGAAAGTTGTTTTGCTGATCATAATTTATTTGATAGGAGACAAATGACAGTGACAACTGAGTGGTTGTGTCAATAATCAGTTGTAAAATCCAATGTACTAAGAAAACCCAAGCTGTGCTGTATTTTTTAAATATCACATTACATTTGCAGATTCTTTAAATCGGAAAGCAACGAGTCTCTAAGCAATAGTGTCCTTAGTAATGATATTGAGTAGATTACCATGGATATTCCAGAAGGAAGGTTTGCAAAATTCTTTCTATACATAAAAAATTGAGTATATTCCCTCATGAAATAAAAATAAAAAAAGAGTCAAATAATATTGGAATATAATGGCATCTAAAATATGTTTTCTAGGTGAAGATACAGCTTTCATATAGAACATGGTAGAATTTATGTGTTTGTACAGTTTGGGAAGCAAAAATTCTACTCGTATTAATCCCATTTCTCAGAATCCTGAAGGTAAGAGATAGGAAAGACCTGTTATAATGACTAGAGCAATCTTTTGTAAATGCAGAGTTCTTATCTTGTACTATGTATGATATGTTTTCCAGCAATTTTTATAAAGCAACTTTAAATCACGTGCAAAATTTTCCATTTCTCTCCATAAAATATTTAAGTTTCTCAGGAAGCTTATACAACTCTGACAAGAAAATAAGCCAGGAGGCAAGGAAACTGCTGATCAACAAAAAAAGTCCACTGGAGGCACAGTTCTGAACTTCTGGGGCACTACCCTGGACCCTGACTGCAGGGCACCCTGAGGTTGCTGTGGCCTGCCCTTCGTGATTCCCATCCTGTGACACCAGACCTGGGGGCACGCCTGGCTCTCACACTGATATAAAGTCAAGGCAGGGCACCCATCAGGATTTAGGAGCTTGAAGCTCTTCCAGGACTGTCAATACAGACATGTCAGGCTCCTTTCACAAGACACTCCAAGACTCATAAATGCTGAAGGGTTCTGGGTGGTTAGTACACCAAAGGGAAAATTTCTGCAAGACCAAACAATCTTTTGTGAGACAGGATCTCAAGTTTTTCTCTAGGACCCTTCCACAATTTTTGGGTTTCACTTCTTGATGCCTTAAATTAGAGTTGTGTTTGCTTCACATTTAAAGGTACAAAAATACTAATTGTATAATGATACGGATTTAACCAGACTGTCAGCTGCTTACTTTCCAGAGTGCAGAGTGGTGATTCTGTGATTATATTAGCAATCGATGAAGCACTTGGTTCTAATTCCTTTTTATCACTTACGTGACAGAACATCATTCACAGCTATTTTCTTTATTATCACTGTGTTTTTATGAGGGCTACAGTCCTTTTGCATTTTACAGTTTTACCAAATTGCTTTAAAAGCTTGGGTTTATTATGAAAGAAATCATCAAATAGAAATAAAAATTGCAGCAGCTGTGTAACAAAGAAGTTCTTAGAA
The DNA here is from genome assembly GCA_013397055.1 of Pachycephala philippinensis. Taxonomy (NCBI): domain Eukaryota; kingdom Metazoa; phylum Chordata; class Aves; order Passeriformes; genus Pachycephala; species Pachycephala philippinensis. The sequence continues at coordinate 48,648 of VWZT01007771.1, forward strand.
ATCTGTGGACATGAACCAACTGTGCATAATTTTCTAAGGGATTTTAAATTAAGCATATCCAAAGTACTGAATTTTAATTAATAGAGCTGACTATTCTCTTCAAAACTCGCACCCGCATGATATGTAGTGAGTACTTGAGGAAGAGTCTACCAACAACCATGACTCTCTCCTCAAAGAAAAACCCTTCAGGCTTAATGAAATTAAGGTTTATCAGTGATGGATTATATAAAGAAGTTTGGGGATTTTATTTCCTGTTTCAAGGATAAAATATCTCCTCAAAGAGCACAACACTTCTCTTAATCCTCCGTGTATTTTGCTTGTGCATTTTATTTGATAAAATGTGCGGGTAAAATGCATAAGTAGTCATATGAGAAGGCACCCGAAAACCTCCACCATATGTCTCCCTTCCCATGTTGTGCAGAAAAATATCTGTCTTCCTGTGCCTGTCCACCTGAGTCTTGTACATAGGCACCTCAACAGGGTAACTGGGGCATCCCTCTTGTCTGAGTTCCCCCCAGCCAGCTGAATATGGTGTTCTCTCAAAAAGCCCGTCCTGTGGCTTTGAAAACACACTAAGAATGGCCAAATTCCCAAGTTCCCTGATTTGTTAGACTTCAAAACAGTAGTTTACAAAAGTGAGGGTAGAGGAGCATGACATCAGAAAATTTCAGGTAGTCATGAGCTCAGGAAAGAGGCCATAAGACTACTAGAATCAGTCAGATTTCCTAAATTCCTATCCAAGCAGTGGATCCACTAGCCAGTGAATAACCTAACCTTTCATCTGGCACTACAGAAGATTTTGAATTTCTCCGAATTTTGATCAGATAGGCTGATCTAATTTAATCTTCACGTAAGTCAGTGTGATTGACTGGCTAGATGGTGTGAGAAAAATCAAAGTGTGGCCTGTATAATCATGAAAGAACTTTCCCAAGAAAATGAAAACTTTCTTTAAAATAACAGTTATTAACTCAGGTTTAGCGAGACCAAAGCTTAACTGGCACTGCCGTGGAGTTCACCGGGATTTGTCCAAGGCCAAACAGGAACTCTGGGACAGGTTATGATAATAAAACCAGATCTTAGGACCATCTTTAATTTTTGATAAAAATGAATCCTCGTAAGTGAATTATCGTCTGTATGTCTACCGGTAACATCCTGTCATTTTTTGAGCAGACAAACTTCCATTATTTTGGACTGTGAAAGAAGAATTTCTCAATAAACCATAGTAAATAGGTATGTTCATTTACAAAATACCCTAAAAATCCCAAAAAAACCAAAACATGAGCTATTAATATAAAAACATACAAACCTGTATTGCAGAGTAATTTAATGTAGTTTCATGCTTCTTTAAGGTGTTTTTTATTTAGCATTTTCAAAGACACTGAATTTTTTCAAGATACAATTAAATAACATTTGGAATGGTGAAATAAGCAGCTAGTTCCTAACTACACATCACTGACTATTTTTGAAATATGATCCTGCTAACTGAAACCAGTAGACAAAATTGTAGAACCTCTGCAGTAATGACAAGGGATGCATTTTACAGCCCCTGAAACACAGAGTTGAAAAAATTGTGTTTCATCCATGATATAGAAAGCTTTGCGCTTGTGACTATAAAGACTTGAGCTAATTGCTCTTTTATTAAGGGCCTGAAAAAGCCAACAGTGTTTTTTAAAACTTCCTGTAAAGAAATACAACATTTTTAGACAACAGCTCTCTATTCCAGCTCTCAGCATGGCATCTTGCTAGGTAGAGAAATGACAATATTCTGCATAGCCTCATTAAAAAAGAGTGAGGGGGCTTATTTTCCCGCCTAGTTGTTCCATTTTCTCCCTGGGTTCTGCAGAACTTACTGAAGAAGAGTCCTTCAAATGCCAAGAGCAGGTTTTAAATGTTACATACAAATTATTTTTAGGAGTGAGCATCCTTGATAAAATATTGCAATTCATGTATATGCAACATGTTAAGTATACTTCAGTGCTACAAGCTTGATTTACATTTGTAATAGATGATAATTAGTGTGCCAGGAGGAAAATCAAAGGAGAGATGATGATGTGGTGAAGAACTTGATTAGTGATAACTCTGAAGAGGGTGAGACATGAGAGCCAAGAGACACATCAACTTACACTTTTCTTTTATTGGACAAGAAAAGGAATATTGTTACCAAGGCTGAGGAAAGGGCTGAGGTACTTAATGCCTTCTTTGACTTAGTTTTTAAGAGAAATACCAGTTATCCTCAGGCCAAGCAACTCCCTGATCTGATAGACAGGGACAGGGAGCAGAATAGACTCCCTGTAAAACAGGAGGAAGCAGTCAGTGACTTGCTGTGCCACTTAGATTGTCAGAGGCTTGGAATAGTCTTTGGGGCTGGGTGGAATTCGCCCGAGGATACTGAGGGATTCAGCACAAGAGCTCACCAAGACATTACTTATAATCAGTCCATATATGGTTAACTGGGAAGGTTCCAGATGACTGGAAGTTGGATCTGGGGAACTGCGAGTTTATCAGCCTGACCTCGATGCTATGAAGGGCTAGGGAACAGATTACCTTGAGTATGATCCCTTAGCACAGGGATGTACAGGACAACCAGGGCACCAGGCCCAGCCAACACGGGTTTAGGAAAGGCAGATCCTGCTTGACCAGCCTGATGTACTTTTATGACCAGGTGACCAGCCTAGTGGATAAGGGAAAGGCTGTGGATGTTGTCTATCTGGACTTTAGTAAAGCCTTTGACACTGTCTCCCAGAGCATTTTCCTGGGAAATCTGGCAGGGCATGGCTTGGACAGGTGCTCTCTTCACTGGGTTAAAAACTGGCTGGACAGCCAGAGAATTGTGGTGAATTTTTCTACATCCAGTTGCTGGAGGGTCATTGCTGAGATTCCCCAAGGTTCAGTATTGGGGCCAGTCCTGTTTAATACCTTTATGAATTATCTCCATGAGGGGATGGAGTGCACCCTCAGTAAATTCACAGAAGATACCAGATTGGGTGGGAGTGTTTTTCTGCTGAAAGGTAGGAAAGCTCTGCCTAGAAATCTGGACAGGCTGGATCAGTGGCCTGAGGCCAAGGGTGTTAGGTTCAATAAGGCAAAGTACTAAGTCAGCACTTGTGTCACAACAATTCCAGGCAGCACTACAGGCTGAGGGAAGAGTGCTTGGAAATATGCCCAGCAGAAAAGGACTTGGGGGTTCTGACTGACAGCCAGCTGAACATGAGCCATCAGTGTGTTCAGGTGGCCAAGAAGGCCGGTGGCATCTGGCCTGTATCATCAAGAGCGTGGCCAGCAGGACCAGGGCAGTGGTCATCCCTCTGCATTTTGCACTGGTGAAAATGCACCTTGAGTACTGTGTCTTTTCTGGGTCTTTTCAAATCTTGATGCTTCTGTTATTCCCCTTCCCTTCTCCTTCTTTTCCCCTTTCCTTCCCATTCCCTTTCTCCCTCCCTTCCCTTTCCCTCCCTTCTTCTTCCCTTCCCTTTCTCTTCCTTCTTTCTTCTTTTTATACTTCCTTAATTTTCCCCTTTCCTTGCTTAGTGCATTTTAAAAGTACCTGTCTCTGAGTCCAGAAGTATAATTTTTTCTTTATATCTATAAACTTACATTTTTAATTTGTATGTAAAAGTAAGAAAGGAAAAAAAAAAAAGTCAGAAGATTAAATCTTATTTGCAAAGTGGGAGAGGAATCACCTAAGTTTTTCTTCTATGATATTATCATGAATCCCACAGCTGAAAAGTCTCTCCAGACCTGTACAGTTATTAAAACTCCTTTGTCTCTGCGAAATATCTTTGGTGAGTCCTGTGGAACCAGATTCCTTGAGGAATATAGAAAATATCTTTTTGGACATATCTTCATATGTCCAAAAAGAATGCAGAAAACAATAGTAAGCATCAAAAAAGAGCATAAACATCCAACTTCGTGGTAAAGGCAATATTTATAGAGTTTATTTAAAAGCAAAATAGATCCTTAAATAATGAAGCCATTCCCCATACATAGAGCTACAAATATGAAATAAAAAAAAAACCAATAAGGTATTTGGTTGGAGAAATAGAGAACAGTTTAAAAAATATTTACATAAAAATGCAAAAGAGAAAACAGAAAAAAAGCAAAGTAGCAATGAAGAAAATGAGAATTTCCTTGTAAAAGGTGAGAAGTTTTGGGAAATGAGAAGGGTAGGTGTTGCATGGAGGCTAACATTTAGAAAAATTGAAAGAAAATGGATAGCAAGATATTCCAAAACCAGAAAAGAAAAAAAAAAGATTTGGAAAAAAACTCCACCTCACTGGATTTAAGAGTTATGTCAAAAGCAGGAAAAGGCTATATGAATGGAGGTTGGTATTAAAGAAAAATTAACAAGATGGATAGAGAGAAAAGAAGCATGGACAATAAAAAAGCAAACATGAGAATATGAAATGTACGTTGAAAAGGCTCATGACAGAAGTAGTAAAATAATCCATAGTACATCCTTCATTTTGCACAAATTGTTGGGTTTTTCAACTGACAGGATAAAAATCACAGCAAATGTGAAAGTACTCCAAATAATAAAGATTTAAGAGTTCTTTTGTGGATTTCCTGACCAACAGAAGAAAAAGCAAAAAAATTGATGAGAAAGCGAAGGACAGCAAAGTGATTTGAGAATGGATGGTGTGAAGGAAGTCACAGATCCATGACTTCAATGACAGTTTCTAGAAAGATATATGATTTAACCCTGGTGTCTGGAATCAGGGCTAACACTATTAATAAAATAAATGTTAAGAAGGTCTATGTGAGGAGATCAGACACTTCTTTCTGTACTTTTTTTGTCCCCGTGAACAACTATCATATCTGAATTTGATTAGATAATACAAAATTTATAGACATCTGTTTGTTGACTAACTACATTTACTCTATGAATGACTCCATGATGCTTGGCAGGCAGAAAATCCTATCTTCTGTCTCTGTCTTATTGTGATATAGGTTTATCATTTCTCGTTCTGGTATGCTACTGAATACCTGATTTTACTGGCTCTTCCCTGGGGTGATACTTTGACATGGGTTCTGTGAAGTTGCTGGTTCTGTACTCCAAGGCTGTTATGATGCAATGGTCTAAGTGATCCATGCTCATGTGACAGAGTTTTCAGTACTTTGGAACAACAGTCATGTTCTGCTTTCAGTGAGATTTCAAAACGTCTTTGATGCTGAAATCTGTAGAATAAGAGTGCCACAGAAAAATCACCACAATATATTTGGCCTGGGAGTGTAAAAACAAGGTAACCAGTTTTTGTCAGCATGATTTTAATGTATCTTTCCAATGTCATTTTATGAATCAGTTTATCATTCGTCTTCTAACTTCTTGCCAAAGAAAAATCAAGAGTTTAGGGTCAAACTATTGCAACTCAGAGAGATACAGCAAATTTATGGGTTTCCTGGCACAGCAACATTTTTACCTGCCAACACCTGTAAATTTAGACACCAAAGTATGATTACGAAAGAGAAAATATGCACCTCTCATCCCAGTACTTGGTTTAACACATTAAAATATGGGGGTTTTTGTGCTGTATTATTTTCAATCTTTCATGTATAAAGTTATTCGCAATTTAACAATCACAATTTTAGAAGACTTCTCTACAGAAATTTACAACAGTGTACTTAAGACATTACTCAGAAAACTGAATTTCTAATCATTAGAATAATTTTCTGCACCTAAGTAGAAAATAATGCCTGGGCATAATTTCTTTTTTTTTCTTTGTTTGACATGTTATTGAGCATTAAACTTTATTAGCAGTCAAGACATTGAGCAAACAAAAATAATTAATCTTGCCTTTGCCCATTATTGAGCTCTGTATGGTTTTACCTTCAAATTTTTTTTCTAAGTAGTTGAACTCCTAAAAATGCCTTTAGTTTTCTTTTATTTCATGTAATGTAATGTTTCACTTATTAGAAATAACTTGCTGCAGCAGAGAACCTTCCTTTTATTTTAAATCATTTTGTATGGCTCATTAAAAAAATCCTTTTTTCTAAGCAGATTATTGATTTTTTGTTTACATGTCCTACACATCAAACAGGAAGTGCTTTTCTTTTTGCATAGACTTTTTCATTAGATGAACATTTCTGAAGATAAAGAGAGAGTTTTGATACCTAATAATTTCTATAGAACCTGGAAAACACCAGAATTATATTTTTGAGCTAACATTAACATCCTTTTAAATAATTTTTTTTCTGTGTTAAAATAGTTTTGACACTTCATATATACACAGTTAAGATATATCCTATATCTTATATCCTTAAGATAATTTAAATCAATTTTGCTGCAATTCCCTCAGTAAAAGTCATAAATTCTAACGTGGTTACATGGATTTTTAATGTAATATTTGTAATTCTTTATGCTTCACTTAAAAGTATTTTGTTTACATGATAGAACAGAATTAAAGGGAAAACAAAAAAAATGAAAAACAATAATACAAGTTGTAATATCTGCAGGCATCAGTTCTATTACATTGTATTCTAAGAGCCCAAAAGCATCTATTTCATTTTTTTTTTAACTGCTATCATCATCAAAATTACCTAAGTGTCTGTATGGGAAGAAAATACAGTCCATCATGTGAGGGGAGAAAATAAAGGAAAGAGAATCATTACCATAAAGGAAGGTTTAATACTAAATAATATACATATGACCCCCCAATTTATGTCCTTTGGCTTTAAAATTTGTCATATGCAAAGGTTATTAAATACTTATCTGTTTGTCTACTTCTTCTGAAAATGTATGCAGGAAAAAATGGTGTTTCTCTCTTCTCTTCCTCCTCATTATTCAGAGAATATATCATGTTATGGTTCACTGAAACATTAAATTACTTAGCAGCCCTTTACCTTCTGCTATAGGGAGAAGGAAACACTCTTAAAAGCATCAAGCTTATTGTCATTAGCATCATTAGCCCTTTAATGTACCCCAAAATCTTTAAATTCTATGTACTTTTCTTTTGTTCCTTAGTATATTTTAGAATATAAATTGTTCATTTTGTTCTCTAACTCAAGATGCCATCACCGCACATTATTATGGATGTTCAATTTTTAGTGTATTTTCAGTTTGTATATGTATTTTATATGCCCTCATCCTTTTCCTCCTGCCTGTGCTCTCGCTTTTCCTCTCCTTCTCTGCAGCAGCAAAAGTCATGGCTATCAGCTCTGTAATCAACCTTTGTGCCTCTTGTTAACAATATTTATTAACCCTGCTGATTTCGTCACCACCTTAGTTTGCATGATTGTGTCTACTCGTGTTGAATAAGTGTTCCATAACCTTTGTCAGGTTATCTGATAACATGATAATTACATTGAACAAAGACCTGGTCAGAGTCAGAGAGACAATAGCAGGTAGAGAAACCTCAGTGACTTGCTCAGGGAACTGAGGACACTGAATTGGCAGCTTCTTGGGGCATTCAAGGACTATGACCCAGCCCATGGGAATAAGCTGTCTGTCTACTACCTGCACTAAGGGATGGCAGCAGCCAGACTGGAGGAGCAGAACTCACCTGGGTCCTGAAGATTTTGGAAATGGCAATCTCCAGAAGCTTTGTCAAACAATAATTGATTTTATTGTGGAGCTGTGTCCACTGTCCCTTAAGAAACGCTGTAAATATAATCTCGTGTCTGTATTTCTTTCATTGTAATGGTTCCCATGCTGTTGAACTATTATTCAACCTAAAATATTCTTTACATCTGCCAAATAGTCTGTTTTACTTTTGTGTTGAGTCTGGCTGAGTTGGAGCTCATTTTCCCATCGCAGCCCTCTTAGAACTGTGCTTTGCACGGGTAGCAGGAAAGGTGGTGATAGCACCCCAGTGCTTCGGGCACTGCTGAGCAGGTCTGGCACAGCATCAGTGCTGGCTCTCAACATTCCTCCTATCCCCCATCAAGGGTCTGGGATGGGCAAGATGCTGGGAGGGGACACAACTAGACCAGGTGACCTGAATTAAACAATTCCAGACTATATGATGTCAGCTGGGATAGAAAAGCTAAGGAAAGGAGGAGGAACAGGGTGGGGCATTTTTTATTTACAGTATTTGCCTTCCTGGCAACTGCTACACGTGCTGAAGCTTGCTGGGAAGTGGCTGAACAGCTCTCGCTGATGGGAAGTACAGAATAAACTGTTTTTTTTCTTTTTGATTATGCATATGCAAACTTTCCCTCTTTCTGTTTTAGTAAACTGCCTTAACCTACGACTTGTTTTCCATTTTATTTTCTCTCCTCTGTCCCACTGGGAAGGGAAGTGATTGAGCAGCTTGGTGGGCACCTGGCATCTAGCCAAGGTCAACCCACTAAGACTTCTTCATCTTATGTGTAAAAACCTATGGGTAGTGTCATTGCTTGCCTCCTTTTTTCCTGCTTCTTTTTTCTCTTGTGAAATCAAGTTTTGTGTGCTGAGCACTGGATTCTTTCCTGCTTTAGGTTCATTCATTCATGGATTTTTTTGATTTTCTTTTTCATATACAGGGGAAAAATCCATCAGACTTATATTGGCTGCATCCTAGAAAATGCCTGTGTGGCAGTCTTTGCTAGTCAATAAAAGGAGCCCCAAAAGTAATTAATTTTCCATAGATGAAATGTCAGCATCTTGCTCATGCCAACAGTGCTAATATTAGCTCTCTCTGCAGTACAGTGGATGGATCTGTTGTACATAGCAGCTGGCTCTATCTCTTCTTCAGTTTTACGGTCATGCTCCAGACACTCTAAGATGTAACTGCTATTTAAATTTTATTTCAGTCCAATTTTAGACTTGGGTTTTTTTTGGTTTTTTTTTTTTTTTGGGGGGGGGAAGGGGGTTTGGTTTAATTGGGTTTTTTTGTTTGTTTTGTTTTGTTTTAAATAGGTATGATGATCTTTGCACTACTTTGTTTCCCACTCAGTATAACTCCTTCGCTCATTTTATTCCTGCTGGAATAGGCTGCTGGAGAAGAAGGGAGTGCTTCTCAGCTCTTGGGTAGCAACCTAAGACACAGAAGGCAACTTAAAAAAAAATCTCTGGTTGAGGTATATATGACTCATCTATCTATCTATCTATCTATCTTAGCACTCTCACGTATGTAAGCTCTTCTTGTAATCAATAATATAATTAAACATTTATTGTTTTGTAAAATAAATACTAAAATACATAAGACACATTGAATCTAAAAAGCATCTGCTTCTGTAGATTGCATTTTCTTCTTCCCATACAGACACTTAGGTAATTTTGATGATGATAGCAGTTAAAAATCCAGCATCAGCTATGAAGAGGCTTGACTGCCTCATACTCAGACATCTGTACTATATAAGTCCAAGATGAAGTGGGATATAACCTTCCTCAGTGCCTGAAAGGAAACTGATTTGGATTGTACAACCTGGGCTTCTCCACAGTACATCTGTTTCCAAATTGTTTATGACAAAGCCTGCTAAATTATAATCCTCCACTTCCGTTATCCATTTTTTATTTTGTGCAGAATATGATGAGTCTGCAAATCATATTCTATTACAGATGCTGAGGAATCTTCAGAGGTTTGTGTCTAAGAGATGTCCACCCCCCTTAAAATATGCTAACACTTTTAGCATTTTTACCGACCATATTTCATGTCGTAAAACCCAGCACTCTTCAAGCAATATATTGCAAGTAGTTCAACCTCCTGTTTTTATCCAAAGCAATTAATTTGCTGTTGTATTGATCCACAAAAAGAAGTGATTCCAGCAACTCTTTAGAAATTCTGTGTTCTCTCCTTGGTACAATGCTGTCACATAAGAAATACTACTGTTCATGTCACAGTCTAGAGATTAGGCCAGTTTGTGTGATAAACAGGTAATCAGTCATAAACTCCTTGAAAAGCAACGGACAAACATCTGGAAATGACAAAGGATGCTTGTTAGACCCCAAGTTAGACCTCATCTTCAGAGATGTATAGTAAAGACAACATCATTTTTCAGTTATCAGGCTTACATACTCCTTCCAAGCCTTCTAACATTTTTCACTTTTGGAGCCCTCTTCAGCTGCACAGTCCAATATAATCCCTCTTTCACCAAACATTTCAGTTACAGAAGATGTCAGAATTTTTGTTAAAATAATAAGTAATTACTTTAATTAAAAAAATAATAAAAATATTTTTAAAAAGACATTCATTGCACAACAAAATTTTGCATAAATGTTAAAATCAGAACATTCCACAGATTTCAGGCACTTTAAAGGAGTCCTGACTTTAATCATATAAGTAAGTATCAAATTCTCTCTCCATTACCTTTACCTTAGATCAGAGTGGCACTTTATGCCTAAATGGTTTAAGAGATCTTCTCTTCAGTCATAAAGAAAATTAAATTTTCTTCTTTCAGTCAATGGCTCAACCTGCACATGTAGAGAAGAATCCTCAGTAAAAAAGAACCTGAGTTTTCCAGGGAAATAAAATGCCAAAAGCTTAAAAATAAGAATACTGGTGTATTAATAGTACTCAAATAAGAATTATATTAAGCTGGACCACTTTGCTAAGCTTTGCTCAGGTTAGTAGTAGTAGGAATTTATGTGGTATGACTGTGTATAAACTGTTCATTTATAATGTCCTAAAAATACAGTAACATTAGTAGAAAGCTGCAATGTAGAACAGCTGTTGCTTGTTGCCTTCAGTCTTGTTCATGCTGAGTAGGAATTACTCCAGATGTAGTCTAATTGTAATTCACCTGGATTACTCCAAGACTTAACTGAACTCACAATGTAATGACAAATTTCTACAGACAGATTAAGATTTCACAATTAATTTTTTTTTCTGTTGATAAAATTTTGCAAGACAGCTCCATCTTTTTTCTCCCCCCCCCGCCCCTGCTGCTACTCCTCAGGATGCAGGACAGTATTCACCTGCCTATGAAAAATATATCTGTACATCTGCTGCAGGGAAGTGCTGCAATCCTGACCACTGAAATGACAAGCATAAACAAACAAACCCCAAAACTTCAGATAATTAAAAAGTTATAATCTAGGCTGCCAAATTTTAGCAAAAATAGATTATATTAATCTAATTAATAATTTTTTGTTCTATAAGATATTTTTATTATTGAGTTATTTTTGATATTTTTTTAATTGAGTTTAAGGAGGGTTAAGTTTCTTCCTTTCTATATTTGTACATGGAAGAACTGAAAAAAGGAATTTTTACTTGTGTATTCCATATCATGAATGAAATGCATACATACTTACCTTATATTAAGATTCATCAAGATTCTTATTAACAAGTAAACTAACTCTGACCAGTAGTGTTCCTCTCTGAATGAGCTATAAAAAAACTGCTCATGGTATAGTATTGTGTGTGGACCAGCACCTTTCCACCTTCTAATATAAACCAAGGATTTAACTCTGTGATTAATCTTGTGGTCAGAACTGCTGTGATACTAACTTCCTCCAATATTCTTCCCATTTGTTCCTCCTACTTTTGCCAAGATTTTCTGCCTCTTTTTCCCTTCCACCTCTGCTTCATTATTTCTGTTTCAAGAAGAATATTTAATAAAGGCATGATATATTTTTTATCAACAGCTTTTTATAATTACACAAACAGTAAAGTTCCTTGTCTGAAGAGACACACAGCCTGAAAATCTTTCTAGTGACTGAATAAATAAATGAACATTAAGTAGTTAGTAAATAGATTGGAATAAGACAAGGGTGTTATTGATTTTGAAAAGGAATCCTTAAATTGTTGTTAAATACATATTACATCTTAAGTCCCATATTAATAAAACATGAATAAAAATACAATTAAAAATACAATTAAATGATGCAAAATAAGATTATGTATAGAATGTATTATTGTTGGAAATGCTAAATTTTAATGATTTCAGTAATCAGTTGGAAATTTTTTCCATTGAACATTTTAGTATTGCTTGTGAAATGAGGCTATGCAGACAATAACCATGAAGTATGAAACGCATAAGCTAGCATACCCCAAGGCATAAGAGAAATTTAATCATTAAAACTAGATTTACCGTCTATCATTAAAAAAAAAAGAAATTCTTTGAAAATTTTACTTGAATTATGCAAAATAGAAATTACATGCCTAGCAAGTTTTATTAAATGTTGCTTTCCCTTCATCTTCCTCTTTACCTTACCCTTCCCCTTTTACTTCCTGAAAAGGAATTGGAGGCAATACTAATAGATTTCTGTGTGGATCTTTTCCATACTTTGAAAGTCATTATATATTTTTTTTTAAATTAGTCCTAATTTGCATTTTAATATTATAGTCATCATGATTAAAAACAGAATACAAGAATTGCAATTGTGTTCCTAGTTCTAGTGACTTTTAACATTATTTCACAGTAAACATTCATTATGATACTCTTGCCAAATGTGTAAAGTAAACTGATGCTTCATACAGCATGGAGTATAGTGTGTCCAGAAACTAAAATTTAATTTTTAATTTGAAAATTTTATCATAGGTTTTGGACAGTCTGAGAGAAATATGTTTTGCTTTTAGTTTTAGCAGTTATTTTAAACCATATCCTTCCACCATGCTGGACTGCACAGAGGGGCATAACTTCAAACACAACTTAATTAAATATTTTCCAGAAAAAAATGTGGGGTTTAATTTCACTTCTCTCCTTTTACTAGTTACAAACCTTCTTATTTAACCCTTAGGTGTCCCAATTCACACGAAATACCATTTAAAATTTTAATCTCACTTTGTTGATAATAGTAGTAATTTTAGCCCTCCTTCAAATTCCCCTCACCCACAGCAACCCACTCATGATAGCCAAATTATTATCTCTATCCTGCTCATATTTCATCTATTCATAGTTATTATTCCTCAGAAAAGGAAGACCAGTTGGAGCAACTGAGCAGACAGTTACACCAGAGTGTACCCTATTTTGGGTTTGCTGATGATACAAAACTGGGAGGAGTGGCTGACACACCCGAAAGCTGTGCCATCATCCAGAGTGACCTGGACAATGGGAAGTTGGCCAGAAAAGAACATAACTAAGTTCAAAAAAGAGAAATGTAAGGTCCTGCACCTGGAGAAGATAACCAGCACAGGTTGGGGGGCTAAACCACGACAACCTGGAAAGCAGCTCTGTGGAGAAGGACCTGTGGCAGATAACAAGCTGTCCATGAGCCAGCTCTGAGCCCACTGTGCCCCTCTGGCCAAGATGGCCAATGGGATCCTGAGCTGCATTAGGAAGAGCTTTGCCAGCAGGTTAGGGAGGTGATCCTACCCCTCTACTCAGCCTTCGTGAGGCCACAATCCGGAGTGCTATGTCCAGTTCTGGGCTCCTCAGTATCAGAGAGACATGGAGCTCCTGGAGCAGGTCCAGCAGAGGGCAAGAAAGATGTGAAGGGGACTGGAGCATCTCGCGAGGAAAGGCTGAGGGAGCTGGGCCTCTTCAGCCTTGAGAAGAAAGACATTATCAAAGAATACAAGTAACTTGAGGGCAGGTGCCCAGAGGATGGGACCAGACCCTTTCAGAGGAGCCCAGTGACAGGACAAGGGGCAACAGGCACAAACGGTAACACAGGAAATTCCATATAAATATGAGGAAAACTTGTCTTACTTTGAGAGTGACAGAGCATTGGAACAGGCTGTCCAGAGCAGTTGTGGAGTCTCCATCAAAATACTCCTGGATGTAAACCTGTGCAGTATGTTCTAGGTGAATGTGCTATAGTAGGAAAGGTTGGACTAGGTGACATCCAGTGATTCCTTCCAGCCTTACCTGTTCTGTGATTAATTTTTGGTTTAAATCTACCCTTATTTTACTTTTTCTTCCTTAATGTTTATAAGCAGAAGTCTATTTGTGCAATCATTCAGTCTTTTACATTCAAATAATATTGTGGGCCTTCCAATGGTTAACAGAAAAAAATAAATGTTTTAAATATTTTAAACATTTCTCACTCTTTGAAGTAAAGCTTTTATCTTCAGAATTTTTTATCCTAATAATTGAAACTTTTGTTAACTCAGTCATTAATTTAGATATTAAGAATATGGGGGAAATAATTCCAATTAATCAGAAAAAAAACCACCTCTTTGTTTCATTGATTAGATTACCTCTAATGAAGAATGCTTTAATATATGAAAGGATGTTAATTATATCTTTGATTAATCAGAGTGATTTGTCATCACAGCACTTTCACACTTTCATGTATTTGAGAAGGTGCAGCATAGTGTTTGTGTAGATAAGATAAAAATTTCACAGTAACATTGCCCTCCTAAAAATGGTAAATGCAGAGATTTTAAAAGTCATTTCCTGTTCATACCAAAAGAAAGGAAAAGATGACTGAAAAAGAGTAAGACCGTATTAAAGTGCTCACATTGTTAAATGGAGTGGTTAATAACTGCAAAAGAAACTGTTTCCAGATGATTTCAGATGACAAGCTCAGTAAGTATAAGTGGAAATGAAAGAAAAACAATGCAGAGTAGATGTCAAAAAGTACATTTTCACCTGTAGAATAGCAAATACACAGAACTGTCTGGCAGAAAAGGATACATAATTAGAAATATGAGGATTAGTCAAGGAACAATTAGAATATAAGCAGAGAATAACAAAGTCTATAAAGGTGTATTTATAAAGGCCCACAACTTTCCTATCCTGCTCTCCACATTTCTTCTGTTTTTAGTGTATTTACTTCACCATAAAGTTTTCAATTCTGTCAACATTTGTGATTTAAACTGGCAATTTCATTGATGCATTGATTCTGTTATTGGTTAAAAAAGATATATAAAAAGAAATAAAATAAATCTAACCACAAGAAAAAAATTGCAATGAAATGAGTCCTCTTATGCAGAAGCCAGGAATATAACTATAGAATTGATGAGTATGAAAACTATTATGATATTATGTGAGGTAACTATACATTCACTGAGAAGATTCAAATATGTTCTGGTAGGATCTCATAGACTCAACAGCACTATTTGTCCCACAACAGCCTGAAGAGATACTCTTATTTATTCCCATTTCTGTCTGTCCTTCTTACCAAATATTTTGCTTTTTTCTTAGAATTTGTTTTTGTGTCTTCAGAAAACATCAGTAAGAACTGGAAAGTGAATGATTTTTCATAGTGATGCCTTATATCCCTCTATAATAATTAACCAAGATTTTTTGGTCACATTCATTTCTTATAATGTTCATATATATGGATGTTCATATATGTATGGAAGATTGTTTCCTTTCCTGAAATTTTTTAACTATTTTATTTTTCTTAGCCCTTTAAAAGATATTTATGGAGTAGGATATGCTATAATTCTGATTATGCAAAGACTTAAATACTTCTTTGTCTTGTGTAAGTACTCCAGATCATAAACATGGGCAAAGCTGAACATTAATATACCTGAAGAGTTCTTTTTGCCTTTTTCTTTTCCTCTGGATCAGGCATCATAACTGTTTTGATCCATGGTAATCTAAGCATTTTCAGAGACAGGTTATTTTCAGATTTTCTCTCTGACTATCTGAGTATGAACTACTGCTGACAAATGTGAAGCACCACATGTTTGTCTATACGTGAAGAAAATACAATAAATCAGATTTTCCTCATAAAAGAATTTCAGGTTTATTTTTACTCATCTCCAGGGAATAACACAATTTCATTGCAAAAAATGTGGAATAATGAAACAGCTAACATTTTAATTTAACATTAATGTGCAGTTTATGTAATTGACAAATCAATGCAAATTACAGAGACAACAGAAGCGGGGGGAAGGGTACGTTTTATACTACATGTTTAAAAAAAAGACCTAAAAGACTAGGATCCAATGTGCAAAGTAAATAAGTTTAATGTTTTTATCCAGTTCTTAGCCACTTGAGGGAAGAAAAAAAAGTTATACGTAACAACCTTAGATTTTGATCACATTTTTAGAAAAGAAACATTAAAATTTCTTCTATATGTTCCTATTACACATTGCATCTGAATATAACAATGTTTTTTACTAAATCAGTGTAGAAAAATCTATGTCCATGTCCCATTTCTGAGTTGGATTAGCAGTGATACCTGAGGAGTGTCAGATCAAGGCAGGCTTCTAATGATTTCCATACCTGCACACCCTGCTAGACCTAGAACAGCTTTCTGTGGCTCAGAAAGAGAGGAAGCCAAATATTGCATTTTCCTATGTGATTTCATTCAATAAACTTTTGAATCCAGGTAAAATTTTCATATCCAAAACAACTCCTGGAAAGCTATTCTCTCTGGGAAGCAGATTTCTGAGGACCATTAGGTAAAGAAATGCCTTCTCTGTTTTGTTCTAACCCATCACCCCCAGATTCATACATATTCCTGTGCTGCAAACAATAAATAAATAAACTTTCCTCAACCAGTCTCACCAAGTAACTCTCAACTGAGAAACTTTTATCATCTTTCCATCATTTGTCTTTTATCCCTGACTGAAGAGACCTAATCTATTAATTTGTCCTTGAATAGAAATAATTCTGTATTCTTCTTGTACCTCTCAGCAACTTTCTCTGCCTTCTCTGTCTGTTAAACACTATTTGAGAACAGGGGAACAATAACTGAATATGATATTTAACTTGCAGACACATTGTGGACTTGGAGTGAAATAATGCACTTCATTTGGTTTTGCTCCTTTCCTATTTTGTTCTCTGTAACTTTTTTAAATCTCTTTTTTTAACATCAGTTTAGACTGCTATGCAGAATGTTTATTAAGGGCTTCTTATAAGTAATGCTATGACTCCTTTTGTTTTTCAGGTTTGTTCTTTAGATATTCAGGGTAAATGACACAAAAACAGCTTATGACTGTGACCTTGTGGTAGACACCATTAGAGAATTAATTCTAATGAACGATCTTGACATTTTAAAGTTCAAAAAGCTCCTGCTTAGAATAGAAAATTTTTAAAAAATTTATGAATATGTAAAGTCAGGAACATGAATACTGTCTATATATGTCTGGGCCAGTTTAAAGATAGCTGCTTGGAAGTTTAATAACTTTAAAATGAAAGATAACTTTTTTCAGCTTAATTGATGATGTGTTTCTAAGAGG
The DNA here is from genome assembly GCA_013397055.1 of Pachycephala philippinensis. Classification (NCBI taxonomy): domain Eukaryota; kingdom Metazoa; phylum Chordata; class Aves; order Passeriformes; genus Pachycephala; species Pachycephala philippinensis. The sequence continues at coordinate 65,585 of VWZT01007771.1, forward strand.
TTTTAAGCTTAGCTATTACAATAAATTGCAGTTAAAATATCTGGGACTATATATACAAACAATCCAAAAAAAAAAAGGTAGTTTATAACAGCCACAGTTCCAGTTATTTCTACAAAGACCTCAGGTTCTATCAATGCCATCTTCAGTACCTATTTTAATAAAAAATAACTTACCATCAAGAGAACAAATATCTGGTGCTCAGACAGACCAGATAGCCGCATTCTAAGGAAAATTAAACAATCCATTCTCCATTTTTCTAAGGCCCTATAACTATATCTATTAGACAGACTATATGGAAAAGAATCTTCCACCAGCAAATGTTACAATTCCTACCACCATAAAGCAGAAAGAGCAAAAGTATCTCAAATGATATTGTAAGAAGCATTTTCCTAACATCAATCCTTTATTGACATAATGTTGTTAGTAGACTTCAGAGTTAATTCCCTGATGTGGTGTGTCAGTAATTAAGAATGCAAGCAACAAGAGACTTATGGGTAGAGATCTCTGTTACTTATGCTAAAATCTTAAAAAGAAAAAAAAAAGAATAAATTCCTCTCAAAATCCCCAGTTATCCAGGGGTTTGTGATCCTACATTGTAGATGTAATTCTGTGACATCAGGCCCCTCAAAACTATCACTACCTTATAGAGAAGCAAGTTTGATGAACAACTTCATCACAGTATCTGTCACCTGCCTTGATAAGATATTGTACCTTCAAAAAGTAAAGAGTGTCAAGAACTTTCTCAAGAGATAAATAACAGTTACTTGGTTTAAGTTTTCTTCTTTGCTATTTGTAAATCTGAAGGATTTCTTGTTTGTGGCAAATATTCTGCCTGGAGTGGAAGTAGGTAAAAAAGAGTTTGAATATCATGGGTAATAGCCCAAATTTCTCTAAGAAACCCAGTATCTGACAGACTTATCTGTATTTCTGCTAGTTAACAAGACAAAAAATCAAGTGGAGAGAAACGAGAGAGGAAAATGAACTGGGACTAGAAATGCTCCTATGGGATTATACCAGACTTCAAAGCTCCTGTACAGGAGCCACAGACAGAGCAGGATGAGATCCAGATTCCAAAGGATGTGATAGCAACCCTTCAAGCCGAGACTGCTTTAAAAATCCGTAGTAGTCAGTGAGTGCTGAGAAAAGTATAGAACAGAAGTGAAGAAATGCAGTTTCTGAGACACACACAGATACAAGATAAGTAACACTAGAAATGTAAGCAGTGAGGAAAATAGATTAGGATCCAGGCTTTTATTTTCTTTGTTTGTGTTTTTGCTTGCATAGCGAAAAGCCTGACCTCTTGTTTCAACTTTGTAGCAAGACGTCTGCCTTTAATCACTGAATAATAGATCTTTTCTATACAGTTCTGTGCTAGAGGGGAAAAAGTAAACTAAAAAATGTTGAATCCACAGTGCATCTACTCCAGAAGAGGTATTAAATCTCAGTAAAGAAAGATGTGCATATGCCTTCAAAAAAAGTGCTCCTAGGGTGCTGGGACTGATTCTTGCAAATTGCTAGAGGACCTGTTTATCTTCTGATGATAAATTTTAGGTAGATGATTAATAGCCTCTGTGGCTCTAGGCAAGCCTTAAAATGTCATGTATACTTAAGTAGAAAATGCAGAAAACTGACAGTTTTTAGATATCCTCCAGTAATTTCCAGGGATGTTAAAGGAAGAGTGGAGAAATACTTGGCATTAAAAGGGTATAGAGCAGGGTTAAAGTCAGGTCATCCCTGTTGAATATGTGTTTGAGATATATTTAATCATGGATTTTTTTTACTGCTGTCATAGTGCTCAGCCTTATAAAACATGGTGCATAGTTGCTTCATGCTTGAAGCCCTGAAATACAGTGGACATGTGTAGTCTGCAATGGTAAAGAAATCATACGTGGGTTATGTTACATTTTTGTTGGAAAAATTAGAACTGAATAATGGCACAGATAATTTAGGGAAGAATTTTTGTAAAATATCGCTTTTGTAAAACATCTGAAAGTCAGATATATTTAGATGTATAAGACCATTTCTTGATGACAGAATGCAGCAACATGTTAGAGACCCTCAAACTATTCTAGAATAAGGTGACATGTCTACTTTGTACAGTGTGGCCTTGGTGAAGTCTCGAATTAGTAGCTACATTAGAAGTTAATTCAGTCTTTTTACCTCTCCTCTTATGCCAGTGGGTACAGTATAAAACCAATTCATTGTGCCTTTCTTTGGGAACTGTGTTCTCGAACTGTGTTCTCTTACACAGGATAGGTAATGCTTGGCACATTATTCTTCTGCAATTAATTACATATCAAAAATGCATAAGAAAAAAGTGCAATTTTCTAATGGCTCTCAAGACCGAAGACTTTCCCTTCTGTTATGGTTCTATAACAAACATCATATGTTTGTGTTGAAGAGGAAAGACTTCAAATGCAAGTGTGCCAGTGGGGAAAAAAAAAAACATCAGAAAACCACAACTATTCTGAACACCTTTTCACCATAAAAAATTAGAAGACATTGTTTTACTGATGCTGCTTATTAGGTATGTGACAAACACCTGTGCTCTCACTCGTGTTTAACATTGCAGGCAAAGTACACCACTGAGAGTCAGAGCTAGAGTGTTATTAAACATCACTGCCAAAAAGAAGTCTGCCAGACTTTAGCTTTTTGTCTCAGTACTCTAGAGTCATATTTATCTAGTAAAATTTCCTACTCACTCTAATCCAAGAACACTGCAGGACACCTTATGCCCTGGCTTCTTTCCCAGTTGCTGCTGCATATCTGCTCAGGGAAAGTAATTTCTGCCAGGAACAAAGTGCTGCAGCACTTTCTCTGTTAAGCAAAAATTTTGGATAGGTTCATCCAATATTTCCAGGACAAATACTGTCTTCCCTCAGCTAGAGTTGCAGCTACAGTCGCAGCTTTGCTGCTGTGTCAAGGATCTGCAAATGTCATACTGTTACAGGCAGCCCTTCCCATGCCCACCTTAATGTATAGTACCAGTGAAATTTTCCCAAGTCTTACTTCCCTCTTGCACTAAGCATGGACTGCCCATGCCGTCCATGTAGAGTGTCACTGTTCTCATGGCATCAACACTGGAATTCCAATACATTGGAAAAGGAAGTATAATGTATCTGCCTATCTTCCTATTGAGAACCCCACCTGTGGAAAAGTATCAGTCATCACTGTTGCCCACACTACTACTCATTTGTATTTAGAAGTGTATGGGGAATCACTATCTTATCTTTTGTTAAAAGCTGGAGACAGAGGTTGATTCCTTCCTAATACTATCTAGAAGCTACTCTTGGTTCAGATTAAATTTCAATCTCTGTTCTTAAATCTATGTGAACAAGATACTTTAGATTTTTTTCCTTGGGAAGTTAAAAATGTAAGTATGGGGTTACAAGAGTGGGCTGTAGGCAGCCTTGGCCTTGATGGCTTGCGGCTGTGTCCCTGGGAGGAGGGAATGCCAGCATTGAATGCAGGTGTGGTGATTGCTGTAACAAGAAGCACATGAGTAGCCCAAGAGATATAAAAGGCTGTGCTGCAGGATCACAAGGGCAGATACCGAGCTGAGTCAGAGCCGACTGGGTGGATGCCGAGCTGAAGCCTGCAGATGCTGACTTGTGCTTGCTGATGCCTGCCTCTGGCTGCTGATGCCTGCCACCCTGCTCTATGCTGGACTTTTTGGACTCTGACATCTGGTGCCCCGTGTTTGCATGTATCGCGGCGATAACTGGCTGAGCCTTAGAAGCTCTTGGAAGCCTCTGGCAGTATAAGCCTCAGGGACTGCAATCCACTTGGGGGAAGTGGAAAAGCCGGCCGGCACGTAATCCCTGGGCGGGGGTGTGCCCAGGTGAGCCGTGAGTAGCCTACGGATGCAAGTCCAGGATTGGACTGCCTTGGGTGACCATGCCTCTGGGAAGGACGATGAGCCGTTGTAGCTCTTGCCCAAGGCAGTCTGGGATTGGACTGCTTTATGGGTGACCGTGCCTCTAAGAGGGATGGTGAGCCGCTGTAGCTCTTGCCCATAAGGTCGGTGAGCCATTGTAGCTCTTCCCATGTGTGATTACTGCAGATGGTGCTGCAATTTTATACTGCAGACTATGTTGCCCTTGTGTACGGTGACATCTGGAATTATGTTGGCCTTGTGTACACCGACAGTAAGTCCTTTTGTTGCAAAGAGAAACCCAGTAATCTCCGAAAGGGTTAATCAAGATAGTTTTTAAGCCTAATCTAAAATGGATTCTGAGAAAATAACTTCGGGTTCTCAAAGGCTCTCAGATCCCCTGCAGCACAGCTTGTCCGCAGATACACAGATCCTAACAAAGAAGATGTGTTACATCAGGCTGAGGGACACAGCTGGGTGAAGCTGGACTAACAATCACACCTGTGCTCAGCACTGGTGAGGCCACACCTTAAATCCTGCATCCAGTTTTAGGCCCCTCAGTTCAGGAAAGACATTGAAGTGGTGGAGCACAGTCCAGAGAAGGGCAACAAAGCTGGTGAAGGGTCTGGAGAGTAAGTGCTATAAGGTACAGCTGAAGGAGCTCGGATTGTCTAGCCTGGAGGAGAGAAGGTTCAGGGGAGACCTTATCACTCTCTACAACTACCTGAAATTTGGAGGTCAGCCTTTTTTCCCAGGCAGCTAAAGACAGGACAAGAGGACATAGCCTCAAGCAGTGCCAGAGGAGGTTCAGGCTGGAAATTAGGAGGCATTTCTTCACAGAAAGGGTGATTAAACACTGGAATGAGACACCCAGTGGCGGTGGAGCCACCATGCCTAGAGGTGTTTAAGGAAAGACTGGATGTAGCACTTAGTATCATGGTCTCTTTGACATGGGAGTGTTCGGTCACAGGTTGGACTCAGTGATCTCAAAGGTCCTTTCCAACCTAACTTATTCTCTAGTTCTGTATCAAGTCTTAAATAAAGTTGGGGCTCTTAAAATTCTGTGTTTTCTTGTCTTGGATTAATCGCACTAAATGTGGTCCCAGAGAAGAATATTCACCTGAAAAGTAGTACAATTAAAATTCTTAGGAAAAGTCCTCCGAAGATCTAAATTAAGGAGATTCTTATTTATTTTTAGAAACTTGTTTCAAATTCACACCAAAGTAGTAATATTCAAAAATTCTATACATTTTGGCTTTGGAAAGGAAAGGATAAGTCTGCTAAAAAATTCTGAATAACTTTCTCAATAATTAATACTAGAAAGCAAAATTTTGAGTAGGTACACATATTTTGGGTAAAATATCTTAAGGTGACATATCCAGGTGACAGGGATGTACTGCATTTCCATACAGTTAGTTCACAGCACCCAGAATGGACAAATCATTTAACTGACCAACCTTTGGAATTCATGGCTTGAGACTTTCATCAAAGTAATGCCTTAAGATATGTGATGTTCATCTTCTCTAGCGTTTAGTTCCCTTTGGAGGAACTAACATCTGGAAGAACTGATTACTGAAATCCTGGTTATTAAGAAAAAAGTAGCATGAGTGATTGCCTTCTGATCGTGTGAGCAAAAAGAGGGCTGTGATAACAGATGTAGATTTTAATAATATTTGATGCCTTTACAGTTCAGGTAGTTATGATCAAAATCAGAAAAGAAAGATGTTAAACTTCTTGGAGCTCCTGATTCATACTTCCTACTTAGGAGTTTGGCTAAATTGCACAGTTATTTTCTTTGAATTCTTTCATCCTTGGCCTCAGGTTCTGTAACCAGCAAAGAATAACCTTATCTCAGGTGTCCTGTCACATCCAACAAATTCATTTTATCTTTGAAGTAGATCTGTGTCTGTCATTAATATTGTTTTCTAAAAGGCTTCAAAAACATGTAGATTCTTTTGGGTTATAATTCCTTCAGTTTAATATAGTGTTCATACTACATGGAAGTGTATTTTGGGAATTGCTTTACCATCACCCTCAGTCTCTGTCAAAAAGTTTACTGAACAACCAGAAAGCTCCTAAAAATTTGATAGAATTGAAATAATGTAATTTATGTCTTCTTTTTGGACTTCTTTGTCCCTCAGAAAGGCTTTACAAATTTTAAAGTTACTTTTATAAAATGACAATGGGGAAAGTCACACCATCTAAATTTTAATATTTTATATTGTTCTATCTGTATGCAATTCCATTAAAATGGGTTAAAACTGAGGTAAATAAAAGAGCACTAAACACAATCTGTCTTTCTACTTAGGAATCTTAAATCTAAGTGGATGAGGATAAAAATAAAGATAAATATTTCATTAAGTTTTTTCTAATAAGACTTAGTTAAAACCAATTTTCTGCTCCTTTTCATAACATGAGAGATATTAAGGAAGGTTAATCATCTGTTTAAATTGCTGTTTGAGCATTATGATTTTTCCTTTTCTCAAACATTACATTCTGTAAGTGGAATGAACTCTGCTTCCTGCCATAGGCATTGCTGTAGAGGCAAGTCTTATCTCTGGAGTCCTACTTTTCTTCAGACTTTTCCAATTTCATAACTTAAAAACCATTAGCATTTTCAGAAAATGTGTGTGTTTTATTGGTTGCATTCTTTCACTGTTTAGACCTTTGAATATTCCTAGATAACAAGATTTAACATTCATTGCTATCAATTTGTTTTCTACTGCTAGCCCATAGAAATAGAGGGGTATTTTCTTTTAAGACCTTTTTTTTCTTAACTAATGTATCATATATTCCTAGATAAGAGGGTCCAAATGGTATTACCAAATTTAAGAGGGAGCCCAGAGTGCATTTAAGTGGTGGATCACTAATTTCCCATAATTGGAATTAAGAATTAACTCACTAACTGTTTCCAGACCAGTCCAACTCACTCTCTTCCAGAGAGATCTGTCCCAGGGGAAGGCAGTCCTGAACAACACAAATGACAGCCACACGTCATTTAGACTCTGCATACTCAGTAATAGTTTTATAGCTTCAGGCTATGATTACCCTGACAAAATTAACATAGACGAGACACAGCTTTAAGCAGTGGTGAGTCCATTACCTGTTAGTTTGCCTGCTGGTGCTGGATCAGTAATCGCTGCTGCAGAGTTGCAGTAATCCTACATAGCAACTCAGCACATTTCAGGCGATAAAATGGATGGAGAAGTATTGATAAAACCGCTTTGATTTTTTTAGAAAAAAGAATAAACTAAGTATAGGAGCCAAGCCACACTATATATCTTGATGTTAGAGTTCTAAAGTGGACCCTGGTCCTTTGTATTTACCTGTTGGAATGTGGCTAAGAATGCAGAGCTGTGCAGAACATCCTGACAGTGATAGAAGGAAGATGGAAGAGTAGCCATTTTAGCAACTTTGAGGGAGAGTGCTTAGAGACTTGTGGGGACCAGGAAGAGGATAAGAATTAAAATATTGCATCAAGGACTTTTAAAACTAACAGCAAATCCATACAGGAAGTACACTTAAACAATGGAAGATATAGTCAGAAAAATATTCAAGACAGACTATTTTAGGAGCAACATCTTTCTTAAAAAAAAAAGGGGGAAAACCCCTGTGAGAGTTGACTTTGGGCCAGGCATTGAACAATATATACAAGAAGTTAAGATATGTTTTATTTCAGGATACATAATTTGTAGTATAAGCATAATTTAAAAAGTATGCTACTGGGCTCCTTGAGCAGAAAGAGAAGAATTCCTTCCAATTTGACCTATCCACCCATCTTTATGACAAGGATACAGAAGTGTATCACTTTCAGGACACAAGATGAATTTACCATGACTACCTCATGCAAACTTAATTTTGCAGACCTGTTGAAATTAATTCACTTTTCATGTGACAATATTGTGTTATTCTACACGCAGCAGAATAGCCCATATTTGGAAAAAAATAAATGTTACAAATTCCTTAGAAAACTTTTATCTTTTGACTCTAGAATATTTGTTTTTTTGAAGGAAATATTAATTTTTAGAACACATTCCTGACATTTAGGGAATGTAGCATAATTCATTTACAAGATTCTGATTCTGTATGGCATGGAATATACCTTTGGTCAGATGGCTTTAGCTGTTCCAGCCATGTCCCCTCCCAGCTTCTTGCGGCCCCCCAGCCCACTTGCTCTCAGGATGAGATGAGAAGCAAAAAAAGTCCTTTATGCTGTGCAAGCACTGCTCAGCAATAGCCCCCCCCACCTCTATATCATCAAGACAGTTTTCAGCACAAATGCAAAATATAGCCCCATGCTAGCTACTTTGAAGAAAATTAACCCTATCCCAATCAAAACCAACACAGACTATTAAGGTATCTGAATTTTCTCCCCAAGTAAAAATATAACAAAGTGAACAAAAGTAATCAGTTTTTGGTTTTGGTTCCAAACTTATTCAGCCTTCATTAGTTGGAAGTATCAACAAATTGCTGAATGTTAAATTATTTAAGTATAGTGTTGTTCACTATTTCCAGTTACTAAACTCATGGAAGTGAGTAAATTATTTTGTTAAACGGTTTGCTTCAGGTATATGGCAATTTTTTATTTCTCTAGAGTGTTGGTTAGAATGCTCTAGGTTAGTTCAGCTGAGAGCAGCAGCTGGGATAAAAAGAATTATCCAGCTTTTGCTTATGACCTTTATATGTGCACTCAATCATGGAATTCTCTGTCCTGAAATAGAGGGAAATTGATGGTAACTACAGCACATGTCACTAAATGTTGCCTACTACAAGATATGCACTGAGGTTTAAAAAGTTCACAGCAGCTATAGTGAAGTAATTCTGAGGCAAAGGAACTTTGGTATAGCAGTTCTGGTACCACTTTTTTGTGTTCTAACAGCATGTATTCAGATTTTGTGGTCTAATATCTGGATGGATGCATACATTTTCTTTCTTTGGCTAAGTATTCAAGTGCTGGTATATGTTGACATATAAATTAGGTGCAAACACGCTTTTTCCCCAATGAAACAATTATTTACATGTCCATGTGTCTCACTGAAACAGTTAAGATTTTCGAAAAACATTCTGTCAACAAAGTGCTTATGCTTTATCATACCTTTAAATATTGGGTATGGAAAGCTTGCAAGGGGCATTTTGAGTCACCATTAGAAATTAACTAATTGTTTAAAGCCTTTTACAGAGTGATATTAAGCATACATATGCATATCTTTAAATTGGTCAAAGACAACTACAGAGCAATTATTTCTTTCTGATAAAGCTGAGTGAACTCAGATTGTTCTGGCCTTCATTTTAGCTCCACCACACTTTTCTCATCTGCCATTAGAAAATAGTAGTAACATTTTTTCACCTAGGCCTGTCACAAAAGTAACCTTTACTCACATTTTTTTCATCTTCTCTATTTGAATTGCACATTTTTTTTGGAAAAAAATATGCTCTCTTTTCCTGCTTAAGTTCATTGTCTGGCAAAATTAAACCCTTCCCTTTAAAGGTAGGCTTAAAATAGAACCAAAATAGTGTTCAGCCATAAAACTGGGTTTTGTTATATATGAATCTGCAATGAACTTTTCTTATAACTTACTTTATCACATTATCAGCTCCTTTTTTTTAGTATTTCTTTGCTAATTTATAACACGATAAAAATATAAATGTGATTTTACAGTTAAGTTTAAAAATATCATTATGAATATTAATTCTAATAAATTTGAGTACATTCATAAGTTAGGAAGAGTAGAGAATGAAAATAATACTTTTTGCTGTTGCAATTTTTGCCTAATATGATTGAAAATAAAGTGCAGATTTCCAAAGCTCAAAAAGTAAGATGGTGCTGCACAGTTTTAGAGTGCGTTTTAGAGCTCCATAGCAATTCACGTCATCTAAGTACCAATCGGGGGACTACATTTTAATGCTCAGAAAAGAGCTGATACTTTTTTATTATTATTATTGAACTTGTATCTGAAAGCTCAGATTTTGATTAGGACTCAGTTATGCTTAAATCTAAGTCAGTTGAAATTTTGCTATAAACTCCAGTTGGAATATATGCACAAAAACTCTAAAATATTTTTAAATCTTGAGTTGAAGCAGAAGGAAGAAACGATCCAGAGTCACCATCTGATGCATATAACTAGCTCACATAGTCACATAAAGGTATTCTTTAATGTGTCCATTACTTTTCAGGGTGTGAGAGTTGAATCTTCATTTTAAGAGGAGTGCAAGGGCTTCAAGACAGGAAATATCTTTGCTGATCTGTGCAATTTCAGTATTAAAAATAGCACCATCAGAGTAATATGTGAATGTTGAGAATATAGGTGCAAGATTTTTTTTATGACTAATTATTATTTCTAGTATTTTCAAATAACGTTTTCTTATTTTTCCGAAGAGACATTGTACAATAATTTTTAATAAATATTAGTGTTTGGATTAGTGTTTACCTTGAGAATATTTACAATTTATTAAATTCTCAGCTGTAACCTTCATATTACAAAGTATTCCTTTGTATAACTTCCACTAAATACGCTGATTATATTCAGATTTATAATTAAAATTCTTTTTGTTGTTTAATAATAATCCGTTTGGATAGCTACCTCAGAATGATAAAATGTTCTGTGATCTCATCTTCAGTTTGAAAGTGTTCAGACTCTACAATCATGCTTCTTTATGTTCTTTGGACTGCTGCACCATTTTTGTCACTTCTAGACATATAATTTGAATTCCGTATGACTCAGCATCTCAGGAATTTTTCAAGGCAATCTATATATTTAAAGTTTTGTCTTCTCAAAAAGACATCGAAACTGCTGATGATAGGAATCATGGTAGAGTCTAAAGAGAAACAGATTTAAGTAAACAAACTGCATTACTGCCATTAACTTTATAATAATTAGGTATGTGTGAAAATGTTAATAAGTAGTAGTTTGGAAAAATACATGGATACCTGTGTGAACGTATGTATGTAAATACACACATATATGCACATATGCATATAAATGGATATATGTGTGAGTATTTTTGTGTACATGTGTATTTATGTTCAATTGCTGAGTAATTAAGGTTTTCAGGGACCTTGGAAAGTCTTGGAACCAGATCTTAAAAGAATGGCAATCTTAACCCTCGGTTGGTTCAAATTTGAATGGATTATCTGAGATGGGATGGCTCACAAGATCCAGAAGATATCTGTAACTATTTTATAGATGGCTAAACAATCATGATTAGAAGAAAAATGAAACAACTGCTTTCCTTTACAAAAAGAATAAGTTGTTAAATTTATACAGGCAGAAAATATGAGTTTGAAAGGCTGAAGTCACAAAACAGTCTTTAATACACTCAACAGTCTACAGTTAGCATATTTATGAGCTTCAGCTTCACCAGCACTTAAATCAGAAACTTTAAGAGGCAGAACACAAAGAAATTAGCTAAAAGGATAATGAGGAAAATAATATGCATGACATTAATAATAATAATATTGATAATAATAATAAGTAGTAGTAGTAGCAGTAGTAGTAGTAGTCATAATGGTGATGATGATGATGATAATTACGGTGTTTAGGAGCCTGGGAGTTCTCCACAGGCTGCAGATGGATCTCTGCTCCACCATGGACCTCCGTGGGCTGCTGGGGCACAACTGCTTTGCTATGGTCTGCACCACAGGCTGCAGGGGAACCTCTGCTCTGGCACCTGGAACACTTCTCTGACCTTTGTATCTGCAGGGTTGATTGTCTCACACATACCCTCTCCCATCTTCTCTGGCTACATTTACTTCTCTGCAATAACCTTTTTCCCCTTCTTAAATATGCTTTCTTGTATTTGCATTACTAGTGTTGCTGATGGGCTCATCCTTGGCCAAGGGCACGTCCACCTTGGAGCTGGCTGCCATTGGCTCTGTTGGACAGTGTGGAAGTTTCTACCAGCTTATCACAAAAGCCACCCTTGTAGCTCTCCCGCTCCCAAAACCTTGCCGTGCAAACCCAGTATGGTCTTTGTTGTTGTAGAAATGTGAAGAGATCTCTTCTGTCACCGTGCTTCTCTTGAGTGCCTATATATCTATTGCTCTGAAATGTTCACTAATTGCAATTAATGCTTGATTGGATGATTCAGTTCCTTTCCCTCTCTTTTTTTCAATAGGAGAAAGTATGAGTGGGAAGTTGTTAATGTCTTAATATCAAAATATTAACTTTCTTCCTTTATTCCTTCATTGAATTCTCACAACTAGAGTATAGCAATGATTCAACTGCTATTTCAGTGTATTTGTAACAAACTAATCTAAATTCGTGATTTTTAAAGGACTTAAAAAATCTCTGACATTGTCAGTATGGTTGCTCATTTCTAAGTATAACCCATATCACTCCAGTAAACTAATTTTTTGTCAGGGTAAAAAAAATCTTTCAATGAGGTGCACTCTCTGGTTGAACTTTTATATGGGAGAAGGAGGATGGAACACCATTTGGAGACACTTATGAAGTGTAGAAACAGCCAGAGTATGCACTCCTAGAAGTGATAGCAAGAATACAGTATGTTTTGACAAGCACAGTGACATCTTTGCATAGCCTGAACTTTCTGCTAAGACTTTGGAAAGAACAGTTGCTTAAGCCTCAGTGTTAAATATGTTTAATTTTAATAAATTGCTAGTCTTGTGTGTATTCAATATACTTATATATAAGTATGTCATTTCATTAATTTAAAATGCACAGTTATGTGGTCTTCTCTGCAACAAAACATCTCATACATTTTATGGACCATGTTAATTATGAATAACTGGGATATGCCAGAAGGTTTGTAATATATAATAGAGTAGGTTTACAACAGCAGTCAGCTGGCCTGTCACACCATAAATACGTGTCATGGGTAGAGGACATTAGGACATTTTCATGGATCCTGCCAAATCACTGTTTACTGTAAGAATAAGATTTTTGAATGCTTTGTTCTGCTAAAGACATAGCAAAATTAAGGAACTGTTGATTCCAGATAACAATGAGGCTATTTTCAAGAAAAGGAAACCTGAAGAACAGGGATTAGATACACAGATACTGAAGGGCAGAGTGTTTGTTAAAAAAAGCGACTGATGAGGATTTTTACACAGGGTACTAGCGTTCTTAGAGTGATCGGTTGATTGCTGGAGAGTGACAGAAGTCTATGTTGCAATGGTCAGTGTCATCTTCAGCTGGATAGTGTGTTCCTGCTCTGTCTGGATGTCCCATATGCCCCTTGAACTCCCACAGGACAGTGGACATTGTTTGATGGGAGATCTGTGAAATTGCATCTTGAAATTGGGAAGGAAACCCATAGATCCTGTGCAAATTTATGCACATATCTCAAGTATTCTAGGGCTTTGAAAATTGCTCTAAATGAATACGTTTTGTCATTTTAATTGCTTTCCTACATTTACACATCTAAATTTAATTCCGTATAATCTGATATTGAGAAATACTATGGGGTATTCATCTAGTGTGGCCCTCTGGAGGTTTCAGTTAATCTGAACTTCTTTTTGTAACTGTGAAGGATGTCAGGATGAAATGAACCCAGTCCTAAAATGCTGACTTTATTTTGCATTTTAGCACTACAGATGACCACATGTTTTGATAAACAGAGCATTTAATCTCAGAGGTTGTAATTACACAGGCAAATGTCGCATTACCTACGGCAGTATACATATCTTCTCCAGATTGTGGAAAACATAAATATTTCCAGACTGCCCTGAAGGAAATAATGTTCCAACACTGTAGCAGGAATGTAGCTCAGTGTAAAATCTCATAGAACAGAAAGATAAACGTATTTTAAACCTCAACTGATTTCAGTCTCTCACATTCTCATACCCACAAGCCCCAAGACACATATAAATAAATTAATATTTATCACTGTTGAGTGAGTGTGCAAGCACTAAGATGCCAGTATCCAGTTAGTTTGCACAGGGTTCTTTGCATGGAGGATTAAGTGTGTTGATTGTGAAGCCCTTCCCCACACTTTCTGGTTCCTCCTGAGGGCATGCTGGTTTTAAATGTCTCCTTCTACTCTTTATGAGCTGACAGTGATTGATCTTTATCCTGCCATAATTCTGTGAGTCATCAGGATTTAGTGCCTGTCTCTGTTTTAGAACTGGTTGTCTTGAGCAGTTGTAGGTAGCAGTGGGATAAGATCTGGTTGACCTGGTTCTGTAAATGTTAGCAACATAAGACCTTTTTATAACCTTTATCTCACTCGTGGTTTGCTCCCGGGTGTTCATATGTACTCTCTATCAGACTTTCTCTTACCTAGGTTCATTTTCCCTTGGTTAGCTCCTTTGGTGTCATTGTCAGCTTCAGCTATTGCAGACACTCACCTGTTTGCCTCTCCAGGCCACAGCACATCCACAGCACATTGTTCTTCCTGTGATGCCAAAGGCGTTCTGCCTTGAGGGACACCACCACCATGTAGGAGTGTGACTACTGTGCACCAGTAAGGGGAGACCTGGATACACCCAGAGCCCCTCAGGCTGGAGCCAGTGGCCAGGCAAAGCCTGGTGATGGGTGCTCAGAGTGTATTTGGCAGTCTCTCTGCCCGTGGGAGGGCTGGGGGCACCATTCTGGCCTCCCTTGCCCAGTGTCTGTGGGACAGTGCTGCTGACCTTCCCACCTCTCCTGGCAGCTGCTAGCACACAGTCACAGCTGACCAGCACCATCACAGCCAGTCAGGCTATCCCCTCCCACACCCCTTCAGCTCCTGAGCAATGCAGCAGGTCAGACCAGACTAGGCCAGACCAAAGGCTGGGTCACCACCAGCTACAATGCTGGCCACAAAATCCTTACAGATGGTCCTGAAGAGCCAGCATTCTTTTTATCTCAGTTGCTGAGTTTTCTCGTTTTTACCCTTCCGACTCTCCCCACATCCCACTGGAGGACAGTGAGCAAGTGGCTGCGTGCTTTGTTCCAGGTATGGCTAAGCCATGACACCTACTTAAAATATGATTGATTTTTTGTTTTGTTTTGTTTGTTTGTTTGTTTGCCTGGTTTTTCTATGAGAAGGCATTCTGTTATATTGGTTCCTAAAAGGAGGCACTGTGAGCTTCTTGTAGTAGACTTTCAGATCTTGCCATCCTCTTTGTCGAATGGATTAACTTTCTTAGTCAGCTATCCTGTCAGTATCTTCTGGAGAGAAGAATATTTCGTTTTCTTTGTCTTACTTTGATTTTGCTTGATATGGATTTTTTTAGTATAAATAAACTCTAGAAAAAGAAACTATTTTTGCATGTATGTACGCTCCTGTACATATACAAGTGTGAGGATGAGTCTTTGGTGCACAAGTCTTTTCCAAATAACATTGTGGTGTAAGAAGATAGTATATCAAAACTGTGTCACCCACCTAAAATGCCTCTCCTTCAGAGAGTATACATGCCATGCTTGGCTGATTGCTCACCTTAAATCTCCTGTCAGAGAATAAATGGGAATAGATCTTTTCTATAACACAGAGCAAATGTTGCCTCTAGGTACAATACTATGACATTTTATGAAGAGTTTTTTTCCCCAAGATGACAGATTCTCAGTGATTTATTATCTGAAATTTTTATTCCCATGTTCCTTTTTATCTGTTGGATCAATTAATACCTGTTGATACCCCGAGTACTGTTTCATTTACTTAAGACAGGGAAACCTGGGTTTACTAATAGTAGTAATGAAAAACCTTAATATTAAACTACTAATGATGTCCCAAATCATTTACACATTTTGATATTGAAAATATTGGATTTTAACTAATCACAGTTAGCTCAACTACAGTTTAAAAACAAGGACTTCAGAAATATGTTTTTTCAGAAATGAGATATGGTAAAGTCTATTGAAAAATAGCTTTGACACTGTCACACAAAATCCTTTTATCTGGGGTTCTAGAATGTTAAAACAACTGTGAAAGAATCATAAAATCAAAAGCCAGAGAGCAAACCATTTTCCTTGATGTAAGTTTTAGGCAATGTAACTTAGTTCACTATTTTTTTATGAAGCTGCTAAGAACTCTTGACATGCTTGTAAAAAAGGAAATAGTAAGTGGGAAAGGCAGTGTTATGCAGAACTCAAGGTAGTATCTGTGTTTCTACACAAATATCCAAAATAAACTTCCACAAAAGAAATAAATTATGTAACTTCACCTGGAATCATCACAGAACTCATTTTGGATGTATTTAGGCCAGGCATTTCCCTAGTTTCTTTCCAGAAAAACGTTTTGGGACATTTCAATTAAATGTCCAGAAAGCAATATGATGGCAGTGAAAAGCAGAAGTATTTATAAGTTCTTTGTTTTAAAAATATGAAGAATTATCTGTTAGAATAGTTGGCCTCAAATGGGCAACTTCCTGTTTCATGAGTTTCAGCCAAGTTAGCAGCTCCCAATAAACTGTGCTTTCTTGGTGTAACTGATCAATAAATCACTACAGTGGAAGAAATATAGACAAGGACAACATGCTCTTGAATCTCAGGGGAAATTGTGGGGAAGGGCTGACCACAGCTGTTGGAAATAAAGCTGAAATTATGTCAGCATAAAGGGCAGCAGGGGTGGCTTTTATTTTAGATAAGTGGCTACAACCACTGAGTGGATTAACTGGTTTATATTAGCTGACTTAATCAAGCAGTTATATCAGCTCAGTGACTCAACCAGCTGTTACTGTTTGTCCTTGATTTAAGCAAAAGATTATAAATGTCTTCCTGAGTTAGACCATTATGGTGCGGGTTATTTTATAGGTTTAGTTCAATGTACAGAAAATAAATAATCAACAAATACTAGAGGAGAACAATGGACTTAAGGTGGTTTAAGTACTTATATTTCTTTCCAGATTTTGGGAATACCTAGCATGTTGATAGTGAGTATATTATAGAGAATGGCAATGAGAATCACACTTATATTGTAAACTAAATATGTATTGCAGTTAATATACTCTACTACCCACAATTTGTACTTGTATTGTGATTTATGTTTATTGTCGTATTGCTCTGCTGAATCAAAGTGCTATGTAACATCAAATACCTCAAACAAATAAATTTGGTACTAACCATTAAGTGGTATTAACCTTCTACGGGAGCAATGTCTAAAAGAATTTGGTGAGTGTTAGACTGATATTTGGTTTGTTGCTATCTTGTCTTTATGTGTAGACAACAACCCTAGATTGTTTTTCATTTGAAACACTTTTATAAAAGGCTTATCTTCATGGTCCATGAAATCTCAATTTTTTTTCCCACATCTTGGTAAAGGTCAGATGTAATGCAGAAAAAGAACACAAAATTTCAAGAAGCTGGAGTCAGAGCAAGTGAAAGAAAGTCTGGAATCTTAATAGTTACAAAATGCAGCAAAAAAGGAAGGACTCCTGACTGCAGGATTTTTATTCAGGTGTTTCCTTTTGTATTTCAGCTAATAATTGTTTACAGCATTATCATTCTGAGGGGAAAGGATAGGAAAGGTTATGAGTACAATTCTGACATATAACTATCATCATTATATTTTAAATTAAAAAATTTTATGCTATTTTCCCAATGAATAACCATAAGGACTTCCAGAGAGAAAAAAACAACTCTATTTATTTATGTATGAGTCAGGTGCTTCAATTTTAAAAAAAACTCTGAGATTTCCAAATAGAATTGCCCTTGAAAGCTCTCCTAAGTAAGTCTTCACAGCCTCTTGCTTTTTGTAAGTAAGTATAGCAATTTTTCTTTGGCTCCTCTGGAGTTATAATGTGGCTATCGCTTTCCAAGGCAGAGAGATATTTCTTAATATATAGTGTTTGAGGGTGTGGTTTCTTTCTTGGATTTAAGTTTTGAATCTATTTTTTTCTTTCCATAAAACTGAAGCCCAGAATATATAAGGAAAATAATGCCTTAATCTTATAACCAGGAGAACTCCTGAGGAGCAGTTAAAATACACTATTTTGAACCAAAAATTTTCTGAATACCTCCTCCAACAGTATTTTCTTCATATCTTTTTGATGTGGCTTATACTTCAAATAATTACTTTTTTTAGCTATGTTGTCTTTCCTACTCTGAAACTTATTTTGAATGTAGCAGTTGTTCCACATCCACACAGTTCCCTCCTGAATTGCCTTTGCTGCACTGCAGACGTTGAGGGGTTCTTTAATTGAGACCCTATGATTTCTTCTCCTCTTTGTGGGGATTTCTCTTTAAAACAATATTTTGGCAGCCATTTATTCTTCTCATTGGAGCTGGAATAATGAACATAAATAACTTACGGACTCTTAACTGTATAGAGCCTAGAAAACATTATATGAAGAAATTTTAATGTTTTATTAAGGTTTTGAATTTTGAGAAAAGCAGCAAAACCAAGCAGTTTTAAAGATTCTGAAAATTGAGCAGCTGCAGCATCTTCCTTTTGAAGATTTAAAGACCACTCTGAATAATAGATGAAAGATGGAGGAATTTAATAATGTTGGGAGCCTTTCATCTCTCAGTTACTAATTCAAAACTACCCTATAAAAATATTGACCAGTAAAATATGTAAAGTGCTTGCTTAAAATATATTATGACCTCAATACTTTTCTTACCTGCTTTTACAACATCATGATGTTAATAGTTGTTTCACATTCTCAGTCATTAAAAATTATTTCCATTACATTCTTAAAGCAGTCAAAATAATACAATATTTGAAAACAAAATATTCCATTAATGCCCACAACACATTAATAACAACAATAATAAAAGTAGTGGCAAAGAGGGTAATATTTTTCAGCCATTAATTAAATACTAGAGAAAAACACATTTCTTTGGCGAAAGTTATTTAATAAAAAAGTCACGAATTCTCTGTAATATGTAACAAATACCACCTTTGATGGGAGGAAAGTCCTTTAAGTTTTTAATTTAGGATCAATAGAACAGACTGTTTCAGTCGGAAGGAACATACAGTCATCATCTAGTCCAACTGCCTGACCTCTTCAGGGCCGACCAAAACTCTAAGCATGTTGTTACGAGCATTGTCAAAAGGCTCCATAAATGTCGACAGGTTTTGGGCATTGACCACCTCTCTAGGAAGCCTGGTCAGTGTCTGGCAACCCTCTCGGTAAAGAAATGCATCTGTTGTGCCAGTGGTGTTTGATGTGAACTTGAGGAGCTGTTGACAGCTAATAAAATGATCATGTTTTATGTGACAGGAAGAAAGGTTCCTTTTTTGTCCTTGTCAACTGTGCTAGGTTACCGACAAAAATAATAATGTTTCTATAATGCTAGAGAGGAAGTGACAGAACAGCTGTTGAGCATAAAATCATAGGCTTCTTTGCAACATATGGACAAAAATGTATTTCATATCATGATATATGTACCCAAAAATATTCAGATGATGTAGCCATTTTCTTACCAGAGTCAATTTGAGTTACTCAGCAAAATAAATAAGTATCTTAAGTTTATTTTAGGAATGAAAAATTTGTGTGTTTGGAAAAGTAGAAGAAAGATAGATAGAAATGTTCTATCTTCTCCAAATATTTTTGTCTTGACAGTCATTGGACAGCATGCTTTCTTCCTGTAACAGTACTTCATCCTTAAAAGGTAGGTCAAGTTAGGAAGGAGAAATTTTCCATTTACTTTAAAGAAGCTGTAGTCCTGCATAGACAAAATAATTAAGAATTAATTCATTTACAGAGAAGGAACAAAGTGAAGTTTGACATTCTAACTAGTTGAGTTGATTTTCCTTAAAGCACAGACATACGAGTCCTCTTCTGTGAAATCTTAATAATTATAAATTAAACAGGACCCATTTGCACTAATGCAGGTAGGGTGAATCTCTCAGTATGGAAGAAAGAAAAAAAAGTTCCTCTGTCCCCTAGTTCAGATGTAGACAATGACATGCAAGATCACTAAAAGAACAGGATGCAGAGATGAATCAAGAACTCTATAGGACAAAGAATTCTCTTCAGATAATTCTGAAGAATAGAAAGAATGGAGTAGAAAGCATAGAGCAGAAATGGAAGAGGGGAAGAAAGAATCTGTTCTAATTCCCCCCAAAGCTATAAAAATATTTTCCTATATAATCACAGGAATAATGTAAATTATTATTTCTTCAAAATGGTTAACAGCATTGAAATTTACCTCCAGATAGACCTTAGTAAGCAACTGGAAAACAAAATTAAATAGCCCTTTATATCACTAATTTGTTATCAGAACTATTCAATCTTTGCTTCCTACTTAAATTATGGTGTCAAAGAAAAATATCGCCTTGAACAAAGCTGTTACATTAATATCTGCTAAATACTTCCATTTCATGTTTGGCAGGGATCTATACAATTTGCTTATGAATAAGCTATTGCCTTTTAAAATCATATGTGAGGTCACTCCAGATATACTTACTGTATAGTAAAGTGTGGGTGCATATCCAATAATTCATTCCATAGTCTCAGAATGCTTTGAATGTTGTAGTCTCATACATTATTTACTGATTAATTCTTTCGATTCTATTATTGTGAGACGACATGGTCCATGGGAATTATGCCCTATACATTAATAATGAAAACAATTAAGCTTCATTTTGCTTGAATGAATCTCACATTATTCTGTAGCTGTTTTATTCATGTAAGCTGAAGTTGAATAGAACTTAAGTATCAGCTTTTTAAACCACAGTTACTGTAAAAATGCAGCTTTTTCGTTTGAACACTTGCCACATAAATACTGATGACTAACAAAACAGACTGCAGATTTTTTATTTAGCTTTCATCTGAATTTTGATATGTGTAGGAGCAAACCCAGAAAATGTATTTTAAAGAAGAACAGAATTTGAAAATAGACAATGGCCACTCACCATTTATTCATGCCCAGAGATTATTTTTTTCCAAGATTGTAACGTCCGAACTTTGTGATGTGAAAATATTTTCCTTTTATTAAAGCTATGGTACGAATTGTCTTAATAAATAAATGAGGCAGAAAACCGTGTAACCTTTTGACTGAACTTGAAGTACAGATAATGATTAATAAATCCACTGTAAAATGTGACACAGGAGTTAGAGTCAAAGCAACAGACATAGCAATTCTAAGGAGTGCTGTAGAACGAAATACCCATACACTACTCGGAGACCTCACAGCCACCCTTTTCCTGTAGAACTTCAGTTCCACTTCAGTTTTGATTCCAATTCCTTTTAACTTCTTGTTCCTGATCTTATGTGCTTCCAATCCTATGAAGTGCTAGACATCTTTCTCAGGAGGCAATTATTTATAATTTTTTTTTTTTTTGCTATGGGTTGTGATAGTTTCTTCTGATGCAACTTTTTACTGAAATAACTGATTACACTTTGCTTCTGTGTGATTCTGCATCACTAAAGAGTACCAAATCTCTGACAGAGGAAGGAGACTCATGAGTAAGAGTAAGATATTCCAGCTATAGTTGTCCAGAAGTCTAGTGTGTTCCTTTATTTATACATAACAAGATTCTCTGTATAGTATGGTAACATATACATAGTAAATCTTGGTTTCCTTAAATTTGCAGCTCTGGGTATTGATATCGGAAGAAAAGGAAAGAAGATATAATTCATCACACAGCCTTTTAATTTAACCATAGTGAAACCTAAATTCAATAAACAACATTTCTTCGATTGTATTCATGTCCAAAAAACATTCTGTGTTTTTTGTAAAGCCTAGCACTGTTCCTAACTCCAGCATTTTACAGTCACCAAGTGCCTTCTGGCAGAAGTACAGATCAATACAGATTGCTGGTCTTCAAAAGCAATGTCTCCAATTTAGCCCTGGAGTCTGGCACAGACTTAATAAACTGTTTTCTTCAGTTTTGCCTTTATAGCACAAACCCTGGCATTAATTACAGCCAGATGTGTGTAACACGAAGCAGTTGTCAATAAATCCATGAACTTTTGGAAACCTATTCAGGCACCTTAGATTCTAGGTCATGTGAATGTTATACATTAAATACGGAGCTCACCTTTTATGAGGATATAACCATAAGAGAAACAGGAATTTCCACCTTAATTTTAAGTACGGATAGGTCTCTGATTTGTAGAGAGCAGAGTGAAATATCATCTTAAGTTTTTGGCAGCACAGGTCTGCTTTAGGTCTGTAGGAATACTGGTGTTTCTCCAAGAAAAAACAATGTACATGGTACAATGTGTTTTAAAGGTTTATTACTAATCTTAATCATACTTAAGCAAAAAATACATTTTAAGAACATCAATATTGACCTTTCATATTTTTAGGTGTCTCTTTAATCCAGAAAGAACCTAATTTGTGAAAAACTCCAGACATGTAAAATCTTTTTCCAGTATTAAATGATGATTCAAAAATGAATGTGAGTTTCCTTTCAAACTCAGGGGTTTTTAACAAAAATTCCAGACATCCATGTTTTCTCCTCAGTACCTCAGCTCATTCCAAATCATATTTGTGTTTCTCTTGGCTGTGAAAAATTCTCTCACTATACTTTTCAGTGCAATTCATTGCTGTTCTCTCTTTAATATCTACCTTGGTAGCCAAGCTAGATTTCAGTCTTTGCTTTGACCTTGAAATGGTGACTTTTCTTGTTTACTGTGCTTCTTCCGTACAGAAGGCCCATTAATACCAGAGATAACTGCTTAGACTGGTTCAAATCCATCATCGTTAGTTCTTGTGGCTCCTTTGTTTAAAAAGAGAGCTACTGGAATTGTGGAAACTGTTAACTATTCT
Source organism: Pachycephala philippinensis (assembly GCA_013397055.1). Taxonomy (NCBI): domain Eukaryota; kingdom Metazoa; phylum Chordata; class Aves; order Passeriformes; genus Pachycephala; species Pachycephala philippinensis. The sequence continues at coordinate 88,061 of VWZT01007771.1, forward strand.
AGCACTACTTGCAAAGAAACTGTAAAAAGAAAGCTTCTATGCTTCGTGAGCAATCTCAATCCAAAAGATTTGAGTCATAACAGTTACCCCATTTTGGTCCCAGGATCAACATCTGCTGTTGCCCTCAACCTGCACTGAGGGTTTCAATTTACCCTTCTTCTCCTGAAATTATCTTTTCAAAGACTGGAGCATATTCCCACAACTCAGATTATTTGGTCCATGGCATTGTTGGTCTTTTGTGAATACCCTCAGATGTCTCAGCCTTTCTCAACTGCCTTTGTCTCCAGCTTGAGTTTCTGTTTTACCATAATTTAAAGCCATTCACCACAAATTGTCTTGGTCTTCTGTCACAGAAGAACTTAACCAGGCTACAGCTGCTAGCACACTTCAAGGGATCTGCTGATCCTTCTCCTCAGCTACATCCCTAGAAAGCCTACAGGTCAGTCAGTCCTCATCCCTGGCCACAATTTTTTTTTCTTGCTGATGCAGAAAGTAGCACCATCTATGTCACTTGTCTTGCATCTAATTTTTTTAATCTATCATCTTCAAGAGCACCAACATGGGCTATAAACAAGAGCGTCAGGGCTAGCTGAAAAACCTGGGAGCAATAGCCTTGTGTTGAGCCTCAGAGTGTTGGAAAATTTCACAAGAGACAAGAGTCACCTAGGTTCCTTTTCCATAGTTCTAACCACAACTTTAGCCCGATGCTTAGGCATGAGTTTTGAGAGGAAGTTGCAGGGCTGACCTTAATGAACCTGTTTGGTTTCCTGTTTTTAGCATGGGCAGCAGTGTCCTCAGCTTTCCTTAGTCCACACATAACTTCAAGCATCAAACACAATGAGATATATTCTGATATACTTTCACCAAGAAACGGTAATCCTAGCCCAAATCTTGACCATAAGTCCATCTTTTTTTTTTTTTTTTCCCCCCCTTATTTTGTTCCCTTTGTTTCTCAAAAAAACCTAAACAAAACCAAACCCCACCTCAGCATATTTTTGTATCATTTCTGTAATGTTTGAAATTGTTAAAACAGGCAATATTTTCCTGTTTATTATAAGTTATTTGATTGTTAACCATTCTTCAGCAGTTTTTTGATTTTATTAATTTTGCTTACTCTTTGATATATTAATTCTCCATTGAGTTTGACTTTTAGAGAGAAAAAATCTAGTTTCTCCTGCAGAAATATTTTCACATGCTGCAGTGATACCTTTTTTCAACTGTATTTTTCAACTGTAATGTAAACTGTCATATAAAACACTTGTCATGTAATGAAAGTGTTTTTCATGAACTTAGCTATTGCTGTTCAGAAATCTGATCAAAGCAAAAATATGGATAACGCTAAATAGATTGAGCTTGAGTACAACTTGGATGTTTGTGTCCATTTTTTTAGGTATGAATACCCATCCATTCAGTTTTTAATCATTAGTGCAGAGGATCTACTTTTTGTTCTTGATGCATAAGTATGAGATGTGGTGATAGGTCTCATACACCCAGAAAAACAGCTTCTTTTCCTTTAAAACATTATTGGTCTTTTCTGAAAATTAAATTTATGATTAATTGATAACCAAATGCTCCTTTAGGCTTAGTTTCATATACATGCCTTCAAAGTAGCAGGATGTTTGTTTGTTTGTTTTAGTTTGATTTTACCTTGTCAATTGGATTTTAGCCCATTGTATATTTTCTGTGGAATCAGGACATTTTAGGGATAACAGAGAGCCTTCTGTCTTAGTAAGAGTCCTTGTCAGAAAAACAAAAGCAAGCAATAAGAAACAAATCCAAAATGATGCCTGGCTTCTTGTCTTCAAGTTATCGTATCTTTATGTAGCTGAAATGAGAGCCTAAATCTGTTACCAGTAGACAATGACAAGGCCTCAGGCAAATAATGAGATCAATCACAATGATCGTATTTCAGTCCCACTTCCATGGGTACTTCCCCTCAACTGTGAGGGGGGAATGGCATGATGTTACCCATTTATTCTTATTTAGTTCAAGAAAACTGCAGATAAAAATGAGACTGACAAATGGACAGATGCAGCTAGATCCAAGCTGGTCCATCCACTTTGCAGAAGCCTAGTATATCTATATAACAGTCCAGCAGTGACACTTTGTAACACTATTGTTTAAAAGAATTTTGTATGTAAAAGAAAAAATGAAACCCTAAATATAGAAGAAGGTTGTGAAGTAAAATCATAGTATTGTTACTCAAACACAAAGGGCTCTAAAGAGTACTCAATGACAGAAAAAAAACCATTTCAATGTACTCAGGCTTTTTTTGTGTTTGTGTACATTTAAGATAGTAAAGGATAAAGTGAACTAAATCAACTTAGAAATTGGAGAAAACATGTACTGAAATGTAGTTGAATAAGCTCTAGATTTTTTGAAAGATATTGGGAAGTTGTAACATTTAAATAATTTAAGATTACCTACTTCAGCATAAGAATAGCTTCATAACAGATTTTTAAAGGATTTCTGTAGCAAATCTGGGTAAGTAAATCTAGTTGCCTTTCTGACATTACAACAGTGGGAAAAAAACAATAGCTTTCTGAGGTAATCAGATTTATTAATCCGAAGTGCGGAGAGATTTAGTCTTGTGAGAATCCACAATACTTTGGAGAAGTCTGTGTACAGTTGTGATCCATTCATTCTACTGTATAAAAAGTATAAAAATTTCATACCAAGAAGTCAAACAAAAAGAAGTACAGGAAAGGCAATTTATGCTGGGGGAAATATATCCAACAGAAGAAAGTTTCCTGTACATTTAGTTTCATAATTTCATGCTTGAGATGCCGATGCATCATGGATAAGAAAAAGTAAAATAACGCTGAGTCTAAGTGAAATGGAAAACCATTTGGACATAAACTCTAGCTCCTTTTTTTTCTTTTTTTTTTTTTTTTTCCTAACTAATGAAGAGCAATTGAAATTAGAAATATGCTTAATGGTGTAGAAATAATTTGAATGTCACCAAAGATAACATACAACGAACACTGAGCTTCTCTTTATTTCTGACTCAATTTAAGTAGAGGACATTAAAAAAAAAATGTATCTTATATTTGAGGTTCCTAAGAAATACTAATATACATATGATTTAATGTGATAAGGGGGTGAGGCTGATCTTGATAATATCTATGAGTAAAATAGATTGTTGTCTTGGGGTGACTTTGGT
>VWZT01007772.1:10231-95645 GCA_013397055.1 Pachycephala philippinensis
CCCCCCCCCCCCCGCCGCGGGCCCCGCGAAGCTCCGCGCTCAGCAAGGGCGCCGCCATGTTGTGCGCCGCGCTCAGAGAAGGACCCCGTTGCCATAGTGCTGCGCCGCGCAGGCCTGGCTTGGAAGGCCCGCCCACCACGGGGCTGCCTTACGCGGTGCCTGACTGGGGCTGTCCCCGCGGCGGAGCTGCCTCCGGTAGTGCCTGATTAGAAACGTCCCCACAGCCGCAGCTCTTCCCTCGCCCCGGGCTCCCCATCCCACCGAGGGAAGTATCCCAAACCTCCTTCATGCCGCGGGCACTCCACAGCAAGGCCGAGTACAGGACAAAGGCAGCCCTGCTCCTGCCTTGTGTGTACTTGAGTTCCTGCTTTCCCAAAATCCCCAGGAATCATCTGCCTCTGGTGTTTTATGACCCGCAGAGCCATCCGCTTTCACCACACAGGCTGCCAGTCCCTCTGGGAACACGGGCTCCTTGGAAAGCCGTCCCCAAAAGGTGGCATTTTTGAGGGTCCATCGTTGCCGTCAGACGAACCCAATCACAGACCTCTCGTTTCAGGGCTCCGCAAGCTCAGAGCCATCGCTGGGCACCGAAATGGCTCCTGCGCCAGGAGAAGAGGCTCCACGCTCCTGGAAATGGCACCATCGCGTTGCCAGGAGCTGGATGAGGCTGCAGGGCAGAGTTTAAACACCGTTTGCTGCCCCGGAGACAGCAAATCACGCCAGGCTGTGGCATTCGGGTATTGCCACCAGCAGCAGCAAGGTGACACAAGAAGAGCACAAAATCCTCACCGCTAGCACGGAAGGACAGTGTTTGCCAGTACATCTATGGATACTGAAGAGCTTTGGCAAAGAGAGTTTCCAGCTCTCTGCAGCATTCTATGAGAGCTCTGTCTTTCCCATGAAAATTATTAAAAACAGTGCTGCAGTTTTGTAAACTATTTGCACTGCAGGTTGTGATGTGGTATTGTTGATACTGACTAGAGAAATATTTTGAAATGGATGTCTTAGAGCTAACCAACCACCTCAAGGAGTGGACGGCAAAAGGACCAATTGCCTTATGCCATTTAACATCTTCCTGCAGACCAACATATGAAAATCTATTCGTATGCTATTAAAACTCTTCATTTTGTTCCTGAACTTGGACTTTTGTGTCGTGATTCATTCCCGTCCTCGGTACAACAGCGACATACATCTGCTCTCAAAACCAATGCAAAACAACTCCTATGGATTAAAGCTCTGCTGCTCAGCACCAGGGCCACACCGTGGTGTGGGCACTGATCAGCTTTTGCTGGTCTTTGAGCTGTGGTGACACCGAGCAAATGCCACAGCCAGCTCTGCCCTGTGCCAGCTAATTTAAGGTCTTCTGAATACTTCATTCTATTTCCCCCATTACTTTACATGAGATCCACTGAAGGCAGCGTGTGAAAAGAAAGACATTTTGTCTGAAAACACATTTTTGTAATTTATTAGATCTGTACACAGCTAGTGCTGTTCTCATTAGCAATATTTTTAACCTTCTCCTCCATCCCCCTCCCCAGGCCAGCAGCCTGTTCCACTGGACACAGGGAAGGCAGAGCCCTCAGCCTCCTTTGGCATCCTGAACCTCCACGGGACCTGAAACACTCAGCAGCCAAAAGGCAAGTTTGATTAGTTTATTTAAAATTAAACATTTCTTTCTGTTCAGCTACTCATATATGCATGTGGAGCCAAACCTCGTGTCTGATCATTGTTAGTGCCAGAAAACTGATTCAAAATTAGAGACTAACAAAAACCAAAGCTGCAGAGAAGCAGCTTCTCAGGTGCTGCTTCAGAACTGCAGGATTTGAGTTTATGCTGAAGCTTTTTACCATTTTAAGCTCAGAGCTGCCCTTCTGTGGTGTGAAGAGGTTTTATGGTTACCAGACAGAGTTCCAGGTGTGGAAAAGCAGCAATGATTTTGCTTGGTTGTAGTTGTTGCACTGATTTCCCTGGGCAGCAGGACGTTTCTCTTCCAAGCTAAATCCTTCCTGTTCACTCAGACAGCACCGTGCAAGGCCCAAGTCGATATCAAAACAAAATTAAGCAAATCAGAGAAAGCTCCTTGGAAATGCATGGGCAGAAAAAAAAAAAAATCTGGACACTTCACTTGGGATTGTCATTTTCTTGACAAATGCCTTTAAAACCAGGACAACATCCCAGAAAAATCAGAAGACCTGAGGACATTGGTCAACTGATTTCTCTGCCCTCCAATACTGGCTTCATCATTCCAGGTCAAATTTGCAAATTTTACCACTACATGTGGTATTTTTTTCCCACCAAATCAACGTCAGTAACATTTGTAAAGTGCTTTGAGATAGTGCTAGAAAATGCTAAGAGTGAAAAGAGGGGCAGAACATCTGTTATCAGCACCCAGCTGATGACTACGAGTTGGTTTTTATCCTCAGAGCAGCATCACTGTGTCCTCCTTTGACCTCCCATTAACCAAGAGCTGGAGATGGCACACAGGGAAAAGGAGTTTGTGCAGGGCAGTGAAAGAAGGAAAACAAAAGAAACATGAGGATTTCTTCTGGAAAGATGCCTGAAGCAGAGCTCCAGAGAAGGATGGGTATTTACTTCCCAGATCCACCAGGAAAACAGTGCCACACGCAGACTCACATGCACAGAGCTCTGCAGGAGGCTTCACACAGCACAGACATCTGCCAAATGAGGAGAGAGGTGGGGCTAATCTTACCAAAAAAAATCGAAAAATCAAGACATTGATGCTTTTTTTGAGGAGAGGACATAACTGCTCCCCAGAAGCTACTGCCTGAGGGCTGTCAACTACGTTGTAGTAAAGTCCTGCCACCTTTTCCAGTTGACAGGAACTTCTCTCTAGTTAGCAGCTTCACAAAAGCAATCCTTGTATAAATCCATAAAGCTTTCCCAGATTTTTAAAAGGTTAATTTTACCATTATAATTGCACTTTAAAAACAGGCATCAATCCCTACACGCACTCTCCCCAAACACCTCCTCCATTTATAAAAGAGGAAAGAAAGGCTACAATTATTCACTGTCCTACAGCTACAGGATTCAAAGGTTTGATTTAGGTGCCTGAAGGAAGGATGCAAACACCCAATTTTCAGGGCAGGGCAAGAGTGCATTTTAAAAAACCTGCAGGCTTCACAGCTTGGCTTGCATTGGCTTCAGGTGTTTGTGGAAAGATTCATGAACCTGCAAGACAACGAGACAGTGGTTACAAGGCCAGGTTTGATCTTTGAAACAGTTTTACCTCCTCACATCTTGCAGTGTGTTTGTATACTAAGGGAATTTGAACCAGAGGCACTTTGGAGATTTAAGAACAACCAGGTAACTTCTATATTTCAGAGTCTATGTGATAGAAAGCATGAGAATATAAGAAACAGCCTGCCCACTATCTTTCTTCTAAGAAAAGAATGCAAGATTTATATCCATACAATTGTTTGGCATTTTACTTACAAGAAAACTGGTACAGGTTTCCTAAGGGGGCTGTAATGAAGCTCCTAAGCCCCCCTGACTTCAGAAGTACAGAACACTGAGCAGGTTGTGGTGGGATTTAACTCCAGCTGCAGTCTCTGGCAGCCTGTTGTACGAGACACAGTCTGCCCTCATCAAATAAAGGCACCAGGAGACAGGATTTACCATTCTGGCTGATGGAGCAGGGACACTTCAGGTTATTTTTGCTCAGCTGCAGCTCCAGTCCTAGGTCAGATATACAACATCTGACACCTAAGTACTACAGGGAAGCAATTTATTTTCTCCTCCACTCACTGCTGCTGCCAGAAGACTGGAAGATTTGCCAGGAAATGGGCAAGGCTTTCACAGCTACTGTCACTAAGCAGAATCAACAGCAAGCGATAATTGCTTTTAAACTCACTGAGATAATTCAGTTGTTTCTCTGTGGAGTGCACCATTGCCTCCCTCAACTCAAGCTTAAGAGATCCCACAGGGATGAATGCAAGGTGCACCTGGGAGAGTAACTACAGAGAGCAAACTGAAAGGAGGTTGTCAGTTTTGGTCCATTACTACTTGTGACTTTTCTCCCCCCTTCCTCAATTACCTGGTGAGATCGCTGGAGCATAATTAACAACCCTAAATTGAGTTATTTCTCTGGTCACGCGAGAAAGAGGAAAAGAAAAGAAGTTTCTTTACCTGTGTTTTGTTGAGTGGGGATTTCTTTGCCCACTCAAACATGTTCTCGTAGACGTTGCCGTCGTAGCGGCCGAGCACAGATCCCAGATGGACATCGTGGAAGTCAAAGGAGTCCACCAGTGCCACTGCGTTGGGACGAATGACAGCCAGGAGCTCCTTCACGTGTTGGTTCACTTGGGTAATTTGGGCACTGGTCAAGATACCCGCCTTGAGAGGGAAAAAAAGGATTACACAAGTCACAAAACCTTCCCTGCACCATGGCCTCACTCAGGTCAGCTTTCCCACACAGAAATGCAGCAGTTAATTAAAAAAACAGAGGTTTTTTCCTTCACTAAGTAATTAAATTGTCAATTTGCCACAGTGTACAAGCAAAAGGAGATGCCAGCACAGCACACCACACTGCCCAGCTATTTAATCTTGGATGGCAGACTCTGTGAGTACCTGTAAGGTAACTGCAGGAGCAAGTTTTCTTGGAGAATATGCATATACAGATATTAAACTGTGCCTGGCTTCAGGGAAATTTTTAGTAAGCAGCAAAGAGGAAAATGGGAAGACAAAACATACCCTGTCTGCCTGAGGAGCAAACAAAACACTGCTGCACAAATGCATTCTCCAGCTGACAGGATGAAGAGAAGAAAAGCAACACCTAACAATTTAAAGCCATTACTAAAGGAAGGGTCAGGATTTGGAGCACAAGATCCCCTTTGAGGGATATAGGCTGGGGAGCACATCTAACTGCATCTCCTTTATTAATTCCTTGGTTTTTAACACACAGCAGCTGATCACCAACTGGAAACCATTTCAGCTGACCCTTGGCACATGCCTGGTTTCCTTTTATCACACGAAATCTGACAAGAGCCTTCCAGCAGACCTGCACTGCTAATGACCTTATAGGCAAGAACTTACACCTAGAACACCCACACAGCTTGGCGTTTAAAGCCCATTTGCAAACAGTGAACCTGGCTTTGGGGATTTGGAGTGCTGGAGAAAGGCACCCACCTGCAGGAAGTCGCCCGTGTTCCTGCTGATGCCGAACAGGGCGTACAGGAGGCACAGGTCAGTCAGCACAGCGCGGACAGCGGCGTCACTGACCTCGGCCAGCTTGGCTGTGAACAGCTTCACTATCACATAGTGACAGTGGGCCTGCAGAAACCACAGCAACTCAGTCAGGGGCACAGAAAGATGAGGAGCTCTCAGAGCAGGTGTCTTTAGCAGGCACGTCACTGACCTCTGATGCCCGCACAAGGTCGACAGAAGTCCTGTTCCAGGCATCCTCCTTGCTCTTTCTGTGGTTCAGCTCAGCTTGCAAATTCTTCGCTGCAGATTCTACAAGCCTGTTTCATATGAGGAAGAAAAGCAGTTTACATAACACCACATTAACAGGATGACTTACAATGGATTCATACACGTGTCACTCATGGCACATGAGCTCAGAATTCTTCTCGTGTGCCATGAGTGAGGACACTGACTGGAGTGACAAGCTGTGCCTCTAAAACACCAATGATCACTGCTGCAGCTACAACACAGCTACAGAGGGGTAAGAGGACCTCTGACAGCACACATCTGGTGCTGCAATACCTACTCACAAGTAGGTGTCTCTTCTACTCTCCCACTTCCCTCACAACGAACTTTAATATCAGGATTGGTTCTCTCCAGAGAGATCTCTGAGCAGTCTGGTATTTGTATGTTTGAATATACTTTACACATAAATAAGAAAAACGTACATCCCAAAGGAATGGGGAGCTGAGTAACCAGGTTATGAGCAGGCTGTGAGCAGCCTCCTGCCACCTCAAAGCACTTTACCCTGACCCCAACCCAGTAAAGTGTGTCACTTCCTGAAAGCAACACACGGATCAAAGCTTCACCAGCCACACCTTGAGAATCCAGCATTAACAGGGCAGTGCATCACCAGCACCTCCCCAAACACCCAGTTTTTCTTGGCTCAACCCAGTCAGTGTGAGCTCACCGGGCAGCACGTGACTTGTAGGCCTCTACCAAGCTGGTGGGGTCGTTGAGCCTCACGGTGACAGTCCTGGCAGCCACGTGCTGGGGCTGGATGCGCTGCCTGGAGAGGTCGTTCAGGTAGGACACCATGCCAGTGACCTGCTGTCCAGAGGTCACCTGGGTGTAGCTTTTCATAAGGAACCTGAAAATAGAGACAGCAGATGGCAGCTCTTACTCACGAGTTGTTTGAATGGACAAAAGTCATCTCACCGAGGCTCAGGCCAGAAGGAACAGCTGTAGGCACACAATTTTCTGTCAAAAATGGGACAGGAGACAGAAACATGACACCAGTTTTCTGGTAATATAGACACTTCTGCTCATCACTTTGTCACAAAATTCACTGCAAACCAGTCAAACAAGACTGCTTAACACCAATTTGGTGTTAAGAAGGGCATCATTTATTACAGCTGCCTGGTTGCATGGGGGATAACTCCTCCTTATGTGCACGTGATTTTTTACAAGTGTGTTGCTTACATACAGTCACTACATGCTTATTATAACTTGCTCATGACCATAAAACCCTCCCCAAGTTCCCAGATTCAATCCTTGTTTTGGCTGTAGCTGCATTCCTAAACCAGATGTCTCCCCTTTATCTTCCAGCTGTCCTTGCTGGGATAGCAGATTCTGCTATGCTGCCTTGCTTCTCTGCTCAAAGTTACACAGACACAGCAGAGACGGAATTAACCCTTTTGGTACCAACTTCAGCCACGAGGACCACGAGGAGAGGCTGGAACATCCCTGTGCAGAGCTCCCACCGTACCTGGCTGTCTGCAGCATCATGACTGTGTTCTCCCCCTCGTAGGTGCAGGATGGGGTGAAGGTGACATAGATGTCAGGGATGCCACTGCAGCGGGAGTAGCCGTGCCCACCGCAGGCCATCCGACACTCCTCGATGCCAGCATTGGCAGTCCAGGAGGTGAACGCCTTCAGCCCAGCTGTCAGGGCGTGGAGCTGAGGGGCAACAGGAAAGCCAGGTTTATTTTCCACTCTTAGCTTGCACACATACATGTTAAGGACTGCAACTCCCAGAAAAAAAAAGTAGAGTCAACATCGTTCTTGCACTGTTCCACAGGGTCTTGTTTTTCTCGCAGGAGCTCTTTCCTGAGTCAAATATTTATATGAAAACCCTTGTACATGGAAAGAGTTCTTTTAAGTACACAACTCCTTGTGCCCCTACAAGACTGTTTTCACTTGCCCATTGTCACAAACCCTAGCAGAAAATGAATATTTTACAACCCTAACCCCTCAGTATAGTACTGATACTTTGATCAACACACCTGTTCTACCCCAGGCACTTGGAAGAACAATTAAGAAGCTACAGCACAAGCACAAGACCAGTCTTAACTCCTGAACAATACTCCACCATTCCTGGAAATGCACCTTTTAAAATAAAAATATATTCCCAGTAGCTTTCTCACTGTGCATTACTCCCTGTTTTTTATGAAGTGCTAAATTAATAGAGCAAATAAATGTCACCAGCACATACTGGACTTGGGGGCTCCTGAAACTACAGAAGTAGAAGGCATCTCATGAGTGAAAGCCAAAAAGGCTCAATGCCTCTTTTTCCACGCTGTAAAGAAACCTCACACAAATTCAGCCATCACTCTGGTTTCCAGAGGACACAGTACCTCTGGCAGCTCACTGAGGTCCCCCGTGCTGATGTCCCCACTGATACGATGGTAGGTGTCCTTTATGTAGGCTCCCACAAAATGGAAGGCATACGCTGTTGCCAGGAGAGGGAAGAGTTTGTATTGTTGGGTCTGATAATCCAGGATCTGGGGTTCTGGTTCCCTAGAGCAAAACACAGATGAGTTAGCATGTCAGTGGTAGCAAACTGCAGCAGAAATCCCATTTATCCCTACTCTAAGTATGTTCTCCATCCATATCAAGCCAGACTCTCTAAGACCATCCAGCAAAAGCCTCTGGCAGGGGAGAACATTCCAAGAATGAGAAAGACTATGCACTTCCCAGGAGAAACTGTGTTTTGAAACCATACCAAGTGCCAAAGCAAACATCAACCACAGCCCCTCTTCCTCCCAGTACTTGAGAATTTTCCTTCAGCACTTTGGGCTGAGTCTCCCTGCACTCACCCTGGCTTCAGCTCAGACTGGTGTCTGACGGCGCTGTAGCGGATGGCGATGGTGCAGGCCCGGGACAGCGAGCGAGCAGAGTCACCCACGATGAGGGAACGGATGAACACCATGGTGCCATAGGTCAGCTTGTCACTGACTGGTTTCACATAGGTGCCATCCGGTTCAACCTGCCAAAAAATAAAAGATTTAAAAAAAACCCAGCCTGTTGATTTGTCAAGTTTCCTCCCTTTTACACGTTCACACTCTAAACTCATCAAGCAGCATTTACAAGCCACCCACAACCCTTTAGGTGCAGTACACAACCTCACACGAGCATTCAGTGTGTCCATTTCTAACAGCTGATGGCTGAAACTCCCTGCTTTACCTGGGCATATTTCATCAGCATGTTTTCCCGAGGAATTCGGAAGTTGTCCATTTTCAGGTAGCCATTATCCATTTCATCATAGCCAAATTTGGGGCCAATGTCACCCACTGTAATACCTGCCACAGACAAAGCCACTTGCATTAAGAAATAGGAACTAAACACCACACAAAAGGTTCAAGCCTTCTCCAATAAGAAGATTGTTTAGTTTTCTAGCAAGTCCTGGCAGTGTTATGAGTAAGAGCTAACAGGGACCTTAATCTCTTTGATGGAAAAGTGGTGTCCTGGTTTTGGCTGGGATAGAGTGAATTACCTTCCCCGTGGCTGGTACAGTGCTGTGTTTTGGATTCAGCAGGAGAACAATGTTGATAACACACTGATGGTTCAGTTGTTGCTGAGTAGCACTTGCACCAAGTCAAGAACTTAATTTCCACACTGCCCCAACAGTGAGGAGGCTGGGGGGACACAAGAAGCTGGGAGAGGACAGAGCCAGGACAGCTGATCCCAGCTGGACAAAGGGATATTCCCCACCACGTGGCACCATGCTGAACAATAAAACTGGGTGAAATCAGCTGCGGGGATGACAGCCCACTGCTCAGGGACATCAGTCAGCAGGTGCTGAGCAATCACACTGTGATCACTTGCTTTGCATATTCTCTTATTATTAACAATTTCCCTTCCTTTTCTGTCCTATCAAATTGTGTTTATCTCAGCCTACAAGTTTTACCTTTTTCCCAAAACTTTCCCCCATCCCTCTGTGTCGAGGGAATGGCTGTGTGTGTTTAGCTGCCTGATGCGTTAAACCACAACTGGACATCAAAACATGGGAATCTCCATAATTTCCATGCAGCCCTACTATCCACTCATGGTGGGAGCTGTCTCTAAAGTTCATGCAGCTGATTTCCAGCTAAAGAGTGATGAAAGCTCTTCTTCCCTTCTCAGAAAGCAGGATGTGCTGCTCGTGGAATGCACAGCTGGGAGACACTGGGGCAGAACCAAATCCCAAACTAAACTTCACCAGGGCAGAATCAAATCCCAAACTAATTCACATTGAAAGCACGGTAGGAAAGATGATTTAGTGGTAATTCAGTCATTAGAAAGACTCATTTAAGCCCTGTGATCTACCAACTGAAATCAGCTAATGAAATAAGCCACGGACTTTAACAAGACACAGCAGCTGCATAGAGTCAGGGAGAAACAGATTTAATCTATTCCCTGAGTGTGAATTTGTACCTGGCAGAGGTTCATGTGTGCCCAGCTGTCGGATGGGGACAATGAAGGCGTGCAGGCCTTTGCACTGGCCCTGGGTGTAGAGCTGAGCCAGAACAATGGCGTGGTTCGACGTCTTCCCAACTGCAACGGGAGCAGGAGTCAGCACAAAAACACTGTCAGAGACACTCACACACACAGTCTTCCCTCTGAGAGAACCTCATCACATCATGCACTGGAAAATCAGATTGACCTCCCTGGTCATCGCCCCAATCTACAGCTCTATGGCAAAGTGTTGCTCGAGTCAATGGAAGCTGCACAACCCAGGTCCTTGGCACACCTGCCAGTGAAGCTGAAGGAACTATAAATAATTTGATACAAGCAATCAGGAATTACACCAAATCCACAGTGTGGATGATTCTGAGCAGCAGTCCAGAGCACACAGAGAATGTTTAGCAGGCTCTGATAAGTCTGTTGCTTGTTGTGCAAGAGTGACTGGCTTTCAGCCCACTCTTTGGATCAACTTTTAATGATCACTCTGATGAAAAACCCTGAGTTTTTCCATACATCTTCCAGATTTAGACACACTTACGTCCACCTGGCCACCACTTAATGGAGGTGACAGTGGGGCTGTTGAGGATGAACTCCTGCGTAGAGGGGTCGTAAGTGGCTGTAGTTTCCAGACCCCGAAGATGAGTCCCTGGAAAGAAGCAAACAAATCGTTTTGGCAGCAAGTCAGTCACAAAACAGAGACAAGGACAGAACTGGACAATGGAAAGTGGAACTCCAGTAGTAATGTTTAAATTTTAACTTTGCTTTTAGGCTATATATATAAAGAGCTAAATATCAACCAATTAAGGAAGAACAAGTGAGAGCCAGACCACATTCTGGGACCTGAAGCCAATTCTCAGAAAACATCGATTTTTTTTCCCCAGTGGTCTAAGACTAGTTTTCCAAGCACCTCCAATCTGACACCCTTTTGCTATCACACACCAGAAGCCCTTTCTCAGTTTAAATGTTCCACAGGAACACGTTCACCTGAATTTCACTAAAACACAATCTGAATAAATTGCAAAATAAAACCATCCACTTCTCAGCCACAAGACAAAACAAACAGTGCCCACCACCTCTTCATGCCCTCATCAAGCCTACATTCTCCTCACTTGATGGAGCTCATCTCCCAAACAAGACCATCCACAGCTCCAAGACAGCAAGTAATGGCATGTGTATGCCAGGTACTGATGCAGCTAGATGAAGAAAGATGCAGAAAGATGGGAGATAATTCCAGGAACAGTCTTTGTCTTCTGCCCCAAACTCTTTACTTCACACACCTGTCTCAGAGCAGTGGCACTGCCCCTGAATGCCTTAAAAACTCCCCAAATCACCAGGCCTACTTGCTTAAACTAACCAAGCTGTGAACACTCCTGAGAGTCTGGACTGACAGGGCAGGACAAGAGCTCCAACAGGAAAAAGGAGATCACCTTGCAGCAAACCACATTCCCAAAGCATGGAGGTAATGGCAGACTTCCACAGGCAGCTCAACACAGACTCACTTTGCTGGCAAAGGATCTTCAAACCTCACTAGTTCCAAGAGATTCTCCTCAGACTTGCAGTTACTTTATGCTTCACACCGTCTCTACATTTCACTTCAGCCCAAAGGTGAACCCTGCTCATTTTCAGAAAATAATTCTCATCTGCAACTCTCAGATGACCAAAATTAATAATATCCTCCCTTTGAAACTTCAGTTAAATGTGTTGCAATCACAGTACTGCTGGAGTTATCAAAATCCATTTCAAAGCTTGAAAGCAAAGGAATGGCAACAAAAAACAAAGTCAACTTGAGACAGAGAACTCAAAAAACCCCACACATTTCATGGTCAGTTAAAAAGAACACATGAGAGTGAACTAAGGGGAATAAAGCTCCCCACAGACCATGAGCACTGGAACCAAGTCATCCACATGTTCTCTGACCCAAGGTCAGTCCCGAGGTGAACAAGCAACTCTTTAATTTTTTGGCATCTCTTTCAGTACCTCCTTTTGTCTTCACACTGAACATTAATGAGAGCAAAGCAGAACTCAAACTGGAAAGAACAGCAAGTGTAAAATGAACAGATGCCACCAAACTGACAGCACCAGTGATGGGCAGTAATGATACTGGTTTGAATGGCACGAGGAGCTCATTTATAGAGCTACAGACATCAAATCCTCCCCTAGGAGGGAGAGAGGGAGGCAGCACATGGCATAATGCTCTAATAACCCTTCCAGAGGCCGTCCACTTTTCCCTACAACCACAGCTGCACGTGTAAAACTGTGGGATTCACACACACTGTTCTTCCCAGGCAGGGGAATCCTCTGTACACAAAGCCATTCTTAGAAAGAGCATTTATTGAATGTACTGTACCATGGCCCATTTCAGTCTGGGCATAAGTGCCAATGATCTCCAGGTTCCAGGCAGGCATGAAGAAGCGATCCTGCTGCTCTGGGGTGGCCTGGGTGAGAAGGGTGGGGAGGAACATGCCCAGGTGAAGGTCCAGAGGTTCAGGCCGTCCGCGGTGAACAAAGCTGTGAAGAATTGTCATGGGATGGGAGCGTGAAGGGAATGTTATGGGAGGGAAGCAAGCATGAGGATTCATGGTGGAGATTCAGGAAGAGACAAAAAGAAAAAAAAAATGATTCATGTGTCAATCAGAATTCAGCAAGTGTGTTTTAGAGAGCCAGAGCACTGTCCTTTTCTCAGGCCTGAGTAACAAGAAATTGCACTCACTTTGAAATAAACATGCTGCAATGAATTCCTCTGTAATCATACAGAAAGTGCATCTGCAACATTCCCCTAGTTTTGATGCACTATGATTGATTAAAAAAAAAAAGGATGAATCCAAACCAAAAGATGGACCAGACCTTCACTCTGGTTTGCACATCAGAGCATCCCTAAGTTCCATGGGCTGAGGCAGTCAGCTGAGAATGTCAGTTTGTTGGAGATGTGATGTGGCTGAACACAGTGTGCTTTCAACCAAATCCTTCTTTTTTTTTTTTTTTTTGCCATTTTTTGAAGGTAGAACCTGGTGGAAGTCCCAGTTAATCCAGCTAAACAAGCTAGGTTTACAAAGAACTTTCTTTTTTTTTAAAAAGGCAAATCCTAACTGGCTGTACTATTTACTTTAATTTTTTAAAATTAAAGATCAGACACAATTAGTGTACATGGCATTTCAAATCAACTCCCTTAAACTTCTGCTATTTTAAAGAACTTTCTTAAAAGGACAGTGCTCTGTATGTGTAATTCAAAGTTGTGAACATGAATAACTTGGCAAGAAAGCCAACATTTTTCAGTCTGTAAATCACCAGCACAAATTATCTCCAATTAAACATATTTCATTAGAATTACTTTTTCTCCATGTTCTGTCAAACACCACTGTGAGGTAATTAAGCGGTCTATTAAGATTTTCAATATAAAGAATTAATTCATCATTAGATCTTAAAATATTGACAGCTTTGAGTATTAAAATAGTGGGGGTAGATTGAGGAGCACTACCTCCATCTGGCTCATTTATGTATGAAACAAATTTAATTGGACTTTAACAGGAATATATATATATGTAAATGATATGCATTATGGAAAGAGCACTGGTCTGAGCGTGGCTCAAACTCATCTGACTTTCTCAGCAAAGTGGGAACAATGCATCCTTGTGTTCTCCAAACACACATTAATATGAACTAGTTCTGTCCCTAGGGCTTCCCAAGAACTGTTTTTTGATATTCTCAGACTCCTGCAAATAAATCCAACCAGCTAATAAACCCAGCAGCAAGGTTTTCTAAGCTTTTTAACTGCACAGTGACCAAGCCCAAGAGGGGACTAATGGGTTACCAGGAATACCAGATTTTTAGTGAGTTCAGTACTGGCGAGAAGTACACAGCTGACAGTCAAAGAGTGAAAAAAATATCCTTATTTACCAGTGGTAGTTATAAACCAGACAGAAACAGCACAGTATTTTCACTTTTTCACTGCTCCTTGTTTCTTTTTCAGCCCTGTGCTATTTGTGGTTTTTCTCTCTCTGATTTTTTTTGAGAGAGAGAGACTTCTTCACTATGGAACAGGTTAAAATCAACACAGGCTATCACACACACAGTCACCAAGATAAAACTGAGTAACTACCCATCCAGGCCAGAGTTCAATTCAATAATCCAGAGGTCTGTTTCCCCATCACCAGATTTTAAACATCAGGGTTAAATTAAGCAAAGCTCAGTGACAATTACTGCAGCAGCTTCACTGATGAAGTATCAGATACTCAACGTTCACAGCAGGAATGCCAAATGTTTGCATTTTAATTATTCAGCACAGAAAGTCTATCTGCTTTACTATATTAGCTCTATTTAGGGTCAAAATACCAATTTAACCATGAAACAACATGAGAACCATAAGGAAATCAACCATCAGCAGGCAAGAAAGTGCAATGATCCAATGTGAAATCAGAAGTAAAACCAATCACTGCGGTGTGGATGTGACTGATTTAAAGCAGCTGGTGTGAGAAAGCAAACAAGGCCAGCAGGCACTGATTGTTGCCATCCAGTTATCTCTCAGCTTCTGGTGCTGAGCTGGGTTTGTTGAGTAGGACAGAGGACAGGATTTCTTCCACTGAGTCTTCTACAAATGTTTCAGCAGCTGTAACTGAACAACCAGGCGGCTGGCACTGCCATCCAGCAGTGTCCAGACTTGTACACCTCAGGCTTTCCCAGTTCAGATGCCAGCACAAGCACTGGAGTCTTTGTAAACTATTCTTGCTATTTAACAGCCATAATTCCAGGTTCTGGGCTAAAAGACTCTTCTGATCCATTAAATGTTTTTCCATTTAAAGCAATGAAAGTTGCTTTCAACAACAGCAGGAATAAGATGTTTTTCTTCTTTGTAACCAAGACCTTTCCATGAAGTTGTACAGCTGCAGTGGAGCAGCATCTGGAAGAAAAGTGCCTGGGGCAAAGCATACCTGACTTTCAACCCAAAATTCACAATCTCACCGTGCTCCACTGCTCCTAAAGGAATGCTCCTGACCTGTTTCTGCAGGCCAGCCATGCACTGAGGGCTCTGGCATACATGTCCCAAAATCAGGCAAAAATAAAACCCACTGTACTGTTCACTGACACGTTCCAACTGGTTCAAGTGAAATTCAGACTCTCAGGGCTTAGAACAACCTCCTCATCTTAAAACAAAGGTAACAACTACCAGTGCAGAGATTAGCTAAGAGGTGCATTCTGGAAAAGACCAAAAGGAATCCTGGGATTGTCAGGATATGAAATGAGGCAGCTGTCTGGCTACAGACATCAACCATTAACTGAGGAACTTTACCTTTCCCCCTTTAGACTGACCCAGGGAACATTATCAATTTACCCACTGGAGTTAGAGAAAAGAGGTTACCCATTGATCCCTGAAGGGAACTAACCATGTCCCATTTCGGTTTGGGCGTAGGTGCCAATTATCTTGACTCCACGGACCAGGGGCAGCCACTTCTCCTTCTGAGCAGCAGTCGTTTGGGTCTCTATGGTTTTGTGAAACATGCTGAAGTGGAGACCCAAAGGTTCAGGAAAATTGCCCAAGCATGTTCTACAGGAGAGAAATAAAGGGATCTGGATCTCAGTCTTACTGTTACTGTGAACCTGAAAGCCTTTTCTCCAACTGGAGCATAAGATAAATAATCTCTTTGCCTCATTCAACCTTCTTTTTTTGTCCCACAAGCAACCTCCAAATCAGAAGGTTTTTCTGAGGCATCAGAAGCAATGCTAATGGGGAAATAGATGTTTCTTCCAGGCATCTTCTTCACCCCATGAATCTTGCTGTTGCTATGTAACCGGAAAAAATGTTATTCTACAAAGGTTTATGAGGAACTTAAAACTAAGGACATGAAAATCAAATTATTTTCTCCCCCATCTCTCAGGCTTTGTGGGAATAAATCCCACTGCTGCTGGTAGCCTACAACTAGGGCATTATTAGGTAGAACCAATATGTATTGAAAAGGAAAAGGTTTCTTTGGTGACCTAGTTCTTTTCAGAACAGCTCTGTATTACCTGCAGCTGCTTCTATCAGTTGTGAGATCTGGAACGCACCTTCAATTAAAATTACCATTACAGTCTAGTGCTGGAGGGAATGGAAAGAAAAATCAGACATTTTAGGAGTGTTTCACCAAAACAGAAGTTATTTCATGAAAGAAAACTCTAATCACCTAGTAGCCACAATGGCAGGCAAAGTACATTCTCAATTAAAACCTCTTCCCTTCTGCAGCTTGAGCAGTTTCTTCATCTTCAATCTACCGTACACAAAAGCTCATTCCATCTAAACTCTAAGACAGAGGAGGAAAAAATGAGCCCTCTGCATAAATACCATAGGAGATGCTCTGTATATGGTTTGTCAATTACAGCACCATTTGTGACTGGCATTTTACACCATGCAGAGTAAATAATTGATAATTCCACAGCAGGTACTATACAGACTGTGAAAACCAGCCTTAGAGTGAGAGACAAAGCACCACTGAACTGCATGTTGCCTGTTTAAAATGAACAAGACTGAATGAGCCATGGATTTTTCCAGGACCAAAACTATTGTAATCAAGTAATCTAACGCTGGGGATGAATGTGTTAACTGTGCTTTAAGCTGGTGTGACCGCAGGTACAGCGTCTCAAGTTCCTGGAATCGAGGCACACAGTTCTTTCACCAAAAAACATTCTATTGCCTACAGCAGCACATGTTAACTAAGCTGATGCTTTCACGGTGACCAAGGGCTTAAAAATGCTGCAAGGACAGCAAGACAGAATACTTTTCAACATTCTTGTGGTTTCCTAAGCAAGGTATTCTTTTAGCCCAGGACCTATATAGCAACAACAGCACTCTTTACTTCCTCACTGCCTGCAGCACAATTATTGTGCACCTACTCCTCAGGCCCCAAAAGGACAAATCTACAGGGAGAAAACGAGTGCTGACTTTGGAACACAAAGGTTCAGGGCAGCTTGAGAAGAGCTTGAACGGCTCTTTGCGTATTTTCAGCAGTCATTGAAAGAACTTGAGAAAAAGGTGCAGCCCATGCTTTGCTGTCAGAAAAATCTGGTCAGACATTGCTTCTTTGAAGGTAAATGCTCCAAGAAAAAATCCCAGAAATCTTCTGAAAGGTCAGGCCAGCAATTTTCACTGCCTATGCGTAAGTTTAATTGTAAGTGCCAGATATCTCATGCTTACCTACCACCTTCTCTGACAGGGGTAAGACAACAGACATTTTGCAAGTGGATGCTTTAACACCCCTGTGTCAGAAGGTCATGATGTTTCAGTAACTAATCGTGCAGCATTTTAACAACTTATTGCATTAACTAAGCTGAAAGTTAAATTACAGCAGAAACTGTTCATCTCTGCGAACTCCACACTGAAGACTGAGGATTTCCTTAATGTGCCTTTTAACAACTTGAATGACAATGAGAGAATCCTGTTTTCCTCAAGACACAGGGCAAACAGAAGAGGTACCAGCTGTGAAGGGAGGAACAACAGGTTTTCTTCCCTTCTTTTTCTTTCTCTGAACTCTTACTGCTTCCCATTAGAATTTCAACACTCTCAGCACCTGGATTAGCTGTTCTCCAAAGGCTGCAGTGTGTAACTGTTCAAATACCCTGCTCCATCAAGACTGACGGTGGCAGAGACCATCTGATCAATGAGCAGCTGCTCTGAGGTCAGCCTTGCTACAACAACCAGTGTCACAATGAGCCTGCAGCTCCAAATCCACTTATGGGAGAAGGCTGTGGAGTAATACGTGCTTTGGCAATATAGATCTTCCCAGATTTCACAGCAGCCAGTGCCACCCCCACAGTAGAAGGCACTTATGTGACAGGTGAGTCACTGTCTCTCAGTGCACAGAGAACAACAGAAACAAAGTCTGGGTGTTCAGAGGCTCCAAAGCTATGGGAACAACTACAAAGCCATTCTCAGGCTGCAGAACTGGGTCACAGAACAGGGGCATTTACTTTAATTTAAAGTCTGTGTGGGAACTTTCCTGCTTTGTGCAGTTCTTGAAGCAACTCTCTCAAGGACGAGCACGAAGGGTCAACCAGAGGAGGAGCAGGAGCTGTGTCTGAGCTGTGCTAACTGGGCTTCAGAGCTAACAACTGCTATGGCAATAAACTCCATTCCAGCTGTATCAAACTCAGACCAAGCCAGACTCATCCACTCCACATTAATTTAGCTGTGGCAAGTAGGGCCCACAGTAGAGTTTTTCTGCTTTGATTTGCTCAAAGCTGTTCCAGGTCCTGATTTAAAGACATAAGAACAAATTCCAACAGGGAAAGTGCACATTCATGCAATCCTCATGAACACAGGAATCATTTGGTGACCAGCAGCTCTCAGATCTTCTCTTCTTCTATGACCCAGTTTGTCTCAACTGTTTTTCTCTTCTTTGTTTAATCCCATTTTCCTCAATGAAGGTTAATTAAACTTGAAGGTGAATTAAAACTGAGCTCTCTTCCAAGAGCGTTGGAGCATTACACCAGAAACGTTTCCCATTTTTCATGCTGACTTACATTTTGCTGCAGTTAGACTGCAAAAGAAATCTCAAATATTGGCACTTTTAGGCTGATGGCCTTCAAAGCTACAGTCACAGCAGCAACTGCAGTGTGAACATAGAAGAATTACTGTATGAGAAGCAATTAAAGTATATTTAATAGATCCTCTTATGGTTTGGAGTCCAACAAAGCCCTTTGGAAACAGGAAGGAGGAGCATTCACTTGGACATGTCACAGCAGCAGCAACTGTTTAACTATATCTTCAGGCAGTGAAGGATGCAGCATTTCTCCTCACCTACTCATAAATCAAGCTCTAAAGTTGGTGAGTCATGTGCAAAGCTACTTAGTGATGTTCTGGTAGTTTAGAAAAGCTACAGGAAAAGAACTCAAAATTCTTCAAAATTGCATTTGTAAATCTGTCCCTGCCTTTTGGGGATAACTGACAAAATTTCTTAAGCTTCCATAAGTAGAAATGTCAATCACAATAAATACAACTGACATCTGAATCAAGGACTTCAATCTATTTCATAAACTTCATCTGAGGCATGTTGCGACACCATATCCATTCAGTCTTCAGTTTGAAAAAATGAATAAGCCCAAAGACAATTTCTCTAGGTCAGTTTTTACACTAATGAAGTCCCTTCCAGTTAGCATCAATTAGCATATCTGGATATGGGATACAAATAAACGTAATTTTGTCAGTTGGGTGCAGTTCACCAAATTTAAAAAATATCTGACACTCAACAGGTGGGAAAGTGGGGACAGATGTTAAAATGCAAATGAAATCAAAGGATGAAAAAAATAATCCTTTAATTTCTTCCATTTTCTAAGCAGCAGCAAGCCCACATTCTCCCTTGCCAACACCAGACATTATAGTAAAGAAATCAAATCAGAATATTAACAGTGTGCAGTTCTTAGAGCAAACACACTTCACCTGTAGGCAAGAAGTTTATGCACTGAGCTTCATTGTTACATGTTATTACAGAATAAATATGGGATATAAAATAAATAAAAAATGGCAAATACAGTCAGTCTACAGTAATTGCAATTGTATTTGGAAATCCTGAATGGCTGCAGTTAAGATTTTACCTTGGAAAAAAGTAAGCCTTTTTCATTGTTTCAGTTGGTTTTGGACTGTGAATTCTGACTAGTCACACCTGACCATTCATATCACATTGGATATGGAGGTACTATTTGGTATCTGTATGAAATTTTACACTTTCATCCACTTAAGAACTGCTGACTCCAAAGTGAGTTTATGGAAAGACAAAACTACAATCTCTCATTTGACTACTTCAGAAAAGTCTGTTTTCATATAATATTGTCATTAACGCTACAGAAAGAAAATTTGTTAAAATCTTCCATCTGATAGACTGGATAGACTTTGCTGAATTTTCTCTGTAGAAATAAACAAATAAATGAAGAAACTTCCCTATCACTTTCAATAAACCTTGTGTAGGAAAAAAATTAATGATTAACTTTGGCTGTACAGCACCTGAATTATCCGAGACTGTCACTGAATTTGTTCCCTGTTATCACTGTCCACCAGTGACAATTTTCAAAGTATTTACATTACTTCCATGAGCACCTTCATGACACAGGTCAGTGCAGACCAGTTTCTCTGGAAGTAAAACCACAGTGGACAAGGTGATTTCAATTTCCTAGTGCCAATGGTCATGCCCTGAGGCCTAAGACAGCTTTTCTACAAAACCAGTCAGAGGGGGCTTGTGGTTCATTATTTAATGTGCCAGAGGATATACCCATGCAATTACAACAGATTTCTAGGTTTGTGTAATCTCTCTGTTATCAGTTTCTGTTTGATAAATCAGACTGAGTTTAGCAGAATTAGGGGAGAAATACATCAAAATCAGGAACTAAGTTCTAATTCCTTCTGGGAGCAATGACAGCTCAGGTGTAAAGATAGTCTTATTTTCATTAACTCGATCCAAGCGTGGTACTATGAGATAAACCAAAGGTCAGATGCAACAAAAAGCCTCTGGGTCAAAGAGAACCTCTGTAGCACCAGGAGCTTAGAGGAGGGACACAGAACAGACAGTGATAAACAAGAACTTGTAAGCCATCTTGGAACATTTTCAAGTATTTCTGCAATGTGACTTTATTGGGTCTAAGTGCAAAGTGAAGTAATCAGCTTTAGGAGATTTCATTAGAAGCTGCAAACTCATCACATCTATTCAGATTCGAAGTAAGTCAGCGTAATTTTTTTATTCCTTTTGGGAAAAAAAAAAAATCCTGACTTCAAGTTCTGCTTTTTAGTTTCTGCACCACATATAGCGAACTGGGTGTAATTGTTAATGTTGCATTTCTGTTAAAAAAAAACCCTAAGAAAACACAACAGTCAGGAATTCAGGGTTTCATCTGAATTTCACAGAAGCCAGACTTGAGTGGGCTTTTATACAGGTCTCGAGCTTCCTTTAGACAACAAACATAGGGAAGAAGCACATCCCTGACGTCCTTGGTGATGACTGAAGTATGTACAAGAAGCAAACTCTGGATCTTTTTAGGTACCTTTTAAACCAGTAGATCTCCTCGGGATCTGCAATTCCATATTCCCTCAGCTTCATCACCATCAAGGAGCTCTTCCTGATGGCTTGCTCATAGCGCTGGCTACGGGACAGGAAGTTCAAATCCTCGTGCTGGAAGTCAGGGTCATTAAGAACTAAGGCCTCTGGGGACAGAACAGAAGAGGAAAACAAGCTCAGTTTCCACAGACCTCAGCAGGGGGTGAGCAACAACCCAGCGTTTTACCTGCTGTACCTCAAGGTAGAGGTATAAGAAAATTGAAAATAAAATTAGAAATTAACGAAATGAGAAAGAAGTCAAAGCTCTTTGAGAGCTCAACTCCTGGCACTCTCACTCCACGCATAAACCCCATTTTCAGATCAAAGCACTCTGGACTTGGCAGGAGGGCAGTTCACTGATGTAAGACCTGCAGGCCCCTCAGCAACAGCCTCAGAGGCTCAGCAGCCTCGTGAACTCTGATCCCCACGCAACTCCTGCAGAAGGGCACAGTTATTATTCCCACTGTGCCAGCTGGAGAACAAGGTGACCAGAGACCACAGATTTTCTGTGTCCCCCCTTTGGCACCGAAGTTACACAACACCGGCCTCTGACAGTCCCAGCCCAGGGAAGAGACTGGAAGTGGTTCATTAATCTCTCATAACCACGGTCGTGCCGGGTGGCAAACAGGTGACATTTGTACTGTTGGGCAAGAGCAGCCTAGGAAGGAAAAGGGAGGGGACAGAGCCCACGAGAAATGTCCACGGGAAGCTGCCTCTGACCCTCTGGTGGAAGGGGAAACAGAAGATAAAAGAACACTGCTCTATCAGGAGCACCCTAAATCCTTTCTGGGAAGGGGAGAAGAGGGGCACCAGGGACGTAACGCAGCTCCTGTTCCTCTCTAACCCATGAGGCAAGACCCCTTTCCTTTACGCTGACCCTCCACCTGTAAACAACTTTCTCCTCTCCTTGGGGTCTCCCCTCTCCACAAAAGCTCCTCCACACCCTCTCC
This sequence comes from Pachycephala philippinensis, assembly GCA_013397055.1. Taxonomy (NCBI): domain Eukaryota; kingdom Metazoa; phylum Chordata; class Aves; order Passeriformes; genus Pachycephala; species Pachycephala philippinensis. The sequence continues at coordinate 32,097 of VWZT01007772.1, forward strand.
CGCCCCACGACCCCCTCACAACTCGGTCGTTCCTCACCTCCCCCGGGCTCCCCACCCCGTTCCCCCGTCCCTGTATCCCGCTCTCCCTCTCCCCGGAGGTTCCCCCTTGGGTCTCCCCCAGCACGCAGCCTCTCCCCTTCCCACTCCTCCGAGCCCTGACGGGGGCTGTCTCTCCCGGTCCCCACGGCCCGGGCCCTCCCTCACCGATCTCCTTGCGGCGGCGGGTGCGCTCAGGGCCGCCGTCCAGGATGTGTGTGGGGAGCTCGGGCTGGAAGGTGGCGGCGGCGCGCTCCCTCCGCAGGTCCGCGTTCACCGCCATCGCGGCGGCGGCGGCTCTGCCCGATCCCGATCTCGATCTCAATCCCAATCCCAATCCCAGCCCCCGTCCCGATCCCAGTCCCGATCCCTTCCCGTCCCCGTCCCCGGTGCGCCGGCACCGCCCCCGCGTGACGTCACTCCCGCGACGCCACGCGGGCCCTGACCCCGTGGGTGCCGCCCCCGCGCCCGCCCTTCCCGCGGGAGGCGATGGCGGAGCGGTGAGCGGCGCGGTCACTCGTGTTGGGAGCGGTGCTTTAAATCGCGCTGCCGTGTGCATGCAGCAGCGCTGGGAGAGCGCCCGGCACGTGCGGCATCGGCATGGAGTAGTTAATCAAATAAACAGCTCATTAAATGCCGTTAGCGGGCTGCGTTTGTGCACGCGTTAAGTACGGTGTTGGATAGTGCTCTGGATCTGCGCTTGGGGCTGGGCCTGCCGTAAATCTCTCGGCAAGGTCTTGCAGCGGAGGTGGTGCACGCATTATGTAGCACACTGGGTGGGCACAGGGTGTGTGGCGATTGGGGTATGGCTTCTACAACCTGAATGATTCTATACGTTAAAAAGCGCATTGAATGCACACTGAGCGTCTTGCATCCTTGGCTGATCCGCTTCGCTGCACAGTGTGATTCAGGAGCAAAACACCAGCGATACAGGACAGCCTTTGCCCTTCTGGAGGTGCAGAATTGACGCTGCTTTTTCAATGTTAGTTGCGGCGGGGATGCACGGAGCGGCAGAGGGCGGGGAGGTGGGTCTCCACCTCCGGGGCCCGGGTTGGGACCCTGCCAGAGGGGTTTTTCAGCCTCCTCTGGGTGTCCACAGCCCGGCACATGGGACTGGGGGGCAGCAGGCACAGAGAGAGGCACGTGCAGGGACGGGGTAAGCCAGCATCGCCCTGGTTTCGGCAGCCTCCCACGGAATCCTCTGCGGGACATTTTGCAAGGTTGCAACCCTGTGAGCAATGCGTGGGGTGGGCAAGGGACACCAGACATTAAAGCCACAGCGAGTGTCAGCTCAGTGTCCCCACTGCTGCGTAGTCAGTATTGGGGGTCCTTGAATGCCCTGCGATGGACCCACTTAGTGGCAGGAGTCCCTGCCTGGGCTGTTGTGCAGCTCTTGGGGTCCCCCACAGTGAGGCGAAAAAAAGAGAGAAAAGCAGTAAATGGAGCATGGAAACACTCCAAACACAGGCAGCCTGCAAGTGAGATCAGAGGGAAAATAATGCCGAAAGAAACCACTTTAGGGCACAGCCAGGAGCCTGGCTATGACATTGACTGGGCAGGATTAGAACCTTGCTGAAGGTGCTTTGCATTCCTGCCTTTCTGTGTGCTCTGTGCTGTGGCTGACTTGCCTGTGCTAGCCCTGCTCCACTGCAGCAGCTCCCAGAGGTCCCACCTGAGCCTTGTCTTGGAATTAATCCTTCTCACTCATCGCTGTCTGCTGAATCCTACCAGACTTCCGATGAAACCAGGCTGGCATGGATCCAATTTACTGTTCTCCAGCTGCAGGATCACACACTGCCAGAATTTCTTACGCTGTAGTAAGAGAACAGGCTCCGGATCATTCTTTAAATCTTGCTGCATAGTAGTACCCTGTCACCCCAGCAGCTGAGGCTGTCCCTGCATCTCAGTCCCTCACACTCTCTGAACTTCCTAGTCACCATTTCCCCCACTTCCTTAATGTTTCTCAACTCATCCATAGCCTGGGGGAGACCCAGAGGACCTGGTGGGCTGCCTGTAGTTCAGTGCTGGGTTGTGTGGGACTAGGCAGCTCCTCTTTGTGCCAGGATGCCCTGGGCTTGGCACATGCACTGAGCTGCAAACAGGACTCAGCAGGGAAGCTGTGAAGCTCTTGCAGCCCCCTGGATGGTAGAACCTGGGCCAGGAAGGAGTTGAAGGGCAGTGTCACTTATAATTTGGATCAGGTACTGGAGAAGCATGGAGTCAGACCTTTTGCTTTACTGCAGGCCAGCCGCTGTGTGAGATGCTGCCAAGTGCTGGTGTCTATTACTTCCCGTGGGAGATCAACAGCTCAGTCCCCGAGGGGACAACACTGAGGACATTTGGCAGGTGAGAAGGATACCCCGCTCTCCTTGCAGGCCAGGCCTTTCCTTCACTGGCTGAGCACTCCCCCTCCTTGGTTTGTAATTGGATTTCTGCACAGCTGAGCTTCCCAAATTGATCATTCCCAGGTTATGCTGCTACGACCTGGCCCGATCTGAAGCCGTTCTCACCGCTCAGCACAACTCGGCTCAGCACCAGGTCTATGTTGACACAAAGTTTGTGGAGCCATTCCAAGCCCAGGTGGGATCTTTCTACATGGTCCTGGGAGAGGCTGAACACAGGGAAGGTAAATGCTCCAGGAACTGGTGCCCTTTGCTGCTCTTCATGGTACATCAGCTCTTTCAGGGCTCCCTGAGTCACTGAGGGCAGCCTGGGCCAAGGCAGCTCATCTCATGCAGCTCCTCCAGTCACACAAGTGTGTGATTCAAGGTAGGAGCAGCCTGTCTGTCCCTACAGACCATGAGAAGAGCCACCCTTGGTGAAAATCTGGTCCTCTGGCACAGATTTTTTTTTAGAAACAAGAAGCACTTCAGCAGCATTGCTGGGCTTGCGAAACCTGTGCTAAAAAGGCTTCTGGCACCACTGCCAGCCACCACACCGACTGTCTTCACCCCAAACGTGGCAGGTTGCAGCAATACCTCATTGCAAGTGGCTGGGTTGGTCTTTGCCATCCTTGAAAGGCTCTAATTATTATCCCTGCCCTCAGACACGTGAGGAATGCAGGCAGGCTCTGTCATGCAGGGCACCCTGTTCTCCTTTCCTGGGGTGCCCTGCGTTCCAGCTGTTTGGTGCTTTGCGTGGGGAGTTGATCTGAGCTGGGCCATGGGATGGTGAAGCAAATCCTTTGTTATCTTGGCCACACCTGATAAAAAGCATTCACATTCATGCCATAGAAGTCCTCAGTGGCATGTGGAAAGCCACACTACACGTGGCCTCTAGAGAGTGACCTGCTAAGCCACTGCTGCAAAATTCCTTTAGAAAATTGTTATTTTGGTCATCCCAGCGTAGGAGTGAGTTGGCCCCATTTTGCAGGGGTGGGAGGGGAGAAGACTGAGATGGTAGCTGTGTCACCAGGGCTATGTCACCAAGGTTTGGCCCCTTCTGTGCAGCTCCATGTTTCCACTTGAATGCCACCGATGACCTGTTGGTTGTAGCCAGCTTTGAGCCCCTTCTAAGCCCTCTTGTCTGCACAGGGGCATTCAGAAATGAGCTCAGACCCATCACTGCTGCTTTTCAGACAGGGAAAACCAAACTGCATCCAGCCGTGAAGCAGACAAGCTGCATGGCAGGCACTGGCACTGTTCCCCAGTGCAAGGGGAGTGCAGTGTCAGTCACTAGCATTTTGTAGCCATCAGGGCAGAGGGAAAACACGTCACTGAATTAAGCTTCTCCTCCTGCTCACATTAGTGGTAGCATGCAGCCAGTCTGGTCTCCTGGAAGTTCTCGGGCTGTGGTTATTTGCCCAGCCAGAGTCATATGTTACCTGAGGGAACTCTCTGTCTCCAAAGCCACTCTGTCTGTTTTCCTTTCTCCAGAAACTTCCAGTCCTGTGGTGAAAGCACGAATATTGACCTATGTGGAAGGGATGAATGTGTCCCTGCTGGAACAAGCCATACAGGAGCAGAGGAAATACTTCAACGAGAGGCAGGAGCAGAGGGGAAACAGCACATCCTGACAGCAGCTCCGAGACCAGCCACACGCTGGTCCTTGCACTACTATTTGCAACAAATGTGTTAAAAGTAAATTAGGAAATGGGTTTGCTGTGGCAAACAGCGAAGTCACTGAGCAGGGAAACACTTGAAGACTGTGAGTCAGTCTGTGTGACTGTGGGCTGTCCATTCCTGCACCAGGTGTCATGACTGAAAATAGCTCTGGGAAGCAGGTTTGTTGTTTGTTTGAAAGGGTGGTTAAGGAAAGGGAACACTTGGCTTATGCTGGTCCTTTTGTAATGCATGACATGAAGAAGTCAGAAGAAGAAGTCTCTGAATCTGGAGCTAAGCAGCTCACCTTTGGCAGATGGGGGGAAAGGGCATTAGCACAAAGTTCATTAGCCCTGCCTGGCTGCAGGCCCATGAGTGCATGTGCTGGGGTACCCTGACTCAGCTGCCACACAGGAACATTCCTGGCAAAACACTCGCGTATCAGGACTGACCGAAGAAACAAGAAGAACAAAGACTCCCTATTTTCAGTAGCACCCGCCTCTTCAGGTAGGAAGAACTGGTATCCAAGGGGAGGATTAATTCTAATTCTAAAATAAATATTTGCAGTACCCTGAGAACCACCTCTTGACTTTTTTCCTTGACACAACTAAGTTTAAGAGACCTTAAATCACTGTTTTTGAAGTATCTAAAGATTTTGATTGACATTTTCCTAAATAAAGATGAAAAAAGAAGGCAGCCTGTCTTTTATTGATTAAATCCCTCTTTCTTGCCAAGTCAAATGTGTTAGGCCCAGCACAAACCGTATAGATGATGTAAGAAAATTCAGTTTTCCTCCCTCTCCTAAGTACTGGGTATGCAAGGAGGGGGCTGGCTTTTTAAAAGTTGCAATAAAAGGAGGTGAGGTTACATCAGAGCCACTCTGATTGAAGAACATGGTGCCAGGACACCCACCCAGCTGAATTAAACCATTGACGAAAGGACAGAACATTGCTAATGTCAGATGAGAATCAAATGTTTGTGCAGGGGAGAGAAGGCTCCTGTACTGTAGAAATCCCCACATCTGGAGTGAGCTGTGCCTGTGTTTTGCAGGGAAATGCAGCCATCTCCAGCCTTTTCTGCTTGCACTCAAAGATTTTGGGCTGCTGGCTCAGCAAATGGGCTAAATCAGCTCTTTTTTAGGTCACCTAAAAGTTGGGGTCTTCCCTGTGGATCCATGCAGCTGCAATGTCCATACCCACCCAGAAACACGGAGCCCCCAAGTCCTCCAGATGAAATTCCCTTTGCCTCTGCCTTTCCTGGTGCCACAATGCATAAGATTATTTTAATCTTGTCTTCTGTCAGCTATCAAGTCAATGATTAATTCCCCCTCAAGGACATCTCCCAAAAGGCTGACTGAGCGGCACAGCCCACGCTGGGGAGGTTCGAGGGACGATTGTGTAAGACAAAATAAAAGGGAAAAAAAAAGACAAAAAAAAAGACAAAATAAAACCCAGTAAAAAGACATTTCTGCTGGCTGTTTGCCCTCAGCGTGTCCCAGGGAGCCATAATTATGAACCCAATTACTCCACTGGTGCCCAGCACTGTGCAGATAGCGCAGGAGAGCTTCTCCTGGCCCTGTGCAGTTCTTGTTGCCCTTCCCTAGGCCCCAAAGTGCCTCTTTACACCCATTTTCCTCAATTTCTTACAATAGCCAGCACACTGCATGACCTGGGCAACAGAACAACCAACCCTGGGTGGCTCCTGTGTGGCTCTGTCCACCTGAAGCCTCCTGGACACCCCAGATCCCACCAGGCAGCCTTGTCCACTCACAGCTACCCCAGGCAGGTCCCTGAGGGGTCCCTCAAGGCCGAGGGAGCAGCAAGGTGGGACCCAGACCCCGGCAGCACCTCAGAGAACACCTGGGAGGCTCAAACCCTTTCCCCGCATTCACCTTTTTGTTTCCCGCTTTTTTTCCTCCCCTCAGAGCGCGGTGCCGGCCGCCCCCACTGCCATCGCCAGGCTGAGGCAGCCGCATGGAGGCCATCCAGGAGTCGTTCCAGAAGGTGGAGAAGATCGGGGAGGGCACCTATGGCGTGGTGTACAAGGCTCGCAACAAGCGCACGGGGCAGCTGGTGGCCCTCAAGAAGATCCGCCTGGACGCGTGAGTGGGGCAAAGCCCTGGGCCCACCATGGCGTGCCAGGCCGGTGCCCAGCGTGGTGTGAAAGGCACAAAAAAGCCTGATGTGAGGGAGGAAAAAGGTGTCTCTAGGGTTAAAATAATCTTATGTGTTGTGGCACCAGGAAAGGCAGAGCCAAAGGGAATGTGGAGGGCTTGGGGGCTCTGTGTCTCATGGGCATGGCAGCTGTGTGGGTCCACAGGGAAGACCCCAACTTTCAGGTGACCTTAAAAGGGCTGATTTAACCCATTGCTGAGCCAGCAGCTCAAAATATTTGAGTGCAAGCGTTTGGGGCCTGACCTGGCACCACTTGGCCCTGGGTCCATGGCACAGGGCAGGGGGAAGAAGCTGCCATGCTGTGAGGTAGTGTCTCCCTCAGGGCTATGCTGTGGGGGTCAGCAGGGTCAGCCTCGGCCCTCCAGGGTGGGACTGAGCAGGTAAAAGATTATTGCTGTTCCCCTGGGTTACCCCTGAGCTGTCTGCACAGTGAGGGTGTCTGTGTGGACCGGGAGTCAACATGCTGGGGCTGCACCCCATGGTGGCCCCTCAAGGTGGGGGAGGTGGCTGCCTGAGAGGCGAAGAGCTTTCATTTCCTCCCGACTCCAAAGGCTTAGTCCTGGGTATTTAATATATTATTGCTTCTCGAAATGCACCCTCAGGTGCTTCCAAACAAGCTCTGCCCCAAGGCTTCCATGTCTAGGTCATCCCTAATTTCTCCTTGCCCACAACTCCATTTCCCCTGCCTCACCCCAGCCACTGCTCCACCCCAAACTCAAATGCTCCCTTGGGGTGCAGTGGAAGAAGGAAGGGACACAGAGCCCCACCGGGCTGTGGGATCCCCCCGGTTATGGGGTGCTGTACAGCCCGTCTCTGCCACAGGGAGTCGGAGGGTGTCCCCAGCACGGCGATCCGAGAAATCTCACTGCTGAAGGAGCTGAAGCACCCCAACATAGTCAGGTAAGGCCTGGATGAACCCTCCCCACCAGCATATCCATGAGCTCCTGCTCCAGGAGCAGACAGCAAGGGGTTTTTTCTGTCCTTCCCCAACTGCACAGGCAGGAGCAAAATACACAGGAAAATGTGGGAATCACTTGCACTTCCCTGGCTTTCAGCAATACCTCATGGTTCTGCCACTTCAGCAACACACTGCTGCTGCCCCATACTAGATGCTGCCCTTAAACTGCCCCTCTCTGCTCCAAAGGACTAAAAGAGCAGAGGCATGTGTGGGAGGAGGGATGTTTGGGTATTTGCAGAGGTCTGGAGCAGATTCTGAAGGGAGAAACTGTACTTCTTTTACAGGCTCCTGGATGTCATACACAGCCAGAAGAAGCTCTATATAGTGTTTGAGTATCTGAATCAGGACCTGAAGAAGTACATGGACTCATGCCAAGCTGGAGAACTTCCTTTAAGCTTGGTCAAGGTAGAGTGAGAAAGGAGTGCCAACAGGCAGGGCAGACAGCACGTCCCTGCTGCTTTCTGATGGGCAGAGCCGTCTCAGAGCTGCTCAGACTGCGCCTGGAAATGATTCCTCAGCCTCCCAGATCTCAAACATTTCGGCTGGGATACCCTCATGGCACTACTGCTCAGTAACGCTTATTTCCCAGCTGTTTCCAGGCTCTCCAGCCCATCTCGCTGCAGAACAAAGGCTGAATGTGTTGTTAATTGCCTTTTTAGAGAGTAATGGGTGGGTGGAAGGGACTGACTGTGCCTGGATTAGGGTCTCTCTGTCCCCACGTGGAGTGGGAGCAGTTTGCGTGTATCCCTGAGCAGTGGCCCATAAGCCTGATGCTGCACTGTAGCAAGGGCTTTCTTCCCGTTCAGATCTGCAAGTGATCCGAAGTGTGTTGGTTCACGCGATCCAGAGTTCAAAGTGTTTTCATCGTGGCCTTATCTGAAATCTCTTCTCTCCTTAGAACTACCTTTTCCAGCTGCTGCAGGGTGTGAGCTTCTGCCACTCGCACAGGGTCATCCACAGGGACTTGAAGCCGCAGAACTTGCTCATTAATGAAGCAGGAGCAATCAAGCTGGCTGATTTTGGACTGGCGAGAGCTTTCGGGGTGCCGCTACGCACATACACTCATGAGGTAGTGTCGACGCTGCCTGAGTGGGGTACACAATCCAGAGTGGGTGAACAGCAGCAGCAGCACAAGTTGCTCATCCATAACAGAGGCACAGCCATGCCCAGGAATGTGCTCTTAACCTCACCTGCAGCCTAAGGGGTTACCTCATGTCCCCACAAGACTGTCTCTACCCGAGCCTGGCTGCCAGCTGGGCTCCCACCTTCTCTGCACAGGATACATTTATTTGTTCCAGAGCCTGTTGTTGAAGAATGTTCTGTTAATGCCAATCTTGCTGGCACTAAAGTCTCTGTAAATTCGACAAGGCCTTGGCATGCTCTGATTTGTACAGTCACTGCATTACGGCTGAGAAGGGAGGGTCCCACACCTCTGGTTTCATCCAGGGAAACCAGACAGAGCCTGTTTGTTGGTTCCTTTCCAGGTGGTGACTCTGTGGTACCGAGCCCCTGAGATACTGCTGGGATGCAGATACTACTCGACCCCTGTGGATATATGGAGCATCGGCTGCATCTTTGCAGAAATGGTAGGATGGGTTTAAATAATCTCTTTCATGAGCCGGAGGAGGCAGCTGCAGTGGGAAGGACGGATGAGATACAGAACATCTGGGATATTGTATTCCCACCCTGTCCTGGGGTGTGCTTTATGGAAAGTCCACCCTAAGGGTTAGCTGGTTCTTATCTCAGAAGGAAATCTACCACCCTCAGGGGCCTGGCAGAAGGCTGCAGTTCCAAGGACATGGGAACTGCATGATGCCTCTCCTTGCAGAAGGGGTAACTTCAGCCTTATTGCTGCAGCGTTTTGATCCTGGGAGGAGATGGCTCTCTTCCAGATGCCCCCATGGTGGGCTGCAGAGAACCAGCACTCTCGTGGCGTGGCAGAGTAGATCTCCTAGGGGTCCATACTCCCCTTGGAAGAGCTCTGGTTAGCCCTGCAGTATAATAGCACTTCCTCATTCCCAAAGTCCCTGAGCTGCAGAGCAGGCAAGGGGGAGCTAGCCAAGAGTGGGTGTTAGGAAACTGAAGACAAAGAGAAATCAGGGATTGGCAGAAAGAGGGCAGCCCCAGGGTGGCATGGATCCATGGAGAGGAGCTGGAGACAAGCAGTCAGACATCTGTGATGTTCCCAACCACTGCCTTGCAGAATCACTGCATTGTGACTGCCCTGGTCTGTGCAGTTTGCACCTGCTGGGACAGAGGGTTGCTTGCAGCAGGAAATAGGGCACACAGCTGATGGAAAGGTAGGAACTGGTGTTTTCTTTCCTTCTCCCAGATGACCAGGAAGGCCCTGTTTCCAGGGGACTCTGAGATTGATCAGCTCTTCCAGATCTTTCGCACCCTGGGCACTCCCACCGAGGTGACTTGGCCTGGTGTGACCCAGCTCCCTGACTACAAGGGCAGCTTTCCCCGGTGGCCAAGGAAGGAGATGAAGGACGTTGTTCCCAACTTAGATCGAGATGGGAGAGACTTACTGACGGTGAGTGAGGGCTATCCTGGGGATAGACAGGACATTTTCAAACTGGACAAGGAATAGAGATATTTGAGATTGAATTACCTGGAAGTGTGTTAGCTGATCTGGGTTGAATGCTCACCTCTGCCATTGCAGAAGCACTGAATCATGGAATAGGGCTCAGTCCTACTCTGAAGAAGGACTGTCATTGCAGGTTCCTCTAGGAACCACTGCATTGGGAGTCAAGGAACTCTTCTAACATAATCCCCAGAGTAACTTCAGTTGTGGGTGACTCCTGAAGCCGAGAAGGAAAAAGGCAGGACCAACATCTGCAACCGGGCCCAGCTGCATGCAGGTGCAATCAATCACCCAGTTTTTAAGATCCTAAACCTGCTGGGTTTTTCTCTTGACAGCAATTGCTCCTGTATGATCCCAGCAAGCGCATCTCAGCCAAAGCAGCCCTCAACCACCAGTACTTCCTCTGCAGAAGCTCTGGGAGCCCTGAACAGCGACCTGTGCTGCAGAGAGACTGCAGATGAGAGGACACAGCCCTCCCCAAGCTCTTGCACCTCCAGGTAGCACTGCAGATCTGGTCTGGGGCACTTAGCAGGGGCCTGGCTGGAACCCAGGGTCTTGCTTTTCCTGAGGAGCCTGGAAGGGGACATTCTTGGCATTTAGAGACTTTCAGTCTGTTGCTGGGGAAAGTTTGGGTTACAGACAGGAGAGCTGTTTTGAAGAGGTCATGTGCAAAAGGTGGGGTAATTTATCAGGATAAACCACTGAAATGTAGAGAAGAGAGCATCTCTCAGAGGTTTGTCCTTGCACTAGTGAGCTAAGGTGACACACAGTGATTTCTGTCTCCAGCACTGGAGCATCCCCAGGTCTGTTGGTGGCAGCTGCTGGCACCAGGGAAGGGGGGCACTTTTCTGCTCAGCCCTTTGCTGCTGTTACCAGCCAGGCTTCTCAGCACTAGACAAGCTGTTTAGTCTGAGCTGTTTAACAGAGCTGACATCCTGCTCTTTCACAAGCTGAAGAGCACTATCAGGTGTCTTAGATTGTGCCTTAGCTGGGACCAAGAAGCCAAAAGATCTGGTTAGCATAAAGCAGATCCAGTTAGGATAAAGCACTTGCTGCATATGACTGGAAACAGGGAGCAGCTAAACCACTGGCTTTCTATCATCATTCCAGATGTAATGCTGTTTCCTTTGCTTTATTGTCTTGGAAATGTTTTTGCTGTTCAAATGTTTGGGGGATTGTCTCTGATTCTTGGTGTGGTCTTGACATCTTAATTTCTTTTTCTTCAGTATAAAATAAATACTTGTTATTTGTTCAGAAACCTTGGTGTTCATTGTTTGGCAGAGCCCATCAGGCTGGTAACGCAGGACAGCCTGGCTGGTCCTTTTTTCCACAGAACCCTTCTCCCTTCCTCATCTCCTGCACTCTTTCTTTTATCCTTTCCAACCCAAATCCTTAGCAGGTGCAGAGATGTGCTCTCAGCCCTGTTGTGGAACTGATACTGAAAGGGTTAATCCAATTTCTGCTGTGTCTGTGTACTTTTAGCAAAGAAACAGGGTATGCAGGAGCTGCTTTCTCATCAAGGACAGAAGGAAGATAAGGGGAAGACATGTGCCTTGGGAATGCAGCTACAGCCAAAACAAGATTATAGAAAAAACTTGGGAACATGGGGAAGGTTTTATGGTAATGAACAATTATAATATACACACGGTGACTGTATATAAGGAACGCACTTGTAGCAAACCATGTGCGTGCCAGGTGGAGCTTATCCCCTGTGCACCAGGCCTGGGATAACTTCTTAATGCTACATTGGTGTTAAGGGGTTTTATTTTACCTGCTTTTCGGTGAATTTCGGTGACAGTTATTGGCCACCCAGACTGAAGCAATGTTGTTCCTGTTGTAGTATTGGGCACGACTGTTTGAAATGCCATAACTCATGGGAGGAGGATGATGTAGAAATGATGGAGGCACCAGATGCAGGAAATATGGGGATAGAGAATCTGAGTGTGCCTGATAAGGGGGAAGCACAAGGAGGGGTTGAGCAGTCAGGAGGGAGGAAAGAGTTAATTTCAAGTCCAGTGGTGGGGAGAACCCAGGGTGAGCAGGAGGTAGGGGAGCAGGAGGTGAGAAAGCAGGAGGTAGGGGAGCAGGAGGTGGGAAGGCAAGAGAGGGATAAGCAGGAGGCCGTAGCTCAGCTCTGTCCAGGGGTGGGATCTCACAGCCTGATAGTGGTGAAGGTCCCTTTCTCCCCAGTTGATCTTGAGGCATGGATGAGACTGGCAGGGCCCTACAGAGAAGATCCAGAGAGAGTATCAAAAGTATTTGAAACCATTCTCAAAACCCAGAACCCGGACTGGGGGATTATACAAGTTCTATTAGATACTCTGTTAGACTCTACAGAAAGAGAGATGGTACTCAGGACTGCTAGGAAGGAGGTGGACAGGATAGGTACAGCAGGTGCATTACCAGGAACTGTGGAAGAGCATTTTCCCTCCCAGGACCCCCACTGGGACCCTAACACAAAGGAGGGGAGGGTTTTTCTGGGACAATGTCAACAATGGATATAATCTGGCTTTAGACATGCAATGCCAAAGGCAACCAATTGGTCTAAACTTTATGAGGTGAAACAAGAACCACATGAGACTCCAACTGCGTTTGTGGAACGCCTAAGGGCAACTGCCAGGAGATCCACTAATATTGATCCGGAAAAACCAGAGGAAGCAGTACAGCTGGCTTCCATTTCCATAGGGAACTCAGCACTGGATATTAGAAAGAAGTTACAAAAGATGGAGGGAGCAGACGCTCATGACCTAGGAAAACTCTTACAAGTGGCCTGGATAGCTTTTAATAATAGGGGAGAAGAGGAAGAAAATAAGATCCGGGAGAGAGAAAAGGAGAAGGAACAGAAAGAAAAGAGACGGGAAATGGAATGGGAGGAGAGAAGAAAGAAATGGGAAATGAAAAGGGAGGAAAGAGAAAAGAAACGGGAGATGGAAAGAAAGAAGAGAGAAAGCTGTAGGGACGCAATGCTGAGTGCAGCCCTGCAGAGAGCGCTATTTAATCGCAGGACGGAGAAGGGCTCTGCCCACGGAGGCTTGCAGCCGAATCAGTGTGCGTACTGCAGAGGGCTTGGGCACTGGAAACGGGAGTGTCCCAAGAACCTGAAAGGGCCGAAAGTAACAGAGCTACCCCTCCATCAAGAATGACAGGAACCGGGGATGAAAACTCCAGCTAAACCTCTGTTTACAATAGAGCTGGGGGAAGAGAAAACGGACTTTTTAATAGACACTGTGGCTACTTATTCAGTATTAAATACAAATCATGGAAAATTAAGCCAAGAAACTGTAAATGTTGTTGGTGCAACAGGGAAAGCAGAAAAACTACCATTCTTTAACCCCATTAGCTTTAAATTCGGCAAACGGTGGATAACAAGCAACTTTCCCTGGATCTGAGGACCAAATTGGGAATCAGGAAATAGAACAATGTTTAATTTTATTAAGGAAACCCTTGAATGAATGAAAAAGGTTTGTCATTCTCTCAGAACCTCTTACCCTAGACACCCCAGTTAGCTCATTTCAGCCCGGGGCTCACGTACACATCCAGACCTGGAAATCTCAGCCACTTCAGGAGCAGTGGAAGGGACTGTACCTGGTTCTGTTGACTACAAGAACAGCTGTGGAAGTGAAAGGAAATAACTCCTGGATACAGTGCACCTGAATTCAGAGGACTCCTGCCTCAGAATGGACGATGGAAAACACCAGAGCCTTGCAGCTGAAAATGTCGAAGACATCTGTAAATGAGCAGTGAACTGTATAGACTAATATTTATGGGAATTAGGTGGAGGTGTTGAAGAAAATTTAATATTGACTTTAATCCAAGGGGGTTTGGTAAAATGCACAATCTGTCCAGCATTGCAGCCTGCCTCTCTGTCCCTAATTCAGCAGGGGAACCTATTCCTTGGGGAATTATCCCTCTAGATCTGTCAATGGTGATTCAATAGGACAATCTGACATTACAGAACAGAATGGCTTTAGCTCTATTGCTAGCCAAAGAACAAGGGGGTTGTGGGTATTTAAAATTGGGTAGAGAACGTTGTTGTGTACACATCTCAAATGTAACATAAGATCTCCAAAGACCACAAATGTGGCCAGTTGCTGAGGATAGCAATGCTATCCTCAAACTAATTGTTTCAATAAAATTCTTCAAGGAATAGGGTGATGGTCCCTGAAAGGAAGGCTGGCTGGAATACTGGAAACCATCGTAACTGTGATTGTAGTTGTAATAATTATCAGCATTGCTGTTGGTTGTGTTCGCAAAATGATCAGTCATAATCTTGTGGGAATATAGGTTGTATTAGTTTGAAAACAAATCAGTGGGAGATTGCAAGTTCAGGATTAAAATTTAATAGGGAAGCGTAATAATACAAGGGAAAACAAAAAAAACTGACAAAGTCAGATACAACCTGACACCCTGTTAGGGTGGTGGTAGCAGTCCAAATGAAGTAGCTCCGTTGAAGCGGTGATCCTGTGGAAGATCTGGTCTCCAGCTGAAGGTCCAAGAGTAGCTGTGGTCCTCTGGAGACCAAATAGGCAGGGCTGTCTTGGGCAGTTCCAAGGCCAGGTTATATCCAGGTGGGAATGCCCGGCTCCTCCCTCCTGGGCGGAGCATCCCACAATAGTATGAGATAAGGCATGAGTCATGTGATGGGTCTTAATTGCCTATTGGCTGTTATCAAGGGTGAGTCGTTAACAAGAGATAACAGGTTAATGGCCCACAGCTGCTGGTAATAGAATATAGCTACGTTGTAACCTAGGACATAGGTGACTGTAGATAGAAATCAAGTTGGAACTTATCAAATGGCCTTAAGGAATTTTAGATGTTTCAAAGGGGGTAATTGATACCAAGAGGGTTAAATGAGTTTCTGCTGTGTCTTTATACTTTTAGCAAAGAAACAGGGTATGCAGGAGCTGCTTTCTCAGCAAGGACATACTGAATTCCTAAAACATCTGGCTTAGGAATGCAGCTACAGCCAAAACAAGGCTATAAAAAAACCTGAACCTGGGAGCATGGGGAGGGTTTTATGGTAATGGGCACTTATAATATACATGTGGTGACTGTGTATAAATAATGCACTTGTAGTGAATTGTGCACACGTTAGGTGGAGCTTATCCTGTAGTAAATGATGCCTCTTCTTAACACTACATTGATGTTAAGGAGTTTTATTTTACTCGGTTTTCGGTGAATTGCAGTAACAGAATGAGGGGCTGATGGTTCTGCAGCCCAGTGATGTCTCAGTGTGGGGTTGCTTTGCATTAGAAATTGCCACACACTATTTCAGAGTTATGTTCTACTTATTTAAATACTCAAAAGACAGATCTAGTTTACAGAAGCCAAACTTCCGCACTCCTGTTTTTCATGCACATGCACAAGTGTGCTCTCCTAGTAACTGCAATCCCAAAAAACCAATTTCAGCACAACCTGACAGCTGTGCTCCTGCGTCTCATGGCCTCTGTGTGGTTACGGCCAGCTTGGAGGCACATATTTGTGGATGAATCCATGGAGACATGGATGAATTCTGCTGTGGGAATCATTTCCCTGCCTTTGCATATATGTTGTAAAGTCAATGCTCCGCTGTTTGCTCTATGCAAACAATGCTCATGTTGTACCAGACAAACTGTTTGCAGAAGAGTTCCATTTTTTTTGTTTGGTTGGTTGGTTTTTTGTTTGTTGTTTTTGTTTGTTTGTTTGTTTGTTTTTTGTTCTTTTTGTTTGTTTGTTTGTTTGCTTTTGTTTTTTTGTTTTTGTTTTTTAAAGATCTGTACTAAAAAATAAATACCAAGGACATTCATCCAGTCCAGAAACATAAATAAAACACTAGAAACACTAAAAACCTAGGCCAAAAATTGAAGCAACTGACTTAACTTTAAAAGTTTCTTACCAACTCCACTGCCAGCAAAGGCAATCAACAGCAGCTGTGTTGAAATAACTGCTCTGGGAAAGCCACAGTGCAGCACCATCACCCTGTGCCTGGGAAGGGAGGAAAAGTCCTGCCTGGCTCCCTCTGAGCAACTCAACCCTGCCACACAGCCAGGCTCTGGGAAAGGTGGGGGAGAAAGCCTCCACTCTCATGGATTATTTTGGGTATGTTGGAGTTCCTGAATAGCATCAGCTAAAAGAGCCCTTGGGAGAGGGGGAGGAGCAGCTGACATGAATAGAAAGTAATTTTCTCATCCCCTAAACCCAGGGGATGCTCCACAATAGGGTAGATACTAGGGAAGAACATTTGGGATATGAGACATGCTTGTTTCAGAAAGGACTGAGTGGTGGAAGTTACACAGAGGAGTAACTTCCTTTTAGTTCACCTAAAGAAATCACATTTCCCAGTACTGTTGAGTGGGACTGCACCCCTTTCGTGTTCAAGTCCCTCTTTTAGAGGTGTCCAAATGACCGGGAAGAAAAGTCCTGTTGGTTTTCAGTTTTAAAGACGAATATAACAAAATCTTTAAAAATATGGACTCGCAGGCAGAAGGACATTTTAGGGGGTTCAGTGCTGGGAGAGCAAACCCTCTGTGGATTGGGGTGCAGGGCATGGGATTGCATGGGGGAGGAAGAGCTGTGCCTTCAGCCACGTGGCAGCCACAGCCTCCAGAGACAACACAGCCACAGACACTCACTTGCTATGTTTATTGCATGCAGAATGACCCAACTGGAAACCACTCTGGCTCTCCCCCGTTTCTGGGCATAGCCACGTTTAACCTACTGCCCGTGGAGTTCTCGCAATCAACCCCTCTCTGGGCTGATCAGGGAACAGCACCCAGGGACTGTGGGGACCCCTCTGTGGCAGGCCCACGACCACATTTTCTTCCTCGCACGGCTGAGCTGTGTTGGGAAGCAGGTAGCTAAGAGAGAAGAGTAGGCAGCCCTAAATGCTAGATGCTCTGTTCTGTGAGCCTGCTGCCTCCGTGGGGAGAGGTGTTCTGAAGGGATGAACTCCTGAAGGAACCAGCCCCAGTACGTGCTTGAATCCATTCAGTGCCTGAACCGTGAGAGCCTGGGGGAACGGCTCGCCTGGTGGTACCGCTGATACCCCTCCGACGCGGCCGGGAGCAACAGGAGGTGGCTCAGAGAATCCTTCCGGCAGAGGGCCATGGCCTCCTTGTAATTTATCTTCTCTTTAGTGACAGGGTCAATGAGATCTTTTTCATAGTTGGACTCATCCTGGAGCCTGTTGGCCAGGTTGCTCGTTATCATCCCTGTCTGGACAGCTTCCAGCACAGGGATGCGACCAGTTTTCTTGGGATCGATGAGCCCTCCAGTTAGATGCTGGACTTGCAGGTAGGGGAAAGCACTGTCTTTGGTCATCCAACCCTTCTGAACTGCTTCCCCGACAGACAGCCTTCGCTTGGTCACCGGGTCCTCAATGCCTGTGAAAGCTTTCTGGGCATTGAGCAGTCTCTGCATGTAGGTCCTTTCAATCAGCCCCCTCTCGATCGCCTTATGAACTGAGAACCGGTCCCTGGAAATGAGGTCTATGATGCCCCCCGTGGCAGCCTGGGCTTCCAGGAGCTTCTGAGCTGTCATGGGATCGAGCAGCTTCTTCGCAACGGCAGTTTTGATGTTGTACTTGGTGTCGGTGGTGGTGTCGTACACCCCGGCGATGGGGGTTGTGTCATCAGATATGCCCTTCTGTGAGGCTGGGGGGAAGAAGGTTTGTGTTTGGTGGGTGGTGGGTGATGTGAGCGGGGATTTGGAGATGATGGAGCCAATTGAGAGGGATGAGGGAGGCTTGGTTTCCCCAGCCACCAGCAAGGCAAATTCAGAGATGGGAATCTTGCCATCCCTGTACAGCTGGTACTCCTCCTTTGTGATCCTCCTCAGCCTTAGCGCATCATCGATGGAATACTGCTTCCCACTTTTCTTGTCAAGGAGAAGTGAGACCTCCCCATTTGGGCCCAGGGTGGTGACTTCTTCCCAGTCACACTCCAGCTCTTGCAGCTGGATGTACTGGCCTCTGTCTATGATACCTCGCTTGTAGGCCTCGTAAGGGGACATGTCCTTCCCTGTGTCAGGGTCCAAGATAGAGATCTTGGTGGAGAGGTTCGTCTCTCTCATTTGGGTCTCATGATTGATTTCTTCACGGTTGACCTTTGACTGGAGATCCCGAATGAACCTCTCCTTGTTGTAGATCTGGTCCTTCTCCCTCAGGATGTCTGCCTCCAGCAGGGAAACCTCATGTTCCAGCTGCTTCTTCTTCTGCCTGTCGTTCTCAGTCCGCTGGCTGAGCAGTTTGGATTCCTCCCGAAGGAAGAGGACTTTCTGCTGCTTCTGCCTCTCCAGCTCCCGCAGTTCACTCTCCAAGTTGGCTCTCTCCTGGATGGCCAGGTTCCTGGCTTTCTGCAGCTCTGTCTCTTCACGAGCCCATGTCCTCTTCATGCCTTCAGCTCTCTCGATCTTCTCCCGGAGCCGCCGTACCTCTTCTTCTGCCTTTTGCTTGGCTCCTCTCTCCCTGCTCAGCAGCTCCCAGATCCGTGCACGTTCACTCTCCAGCGCTCTGTCCTTTTCCACTCGAATCACCTCCTTGTAGATGGTCTTCTCCTGGGATTTGGTCTTCTGCAGGACATCAACTTGCACCTGCAGGTTCTTGCATTCTCTCTGCAAGCTCAGCACCTCCATCTTCTCCCGGTCCAGCTCCAAGCGCAGGTTGCTGGCAGACTGTTCCAGGACTGGATCCTTCTCCAGCTTCACCACTTCTTCCATAATGATCTTTTCTTGCACTGGGGCTGGGCTCTCCTCCAGCTCCTTTATTCTCAGTGTAATTTGTCTCATCTCCTTCTCCAGTGCAAGCCTCTTGCTTCGATCCTCCTGAAAGTTGAGCAGCTTCTCCTGCTCTTCCACCAGCACACGAACCTGCTGCACGTCGCGTTCCAGGCGACGCCTGTTGCTCACCTCCTCATCCAGACTCCGTCTCAGCCTGCTGTGCTCATCTCGGAGCTTTGGATCCTTTTGGGTCAATATCACCTCTTGAACAACCACCTTCTCCTCCGGCTTCCGCCTCTCCAGCAGCATGTATTTATTCTGCAGGTCATAGATGGCATCCTCTGCAGCTCTCCTCTTCTGGGACATGTTACGCACCTCCTGACGCAGGCGATCGGCTTCTTTTTCCAAGAGTGGATCGTTCTCGTATCGGATGACTTCCTTGTTGACCAGCTTGGTTTCCACCTTGGATCTCTCCCTCCTCCATTCATCCCTTTCCCCCTGCAGCCTAATGAGCTGCTCCTGGGTCCTGCCGTTGGTGTTCACAAGTTCGTTTAGCTGCTCTTTCAGCCTGTCAATTTCTCTGAGAATCTCTGGACTCTTTTCATGTTTTACCACCTCCTCTATGACCTCCTTAAACTCCACCTCTGGTTTCTGTGACCTGAGGACTTTGAGCTCTGCTAAGGCCTCTTCCACTTCGCTGTCAATCTTTGTCCTTTTCAGAGTGACTTCCTGCAGCTCCCTTTTCAGGTGTGCAATCTGCCGCTCCGTTTCAGGGTCCACCATGAAGATCTCATTGACCCTCTCTTTCACCTCTATCCTGGGTTTTTGCTTCTCTGCGATGCTGTACTGGCTCTGCAGCTCTCCCAGCTCACCTGTAAGCATCAAGTTTTTGCTCCTCTCTTCTTCAATCAGAGTTTTAAGCTTGGAAGTCTCTTTCAATAACTCTGGGTCCTGCTCTACCTGCTTCACCTCCTTAACAATAATTTTGGGTTCTGCTGTTTCGATCAGTCTTTCCACCTCCTCAATCTTGTTCTTCACTTTCATTATCGCTTCTTCTGCAGACTTTCTTTTGAAGGATTCCTCATCGATTTGTAACTGCAGGGTCCTAACAGACTTCAGCATTTCTGGGTTTTTCTCCAGTTTGATGAGCTCCTTCACCACCACTTTCTCTCGGATGTTGGGCTGCTTTCTCTCCAGCATGTGCAGCTCCCTCTTATGCTGCTCAAGTTCAGAAGCAGCAGCCAAGCTTTCCTCCTGGAGACGCTTGATCTCCTGACGAAGACTGGCTGCTTGGCCATCCAGGCTTGGATCCTTCTCAATTTTTGTGATCTCTTTGGTGAGGAGCTGGGCAGGAGCGACCTTCTTCTCGCTCTCCATCTGGGCAAGCTTACGGCTCATCACATCAATGTCTTCTTGCAGGCTCTGTCTCTTTTTGCCTTCCTCTTCAATCTGCTGTACCATCCTAGACAGGTTGCTCTCTACCTGTGGGTCTCTGTAGTATTCAATCACCTCCTTTTCTTCCACTCTTTCAATGGGCTTCTGAGTTTTCAACATCAGCAGTTTGTTTCTGTGTTCCTCCAGGTCCTCTTCAATCCTGGCCACTTTCCTTCTTTCCTCCTCCAGCTGCGATTTCAACCCCTCAGACTCCCTGCTTGTTGTGGCTTTGTTTTCAGATTTCTGGGTTTTCTCATGTACAGCTTCAATGTCCTCATGCACTTCCTTCTGCAGGGGAAAAAACAAAAAAAGAATTTAAAAAATGGCAGGGAAACCAAGTCACTCTTTTGAGGTGATTCAGAGATCTTTTAAATGACATGGCATGGTGGGAGGCAAAACTGGCACAGAATCCCCAGGCAGTCTTCTAAAAGGCTGTTTGTAAATGGAAAATGAGGACACAATCCCATCATCTCAAGCAACTAACTTGGTGTGTCTTCCCCTTGAGATGGAGGTGCTGCAGCAGCGCACAAAGGTGCTTTGTGCTGCTGCCTTCTTGTAGCTGTAGCCGAGGGAGAGCATCACAGCCAGTCCCCAGCTTAAGCTCTTGTGACTAAAAGTCACCCAGTCCTGAGACCTTTCCTACAGGTGGTTCAAACCTTAGAAAGGTATAAAAATCCTATTGCTTTGAAGTGTTTCTAGAAGGTTGTGAGCACTAAATTCCAGCCACACCCACAAACAAATCTGAAATTCTCAGTCTATAAACGTTGATTAGCTATGGCTAAGAGAACTGGACTTAAAAGGCCTAATCTTTTTTCCAAGCATAAACTACAGCTTTAGTTACAAGCTGAGGGCCCCCAGAGGTGATGAGAGTCACAACCCAAGATCAGTGTCAGTGAAACTGTGGTTTCTTGTGGTCTGTTTCTATGAGGGGTTTCCATTCCTGTCCTTCCCACACCTGGATGTGGAGATTCAGGGAGGGGTGGGGGAGCCCCAGGCTGAGCAGATTTGAACCCCAATCTGGAGTACCCCAATTCTGCAGTGAGCTGTAAGCTGGTACCTTCTCAACGATCTTCTTGGCAAACTCCAGCCGGCTGAGCTGCTGTTTATTTTCTGCTGCCAGCTCCATGTAGAGCTTGGTGACATCATTTTCCTGCAAAAGAAAGAGCAGTGAGAGCCTTGTCCCCTTACCCTGACCCAGCTCTGTTGCATGGCAGACTCTGCCACACCTCCTTTTCACCTGGATGAGTTTTGTGTACAACACAATTCTAGGGATTAATGTCTTCCCATCTGACTCTTTAGAGAGATGCAGAGCCTAAGGACTCGTGCAGGAGATCCTGTCCCTGTTATTTGAATGCCTGTTAGATGCCTGCAGGCCTACACAGGGTCCAGTCTTCCAAATTCACACATGGATGGCAGCTGGCAAAAGCCTCAAGGTGATGCAGGAGAGCTGGGGTGTAACTGTGAAGAGCACAGAGGAGCTCTGGCTCCTTGCTCTCCCCACACACCTACCCTGTAAGTTTTATCTTCATACACAATGTGGGAAGGAGGCAGCATCAGCAATCTCAGCCAAGGTGCCAGGCACAACCCTAATTCAGGATGTCACATGCTGCTTTGCCCCATGGACAAAGGGATCCCCAAGGACTTTGACTCTGAGATTAGGACCATAATCAGTGGTGGCTGTAAGAGTGGGTTAAGGCCTTGCAGAGGACACTGGGGCATGGGTAACGAGCTGGAAAATGGTTTCCACGCCTTCATCTTAACATTTTACCTGGGCCTGGATGCTTTCCTGCAGCGGGGTCACACGCAGCCTCTTTGCAGCAGAGTCGGTCAGGGAAGGGTCCAGAGAAGAGCTGTATTTGCCTGCTTCAAGCTCATAGTCCTGTTCAGAGCAGAAACACAAGAATCAGGTGGGATTCCTTCGGTGAAATGCTGAGGGAGTGATAAATGGGAAAACCCATCCTTACATTGAGTGTGGCCTGCACGTTCTGGGACAGCCTGACCAGGGCGTTCTTCTCAGGCTCCTTGCTCTGGATCTCCTCCACCAGCCTCTGCAGGAGACACACGGGGTGTTAAGGACACATTGAAACCCAGCTGCCCAGTAATACTCCTGCAGCCTAGAGAATCAGCTCAGCTGGGGGAGTGGTGGGAACAGGAAGACATTTAGGAAGAGTCTCCAGGATTTTAGGATATCTCAGCAGTGCTATCACTTGCCCAGGACCTCCCACACTGATTTATCACAAATAAGATAAATAGCAGCCAACACAGAGACCTCCACAACGCCTCATCTGAGCTAGTGAGTTTAGAGTCTGCTCAAGGAGAGAAAAATGAAGGACCTGGATGCAGCATCTCAGTCCAAGGTGCAATATTTCAGGATCTGAAAGTGTCCTCTCCATGGAGAGGGTTTCAGCCTGGAGGTGACTGGCACAGAAGAGGACACTAGCACTGCAGATAAACCCAGCAAGGTGAGATACACCAGATAACACCATCTGTGGGCTGCAATCCTTCTCTAGTTCATTCCCTGTGATGGGGGAGCACACAACTAGGAGCTGGCTGGTATTATTTTGCATGTGCCGTTCACAAGCAAATTGCCCCATCCCTGTGAAGTTACAGGCTATTCTTGCCCTGGAACACACCTTCTGTGCCTGCAGCTTGTAATTGATCTGGCTTGGCCCATCAGTGGTCTTCACTTGGTGCTTGGGTAGGTTGTTCATCCAGAACATCAGGTTCTCGTTGGAGTTTTGGAACTGCTGGTAGGTGAGGCTGATGTTTCTGAGGGTCTTCTCTCTGCACAGCAAAAAAGTGGACAGGAACATTAAGGGGAAGGGCAAACATTCATGTGCAAGTTCCTAGGAAGACACTAAGGTGAAAATATCACCACAACAAACACCAAGATGATAACAAAAACAGGGGGTGACAACTGATCCCTGAGTGGGGAGCACAACTCTGGCAGCTCAAAGCCTGTGCTGTGCGTAGGAAGGTGGCAACTACACAGCAGGACACACCTGGTCCTCAATGCTACAGGGCTGTGGTCAGGATCAGGGCCCTGCAATGAAGAACATACTCAGGGCTCTGACCCCTGCCAGCCAGCTTAGCTAAAAGGAGCAGAGATGACCCCAATTCCTCACCGCTGATCCAGCTGGTCAGCCACGGCGTGGTAGCGGTCATTGAGGAGCTGCACCTCCCGCTTCTGCCGGGGCAGGTCAGGGCAGTACTCCTGGAAGTTGTTCTGCACAGCACTGCAGCTGTGCTCAGCATCCTTGAGCCCCCGGTTCAGCTTCAGCACACAGTCCTCCTGGGCCACCAGGTCCCTCCTCATCTTCTGCAGGGGGAAAAGGCACCTCCAGGTTTGCATCAGTCAGTGAAACACCCAAACACCCCCCTTAAAGTGTCACTGACTGCAGGAGCTGGGGGCTGGTCAGGCTCTCTGAGGTGGAAGAGGTGGAGCAGTGAGGGTTATTCACCAAGGAAGCTGGGAAGCGAGGTTGGACAGTGCATGGAGCAGAATGGAGAGATTTTGAGGAAGGCAAAAAATAAGGTCTCTGTGAGTGCTAAGGATGGGGCGAGGAGATTGGGAGCAGGAAAGATCGGGGAGGAAGGGCAACAGAGATCAGATGTCAAGGGGGTCATGATATCTTTTAGGGACCCCAAAGGGAGGGACAGAAGGACAGTTTTTTTGCTGTCCAGTGAGAGCAGGTCAGCCTGCAACATCAACATTAAACCTTCAAGGAGCAAGTCCTTAAAAAGGCTTCATTGCTGGTGTCTCAAGGTGCTCAAATCAGAAGTCCAGCTCCTCCCACACTGCTCTCTGAGCTCAGGGATCTCCCATCCTTAAGGAAGAGCCTGATGCTCCCCTACCTGCAGGTCATTGGCCCGATCCTGCAGGGCATTGGGGGATGCAGGAATGATGCTGTCCTGAGCCAGCTTGGCCTCAAACGTGCTGACAATCTTGTCTGTGTTCTCAATCTGAGTCTCCAGGTTCAGGGCAGCCTTAGCCCTGGGAAAAGGGAAAACGCCAGGACAAGGTTAGCTACAGAAACCCCATTCTTCTTCTTTTCTCCCTAATTTTGGATGTTTAACCTTTACTTAAAATTAGAGCTTCGGCAATGTCAGAGAACAAGCAATGTGCACTCACACCCCTGTCGTGTTGCTCACAAGTCAGATATGTTGCAGCTCACCCCATGGCAGAGCTGGGACACACACCCATTGTGGTGGATTTTCCACAGTGGGGGGATCTGCCCACAAATTACACACAGGAACGCCTTCAGAGGTGCCTTTGATGATGGATGGGAGGTTTCCAACCTGCGCTGGACCTCAACCAACACTCATAGAGATCAAAAGCATTTTCTCTCATGCTTCTGTGTTGGCACACCTCAGCGAGGACACTTCCTTCCCTCATCCCCATCACTCACTTCTCGTTGTACAGGCTGGAGAGCATATTGACATCATTGTATTTGCTCCTGAGGGCATTCAGCGTGACTGGGAGCTGGGAAGCTGAGGTGCTGGTGGGTTTCTTGGAAAGGTAGGTCTCACACTCCTTCTGCAAGGCATCCTTGGCTGCCCCCAGGTTCTCAAGTTTCTTTGTTGTTTCCTGGCACAGCAGATGGAAGCAGAGTCACCCAGCACAGCCATAACAGTGCTGCTGTGGAAATGTGACTCCCTCAGGGGCGGATTTGGCTGTGGGGCTCAGGGTGTGGTGCCCCTCTCACATAAGGAGCTGCCCCTTGGGGCACAGCCCCATCCAGACTGTGGCTGTCTGGCAGTGGCAGGGTGTGGGAAAGAGATCCAAACACACAGAGAAGGAAAAAACCTACCTGCCTGAGCCCATCCTGCTGCTGGGGCTGGGTGAATACCCACAGATGAAGATGTTAGAAGCTGAAATACTTCCAACTCAGACCTTAACCCAGAGGAAAGGAGGGGGGCTCCAGGGAACTGCCTCTTTCCCTGTCCCACTGACATTTCCCAGTCTGTACTTCCCATCAGGTGAGCCAAAGCTGGCCCTTAGATTGATTCCCTTTATCCCTTAGTCCTTTTGTTACAGACTTGGGAATGCAAGGTGACAGCATTCCCAAGACTGGCACCCGGACCACAGCTCTGAAATGAACGGACCCTCTTGCTCCAGAGCCAAGGGAAGGGCCTGCATTTCCTGAGGGTCTGATTTAGTCCCATTTCAAGGGCTCAAGCCAGCCTGAAACCCTTGAAATTTCAGCATGGTTTTCTCCTTTGGAGCACCAGCTGCCATCTCCTGAGTTATTTCCATGTCACCCTGCTTTGGGCCAAGGACACAGCGCTACCAAACTGCTCCTGCCCCAACTCACCTGCTGCTGTTTGATCCTCCTGCCAAGGTCATCTGTAGGGTCGCTGTAGTTCACAGGAGACCTCACTCGGTTCAAGACCTCCTTCTCTACCTGGACCAGGTCCTTGCCAACACGATCCAGGCTGCTGAGGAGCCGGTCAGCTTGGGGATCATCCTGGACTGCTGCAGGGTTCCTGGATAGAGCTGCAGTAAGACATAGCTTAGGTTAATCCCCAGGTTTTAGCTTTGCCATGGCAAGCCAGAGCTCAAGACTAAACAAGGGACAAAGCCAAGTGCTGCCATGCAGACACATCCCTCCTCAGCTTTGCTGGGAGCCTTTGAACTCCAGCTGTGGGAATAACACAGATACCAAGGGTTGGGATTTAGCCGTGGCTGCCTGCTGATCCCACAGCCCCCAGCTAGGGAAGAGAACTGCAAGGGACCCAGATTACAAAGCAGGTTTAATTAAGGTTTCTGGATAGGCACATCCCCCTGAAACCCTAAATACCCTGCAGCTGTTGATGGAGCTGGAGGTCAGTCTCAGAGGCTTGAGAAGGGCAGCAGACTTTAGGTGAATTGCTGAGGCAGGAGTCAGGTTATCCTGCCAGCTGTTCCTGTCCATGGAGGAGAAGGCAGCCTCCCACAGGGACCTCTGCAGGTGCCTCTGCCCACCCTGGGTGGGTGCTCTGTTTCCAGGGCTGCCTCTGAAGAAGGCTGGACTATCCAGCTGACAAACCTTGCTGGCTGGGCTGGACCTGCTCCTTTTGGCTGCGTCTCAGGGTGCTCTGAACCGCTGCTCTCTTCTGCTTCACCGTGTTCAGTTCCCCTTCCAACCTGAGAGCAGAGAGGGCCACCATCAGCCAGGAAGAGACACAGAGCTGAGCAAGCCTTGACAGAGCCCTGCACAGCAGCAGCTCCACGGCTGTGCTGGGGAGGTGTCCCCAAAGGCAAGGGAAGGTGTCCTCAGAGGCTGGGAGCTTGCAGCCTGCTGTAACTCAGAGACATCCCTTAGGAAAGGGAACAGCAGCAAGAGCAGCTGGTTGGTTTGAGCAGCTGAGTTCTCCCGAGGAAGCCAGCGTTTCCAGCTCTCAGCAGAAGCTATCAAAGCTGGAAATTTAATTCATACGGCTGCAGTGCTTTGCAGCCTTGCAGGAAGCGAGTACCAGGGCTGTTTCTGTGGCTGCTGCACTAGAAATGCAGCACTTGTAAGGATGGTTCCTGCCTAATGAAACTAGGGCTGGGATCTGCCAGAGCTGGAAGGACCAAAAAATACATCTGGGTGAGAAAAGACTCATGGAAGCAGAAGGAGGGGGAACAGGAAGCACTAGGCCAGTTCTCATCCCTGCTGTGGTCTGTTCCAGCTGAACACCGTGTGCTCAAACCAGCAATCCCCAGCTTGCCTGGCTGCTGTCAGATGAGAGCTGTCCCTCTGTGCAGAGGAGCTGAATTTCTGTTACAAAACACGCATGAAACCCATAAATCCAAAGGATTCAATAGTCTGGGATGTGTGAAGAGGGGCACACACAGAGGAAGGGCAACACAATGAAGCAATCACACCCCTGGCACTGGGGACCCAAGCTCCCACCCCGGGCATGCCTGCATAGCTCTGAGTCTGGGCTGTGGCCTTTCCTCAGCACTTGAGGAGAACTGATTTACCCAAACACCTGGGGCCATGATTAAAAAGGCAATGCCAACCTCCCTGCACCACCATCCCATCCTGTGGGAATGGCAGGAGCTGACGGAGCAGGCAGGCAGCAAACCCACACCAGGGCTCAAGGAGCATTTCTCAGTCTCCAGCTGGGGCTGGCTGAGAGGAGATACCACAGATAACTCTGTCCTGTTTGGCAAGTCCCAAGCTCCAGACTGATTCTGCAATGAATTTAGTCAAACCTATGCAAGTCACATGTTTGGGTGAAGAAATCAAACCTGACTGCCAGAAAACTCTTTGACAGTGAGGTCTGTGCAGCATGCAGGGATGTTGAGGAATGGCAGGCACCTGGATGAGATACCTGGGTGCAGGGAAAAATCCTTCTCCACGAGGGATTTAGTACTAGATAATTGAGAGGCCTGTCCCCAGCTGCTGTTTCTCTGCAGTCAGGCTGGTTATGACCCAAGAGAGAGTCTAAACGTCTGCAGACTCACCTGTTGACCTTGTCTATGGACTCAGGGTCAGGAGGAGGGATGGAGAAACAAGCAGAAGGTGCCTCCTGGACCACGCCAGTGCTGCTCTGCACCACCCACATCTCCGGGTTGCTGTTGTCCTTCAGAGTGTACTTGTCCCCTCTGGTCAGCTGCACCTGGGAGAGGACACAAAACCCAGTGAAAGGCTCGGCTTCCTGGCACTAGGACAGTTCCTCCCACCACAGAGCCAAGATCTGGAGCAACCAGAGATCCAAGATCTGGATTCTTCCAGTTCTCTGTCTCTTCTGAGGGTGCTGCTCACCTCCCCAGCATCCCAGTCACAGAGGGTTTCCAGGGTGAGGGGCTGGGAGGGACGTGTCCTGCGCAGTTTCAGCGGGCTGATCTCTTTGCTCCTTCTCTTCAGGTCAGTGATGCTCTTCTCTGCCTGCTTCAATGCCTTCTCCTCGTTCTAGACAGAACAGGGGAGACAGTGGTTGTGACCAGGTTTGGATAAAAAAGGAGGGTCACACTACAGCAGGTATGCTGGGACCAATTCTCTGTCCTTGTGGGGTGGAGCTGGGGCTCTCTCCGTTCTAGATCCCTCCGTGTCCCTTCTTCCCCTTTCCATTACCAACACTCTCCTCAGTTTCCTTTGCTCACAGATCTGCCCTTGAGGACACAGCCTGGGTTAACCTTAGGTGAACCCACACTGTCATATCAAATATCCCCAAGAAGTTTTCCTTTTCAGAAATGGAACACAGACCTGCCAAGAGGTGGCTGCATTCCAGTGTCAGAAAGTACCAAGATTTCAGCATCTCCTGAGAGCAAAATGTGTTGTGTGCTTGGGAAGATACCATGGTGAACGTGTCCCCTCCCTCTCTCCGGGGCAAATCTTCCTTTCCTATCTGCATCTCACCCCTGAGGTCAGATTTCTTTATTCCCTCCCTTGCCCTTGGCTCATGAGAGTGCTGAGGAGATGGGAGGATCTTTCCCTGCTTGGATGCCAGCGGCTCACGCTCTGCAGGCCCTCTAATCCAAGTGTTTTATGTTAAGGACAACACATGGCTCCTCCCTGCACTTCTCCTTTGCTCTGATGGTGACCTGGGGCCTGGCTGTGTGTCACTGATGGGGACAGCACCATCCCAGGGCAGTGTGAGCAGCGTGGATCTCCTGGGCTTCCCCCTCCCTAGCACTGTGGTGCAGGATTATTTACCCACCTCTTCCCCTTCCCCTCTGTCATTTATTGGGGAGTTTTTAACTTTGGATTTGCCCCTTAGGTCTGGCGGAAGGCCTGAGGGCCTCACCTCCAGCTGAAGCAGCAGGTCTGACACCACCCCGGGGCTGTCTTTGTTGAATTTGCTGTATTTGGTGTCCAGGTCGGAGCTCATCTTCTTCAGGGAGCGGCTCACAGCCTCAGCATCGTCCTGGAACTGGAGGTGTGGGGAGGGAAACACTCAGGCACAGGGGGACATTACTGTCTCCAAGTCCAGTGGGGTCTCTCTGTTCCCAGCACCTCTGAAAGGTTATGTTTGGAGGGGTGTTTCCCCAAAATACCTTTACTAGGTGCAAGCAAAGGGTCTCCCATCCTCATCCCTTTGCTGTCTCCCCTCCCAGCCTGCCCGCTCTGGCCTGACCTGCAGAGCCATGGCTCATAAATTGGCTTTTTACCTTCTTGTAGCTCTCCACGCTTTTCAGTTGGCTCTCCTGGCAAATGCAGAGATTCAGGAAATTCTGCCACTCGTTCTTCAAGGCTTCCTGGTGAGCCTGTGGTGGGACAGAGCACATCTCAGTGGGTTCCAGCTGGTCCTACCTCCCCCACCTCTGGTTCTCCTTTCCTCAGAAGCCCCAGAGATCAGAGGAAGAGCAGAGACAAAGCCCTGCCTGATGCTGAGCCTGAGTGAGGACACCCCTTGAGGAGGACCTGGCTCATCCAGAGCAGCCATCACTTCTCAAGTGGTCTCAGCTCCTGTGGTGTTGGGGACTGAGAGCCCAGCTTAGCCTGGCACTGCATCTGCAGGCTTGGAAATACAGCCTTGGGGGCTGGGAGCTGGTGTCACTTGGGAGAAGTCACTCCATGTCATATCTGGGGCTTCCTAACAGTGTGAGCGTGGCTGCACTGATGTGTGTGAGCACCTGAGCTGGCCCCAGCACACAGATGGTGGCCACTATCTCCTGGAAATTTTGGAAAGGGTGAAGACCCCACACTTCTCTCAGCTTCCCTGTGGGGCTGGAGCAGGCAGAAGGATGCTGCAGTGCAGTGTGGAGGGAAAGAGTAACATAACTGCAGGGAGAGGTGAAGGGGTCTCCTCCAACCCACCCTGGGCTCTTGAGGCACACAAACATTCCCCCACAGAGGGGAAGAGACCCCTCTGCCCACCTGGATAGGTTTGATGGCTGGGTGCTTCAGCTCAATCATCCTGTCCCCATCGTCCTGAAGGTGGTTCACAAACTCCTCCTGGCTGAGCAGCTCATTGGACTTGAAATCCTGGAGGGGGAGAGAAACCTCCTGACCTTGGGAGCATGCAGGGAGCATGGAGTGGTCTCCTGGGGCACCAAACGTAGCAGAGGTAAGACTCCCAAAGCACAGGCATCTTTGCTCGTTTGTTTGTTTTTTAAAACAGAAGGGGCTAGGCAGAGCTAAAACAAATTAGACACGCTTGGGCCTCAGAAAGCACCAGGGCATTCATTCAAAGAGCATTTTCCTAAGCAATTATCCCTCTCATTTTCTGTGTCCCAGCACATGGCAGTCACTGGGTGTTGTAGTGTGGCCACTGAGGCTGATGTGGCACGGAGCCCTTCCCTTCTCTCTGACCATGGAAAGCCTCCCTGGCAGCTCTCTGATGTGTGACCCCACGTGCCAGCTCAGGGGACTGGAGGGGTCACACAGAGCGGCTCATCCCTAATTCCAGCATGGACCCAGAGGGTCTCTTCCCCCTGTGTTTTGGAAAGCCCCACGCTCAGGGCTGGTGGGGGATGTGCAGGAGGCTGGCAGGCACCCTGCAGATGCCACGGGCCAGGCTTGGCCAGCCTTTCATGGCCAGGGCACGCTGCCACCCCCAGAGCTCACCTCGTACTCCCGACGCACGCTCTGGACATCCATCATTTGGTCACTCCAGTCCTGCTTCAGGATCTTGGTCTGCTGCTCTGTCAGGAAGCCCAGCTCCTTGGTGCAGCCCTGGAGGTGGTGGTAGAGGCTGCCCAGGCTCTGCCCTCGCCAGATGGAAGCTTTCTGCCCACACACAGCACAGGGAGAGTGTCAGTGCTCAGCCTGGGGAGTCCCCTTCCCCTCCTCCTCTTCCTCCCCAGAACCACACTCCTGCTGCACATCCAGCAGGAGATTCCCAGAAACCTTGGTGAGAAATGTGCCACCACTGGCTCTTATCTGATGGGGCTGCCGTTCCCTTTCCCTCCTCACAGACAGGATATGTTTGTCTAACCAGAATCCCAGGTGTGGGCTGGTGCCCGGGGCAGTCTCAGTGCTGGCCCAGCTCTGCTGTATTTCCCACAAATCCCATTTTCAGCATCAACCTTCGTGGGCCCAGCTGGGTAAACCCAGGACCTTCTTCCTGGCCACCTCCTTTGCTCTGGCTGCCCATTTCCTCTCTGGAGCCCTTGTCAGGGATCAGGGCAAGCCTCCACATTTGCAATCCTGATTGGGAACAGCGTGTGGGCTGGGATGGATTTCCTGGTGCCTCCTGGTCCCTGTGCTCACGGACACAGAGGCAACTGCAGATCCATGACCCGTGAAGAGGAGAGACATGGATCTCACTCCAAGCATTGCCCTGAGGGCAGCAAGAGTTCTTTCAATTTACACCTATCCTGAGGAGGGGAGGAAATGGGGAAATGATATGAGGGACACAACTTTACTCTGCAAGCCCTGAGGTAGCTGCTGTTCTGAGCTGGGCATTCCCTGCCCATCAGGGACGGTGTTATTTTGCTGTAAGACCCCATCTGTTCAGAAAACCACCAAGACCCTTACCAGCAAGTCCTTGTACTGGCTTTTTAAATCTGCCACATCCTGGGTTACAACACAGCCAAGACCAAGGAGGTGAACAAAAAAAGATAGATAAAGAAAAGCTGTTAGCAAAACACGTGGTGAATGCTGATGAACTGATTCATGGAATGTGCTTTAGAAACCATCCAGGAGCCCCCTCCCTGGGCCCCCATGGCCTCTGCAGAACGAGGGTGGACATTCACCGTGCAGAGGAGCAGATGGGACACACAGACAGTGAGCAGGGCCAGCAGGGTCCCAGGGGAGTGACAGGGACAAGGAGGGGACAGGGGGTGCCTTACCCCAGAGCGGAGGTTCTTGATCTGGAGCCCGTAGGCTTCGATCTCCTTCTGGAGGATGTTGTGCTCAGCTATTTGCTTCTCCAGCTCCGACATGCCGGGGCCATACTGTCCTGCATTGACTTGTTTCTGTGCAAAAGGAGTCAGGGCACAGACTAAAGCAAAAGGCTTCATTTCAGGGAGAAACCCCAGGCAGTGCTGGCAGGGCATGAAAAGATCTGGTATCTGATAGCGGTCCAGGAGGGAGGGAGGGAATTTTCTTGTTGTTTCCCATGATTGCTGTTGGTTGCCATTTCCCCAGCCATACACAGGGGCAAAGATAGCCAGGCCACGTAACCACCCTGGGGTACAGACCTGAGCTGAGCCAGCCCCCTGCCCACGGTGACCTGCATTGGATGCACTTAATCACCATCCAACTTTACCCAAATTGGCTCCACTCTGGGCACTCCACATACCCAGAGCTTGCAGTGTGAAACCCTCAAAGGTAGGGCTGTAAAATCCTAGGAGCCATCACCTTCTCCATCCTTTCATCCCACAGCAGGATTCTCTACCTCATCCCCCTCTGATAACTCTAAATCTGAAGAGGCTAATTCAGAGGGTGCTCCAGAGGGATTTAAGAGGTAGGAGGAGAGCCTGTGTTCCACCCAGAGCCACTGAATTATTCCCACCCCCTCCAACATCCCTGCATGATGCCGAGCATGCAGTGGCTGGCACAGCCCTACAGGCAACACCAAACATTATCTGGCCTGGCAGGAGTTGGGAGATAACATCCAAACCCAGCTGCTGTTACCATCTTTTGGTCCAGGATCCTGGCCCAGTCCACCCTGGGCCCCACCTCGGGGA
The DNA here is from genome assembly GCA_013397055.1 of Pachycephala philippinensis. Classification (NCBI taxonomy): domain Eukaryota; kingdom Metazoa; phylum Chordata; class Aves; order Passeriformes; genus Pachycephala; species Pachycephala philippinensis. The sequence continues at coordinate 64,567 of VWZT01007772.1, forward strand.
CGTTCAGTTGCTCGTAGAGGGCCCGATACTCTGCACAGAGCTGTGTCACACGCTCATGGAGCTGCTGGATGCTGCCGAGGGGAAAGGCACAGGTCCCTGTGTCAGTCGAGAACCAAGGTGGGCTTGTGGAGTCTAGATTTCACTCTCAAAACCCAGGACTTGCTGTCCCTGGTCTCCTTCAGCAGTGTCCAGCACTTGTCCTGCTGCTCTCCGTCCCCAGGGATGTCTCAGGAATTAGTGCCCAGGAGGATGCTGCAGGGAAGTCAGGGCTGTGCCTTCTCAGCTGGGAAACTCCCTCCTGATTTCTACATGGAAGGGCTGGGAGTGAAGGGAAGCAAAGCACCAGAAGCCAACTGAAGCTCTTCTCCCACTCCAACACCCATCTCTGGCTCTGTGCTTGTCCCAAATGAAAGGTGTTTATTTTAGGGAAGGCAGAGGAAAAGGGGATTTGCCCTGAGAGTGGGGCCACTTTTTAGCTCTGCATTTTTCTAGTACCTTTTATAAGAGCTCCCAAAAGACTGGGCAATCGCTCTGGCAGCCACTCTGCATACCAATATCTTTATAATAAATTGGCAGAAAAACTTATTTTAAGGCTGAACTCTGTGGGAAGAAGAGTGAAACTACCACTCACGGCAAGGACTGGAGTTCATTCTATGTCCTGGGTGGGTTCCCAATTGTTCCCCATCACACCAGTCCCCAGAAAGAGTGTACTCACTCTTTCTCTATCTCAAGAGCCTGTGGGTGTTTCAGTCTCTTGGCACGGTCCACATCCAGGAAGAGATCCTTCAGCAGAGTCTCAGCTTCCTTCAGGTTCCTGGCATTCTCTGTCTGGAACTCAAAAGCCTTGTTCTTCTGGTGATTGCTGGAATCCTGGAGACCGGGGAGACAGAGGAAAAAGCCTGGTTGGACCACACGGACCTCACAACACTTTCCTTGGCTAACAGAGAGGCTCTGGATCCTCCACACACCAACCACAGAGGAGCCCTGGTGCCCAGCCCAGCCCCCAGCCCCCAGCTCCCTGCCACCCTGGGGCTGTGTGGGTCAGGCTGGCAGCCTCCGGGGTTGCTGCCATAGACAGCCTTGGCTGTGGGAAGCCTGAGGCACTGAGCAGAAAATCTGGAAGGCCTCGGGATGCAGCCCCGGGTGTTGGGAGGCTCTGCGGGGTGTCTGTTCCTCCCCAGCCTCCAGCCAGCCCCCAAACCTGCACCAGCATGCACAGAGCAGACACCTGACCTGTTGTCCCAGACACTGCATTCCTAGGCGAAGCCTTTCACCTCCCAGCACCCACCCCTGCCACAACTGACCTGCTGGAGCCTGGACTGAGTCTCCAGGATGTCCTTCTCCACCTGGTCAGCATTTGTCTGCATGCGGGAGATGAGCACGGCCAGCTCGTTCGTGGAGGACCTGAGAGAGGGAACAGCAAAGCAGATGGGTGGCTAAAGCAAAGCTCACCCCCTCCATCACTGTCCAGGACCAGGCATGGTTCTCCAGGCCTTTCCCCCACGTCCTCTGGGTCTCTGAAGAAAGAGTCTGAGCTGTGGCCAGTGGTGTGGACACATACAAATGGTCAGTGCCTGGCTGCTGGCCTCAGCCAGGACAAGGCCAGAGCTGGTGTGTTCAGAGAGAGTGGTGGTGGGATTTTGCACAACTCCTTGCTGCAGATGCTCAAAACTATGTGTGGATTAAAAAAAAAAAAAAAAAAAAAAACAAAAGGGGGGAAAAAAACTTCTGTAGGGTTCCCAAATGCACCGACACCACATCTGGGGTGGGAAGACCCGAAGCCACAGACAGCTGGAGGCCAGAGGAGCACCCTGCAGAGGCAGCACAACATGCTTACCCTGTTTGGAGGTGCTTCCCGGGGTGCCTGCCCTTGGCTGCTGGCACAGGGGGCCCTCCAGCCCGACCCAGAGCTGCCATCCTGTTCCATGTGAAGCTCCCCACAGCTGGGCCCACTGAGACACTGGAGAGCCCAGTGACTGGGCTGCAGGGGACAAGGACTTGCTGTGCAGGCCACAAGCCCCTCTGGGTGCTGTAGGCTGTTGTGGTTGTGGTGTTTTCAGAGCTTAGGGAACAGCGTGAAGCTGAGTCAGGGCAGGTTTAGGTTGGGTATCAGGAAAAGGTTTTTTACCCAGAGGGTGCTCAGGCACTGAACAGGTTCCCCAGGGAGGTGGTCACAGCACTGAGTCTGTCCGAGCTCAAGGAGTGTTTGGACAATGCTCTCAGCACATGGCAGGATTCTTGGGGTGTCCTGCACGGGGCCAGGAGTTGGACTCGATGATCCTGATGGCTCCCTTCCAACTCAGGATATCCTATGACTCCAAGACTCTGATTTCCCAAGGCCATGGCACACCGACCAGCCCCCCTTGCTTCGGTGACCCTTCACGGAAGGTCCCCGACTGGTGTCACCTCAGTGCCACCACCAATGGTGCCATCACAGCCCTTATCCCACCACCACCCTTGGGAACGAGCCCCTGGAGCCCCTGCTGGAACAGCTGGATCCAAAGCCTGCAGCCAGGCACGGGATGGTTCCAACGCTCCCTGCGGACAAGGAAGCACAAACCTCGGTGCCACCTTTGTCCTCGTGTCCTGTTGTTTCTAACAGCATCTGCCCCTGAGGACAGTGCCGGCCCTACCCCGCAGGCAGGGAGAGCACAGCCCTGCCAGGATGTGGGCAGGGGCAGGAGGGAGTGGAGTGATAGCATCACTCGGGGCTGGAGCCCTCGGAACGCTGCTGAGGGGACAAAGTTCAGCAGAGGCTGAGCGCGTTGTGTGCTGGTGCTGGGATCTGAGACCGGGGGGAAAGAGTTTGAGCAGCAGCAGCAATGGGGTGTCACTGGGGGTCAGCTGGAGTGGGGGACACTTCCCCAGGGTGAAGTTGGATGAAGAAGGTAGCAGAAAGGTGATGTCCTGCAGCAGAGCCGCCACATCTGCCCTTTAGCCACGTGCTTTCCTTCCAAGCCCCTGAATCCACAAAGGACAGGGGGAAATGATTCCCTTAATGGCTCTGTCATTGCTCCAGCTCCTCCTCGTGGCTCCAGCTGTTCCACGGTTCATTCCAGAGGCTGGGACAGATGCTGGGATGTTCATTTATTACAGCCCCAAGTGACTGTAACGTGCCAGGGAGTGCTGCGGTCACCCCAAGCCAAGCACTCGGGTGCCACAGCTCCCGTTTGAAGCGAGCTCAGCCCACACTGAGCACGGCCCGTGTGACTCCCGAGGAGGCACAGCCCCAGCGCTCCTGCTCACAGCATCCTCCTGCCCCCTTTCCCCAGCTCCTCCCTTGTTTTCAATTTCCCGAGCGTGGGCCTGCACGAAGCAGCTCTCGGCTGCCCTCGAGGTTTGGGGCTGGCATCTCCCGGCCGTGCCTCAGCCTTCCTGCCCGGAACGCACATCAGCACGGGAAAAGGGCACTGCTGTGCTGCGGCAGCGCCACTCCTCCAGGGTCTGATTCCAGGGGTCACGGAGCCCAAGAGCCCAAGCAGCGCATCCATCACCATCAAAGCATCATTCCCTGCTGCAACGTGTGTTTTACATCCCGTTAATCATCCCTCCTACTCCCTCCGTGCCCTTTCCCGGTGTGAACTGCAGTGCTCAGGGAGATGGGTGCCGTCCCTGACTCCCAGCACAAGGTGGATGGGAGCAGCACAGAGCCAGGACTCGGTCCCTCTGAGTGTGCAGCGGGCTGGAAGCTCTCAGAGGTCCCCCCTCCCCGGGAGGTTACACAATCTCCCACTCATCCCTGACACGCCTGGAATGAGGTGGTGTCCCATGAGCAAATACTTGAGCACCACCCAAATTTCCTGCCCGGGCTCTCTGCGCAGGGAGGAGAGTGTGAGTCACGGGCTGGGCTGGGCTGGCCCGGGGGTCGGAGCCTCTCCCAGAGCGCCGGGAACAGCATCGTCCCCCTGGAGGTCTGCCTGAATTCAGCTCCTGCCCGAAGAGCGTGGATGGGGTGTCCTGCTTGAGCCCATTCCAGTTTGTCTTGTGGCTGTGGATAACTCCGTGCCACTCCAAGAGGGGAAAATGAGGATCCGTCCTTCCCAGGGATGGTGGATCACCAACAAAATCCTGTTTATTCCTGCTGGCACTCCCTTTCTGGCTGAAGGAAGCTCTGGGGCACTCCATCCCTTAGTTCCTAAGGCTGGACACAGGAATCTGCTTTGTTTAGGCTGAGACACAACAGAACTATGGACTGAAATGATGTCAGCAACCTCCTGGTCACAGGGACTCAGCCACGGGGCACCTGCGGCTGGAGACCAGGGTGCTGCTGCAAACAGCCTGATTTTCAGGGATGCTTCCTGGAGAACATCATCTCAGGAGCAGCAGGGGTGTGCTGAGAGGAGTCCATGCAAACTCCCACCCGCCCAGCCCGTGGTGACAGGGATACATCGCTGTCCCTCCTCGGGGTGTCCCCCTGCCCATCCCTGCCCCATCCCTGCCCCATCCCTGCCGCCCCTGGGCAGGAGCTCTCACTCAGCCAGAGCTGACCCAGGGGGGCCCTGCATTTCAGGGTGAACATGCCAACATTTGGGCTGCAGAGAGGCAGCCTGGCATCAGGTGGGATACAGGGAGCCACGAGCTCATGTTGGACACCCCGAAATTCAGGTCCGGTTCCACACACAGAGCGTGGTACAGCCACAGCCCCGGGATGGCTGAGGGCAAGGCTGGGCAGAGCTCCTCCTGCTCCTCCTCCTCAGGAGCCAGGCAGCCTCCTCCCTAGGGCTATCTCATGCCTAGGAGAGGCACAGCACTGTTATTAGCATTATTAATTGGTTCATTTCTCGTAGCACTTTCTGCCTCCTGGACAGCCCAGCTGCACACAAGGGACGGTGTCTCTCAGCAGGAGCAGGGCTGTCCCCCACTCCTGGTCACTCCTGCCAGGCCACTTTGGGCAGGAGCACAGCCCTGCCCACTGCAGTCCCTGACCCCTCTGTCCCTTCCTCATGGGGAATTTGCTTTATGAACACAGGGCCCAAAGCTGGGGCTGTTCTCCCCGACACAGAGGAGTCCTGGGACATTTTGATTTGCCAGCTGACCACCACTGACCCCCTGCCAGTGCTGGGTTAGTCCCTGAGCCCCTGCCTGTCCCCAGGGTCCACACTGCTCCAGGCTGACTGAGGAGAAGCAGAGGGAGGTGGTGGAAAAAGCAGCAATCCCAGGAGACGCTTAAATCCCAGGAGATGACTTGCCATCCACCTCCCAAACCACCCACAGCCTTTGTCAAAATCACACCCAGGCACAGCCAGTCCAGCCAGATCCAACTCAATTCCACCTTCTCAGGAGTTTTCCCTTTCAGCAGTGCCTCCACCTAGAGCAGGGCACATCCAGGATGCTCCTCGGGGACAAACCTGAGCTTGCTGGTGCCTCCCTGGGATGCATCCCTCAAACAGAGACAGCAAAGGGCCCTGAGAGCTGGGATGCTCAACACCATAGCCCCAGAGACCAGGACTCCTCTCTGGGGGTCCAGCTGCTAATCGTGAACCCCAGAGACAGGGAAACCCAGCTGCTGCTGAGGCTCTGGCCTTGGGGCCACCAAGAGCAGCTGTGGGCCACCAACATTTTCTTGGGGCCATCTGCAGAGCGTGTGCTGGCGGCTGCTCCCCAGACAACTCATCCACCTTCATTTTCTCAGCTGCTTTGGGCACTGACCAAGCCCCAGGCCACGGCCAAGCGAATTAGGCCGTGTCTGATGGTTGGTGCCTCCTGAAACAAGCACAACTAGCTCGGTAATTGCTGTGCTCCTGGCTCCAGCCTCCATCCTGCACAGGGAAGAGGTGTGAGGCTTTGCTGGGATGCAGCTCCAGTTATTCTGAGAGGTTCGTGCTGGGGGAGAGCCTGCCCAAACCCTCTGCAGGGTGCTGAGAAATCCCCAGCCTGCTTTGGAAGCTGGCTGGGGAGGTGGAGAGATTGCATTAGGAAGGCGGAATAAAACAGAGCCTGACACAGCTCCCGGGCTGCTGGGGAGGTGCCTCACTGCAGCCAGGCCCCAGGCAAGGCTCGGTGCTCACAGAGCCCCCAGACCTGCCTTTGAGACGAGTTTGTGAGTGCTCAGCTCCACTGAAGCTTCCCATGGCAGGGGTCCAGCTCCTGACAACCCCCAAGCAGCCCCAACCTTTGTGGGGTCACTTTGTGCCCAGGCCCTGCTGCCCTGCCCAGCCACCCCCCTCCTCAGTGACTGTTGGGTGACCCGGGCTTTGGCCCCCAAAACAGCACATTTTGGGGCCAGCACCGTGTTGTGACCACCCAGGTGTCCACACACACACAAACACTGTCCTGGGCTGCTGCTGGTGGTCCCAGGAGATGTGGCCAGCACCCCCTGCTCCCTGCACGTCCCTTTCTCCTCAGCACAACCCCCCTGGCAACTTCCTCAGCTTCCAGCCGTGGCAGGGAATTCCCATGGAATCAGTCCACCAACACCACAACGTGCGAAATTGCTGAGGAAGGTGGAAAATAATCCTGAGTTAACAACATCAGCTGGAGGGAGGGATGAGATCTCCCTGCAGGAGCACTCCCTCCTGGAGGACTCCCTGATCCTAGGGAAGCATCCCACATCTCACTCCTCAGAACTGAGGGAATATCCTCACAGAATCACAGAATGGTTTGGGCTGGAAGGGACCTTACAGAGCATCCAGTTCCAAGCCCCCACCACGGGCAGGGACACCTCCCACCAGAGCAGGGTGTTCCAAGCAGCTCTGAAAGAGGCAAACTCAGCGATTCAACCTGTCCCAGGCTGGGTTAGAGCAGCCAGCAGCAAACCCATCCTCACCCACCTTCACCACCCGAGCAGCACCAGGCTGAGCATCCTTCTCCAGGGATCCCCGGGCAGCACCACACCGAGCTCACACGGCCAGGGGACACCCACGGAGCTCACACAGCCTGAGCTCACACAGCCAGGGGATCCCCACCGAGCTCACACAGCCTGAGCTCACACAGCCAGGGGGTCCCCACCGAGCTCACACAGCCTGAGCTCACACAGCCAGGGGGTCCCCACGGAGCTCACACAGCCAGGGGATCCCAGGATCTCAGAGCCAGGCTGGGATCTGCTTCACCGCCGAGCAGATCCCGCTCCACCCGAGCACAGAGGCTGCTGTGATCCTGCTCCTACCTGCCCAAAAGGGGCTTTTTGCACCTCTCTGCTCAATGATCACAGCTCTGAGCACATCCCAGGCACTGCACATCCCAGGGGCTGCACGGACCCTTCTGGGAGGGAGCACAAAGCCCACCAAAGACAACAGCCAAGCAGCACATTTTGGCATCAGCTCCCAGCAAACCCCAACCTGCTGCTCCTTAGGGTGGCACTTAGGGTGGCTTAAAAGACACGGATCACCCATCCCTCATCTCCCCCAGGCTCACGGGGCAGAGCAGACACAGGAGAGGGGTCACACACTTACTTGCTCGGTTTGACAGGGGAACCTCTGCTGGGGGAGCTTCTGCTCGGGGAGCTTTTGCCCACCCCTTTGAACATGTTGGCCAGGTCCCAGCGGGTGTCCCGGGGTCTGCACGGTGCTGGTGGGCTCCCTGCTCCGCTCTGTGGGGATGGAAGGACAGGACTCAGCCGGGGCCGGTCGGAGGCGCGGTAAAGAGCAGCTCTGGGAGGCTCCTCCCCGAGCGCAGGTGAGCAGCAGCAGCGGCAGAGATGGAGGCGCATCTGAAAAAATGACTCGAAAAACCAGTTTGGGGTGGAAAGAGCAGCGCCCCAGAGGGAGAACGGGAGACCTCGCCCTGGCTCCGAGAGGGTTTGGGCTCACACAGCCGCAGCCGAGCTGCAGCTTCCCGGCAGAGGGGCAGAGAGCGCTTTGCAGGGAGGAAAAGCCTGGGAACACGGCTTGGAGGGAGGCACTGCAGCCATTGAAACACGCTTTAAAGCATCTCCTTGCAGCGGCTGTTTAAAATGCTACAGAACACCAGAATCCCCAAAAGCCAACCGAGCGTTTTCCAAGGCAGCAGCAGTTTGGGCACCAGCAATTCTCAGATCTTGATGTTATTTTGCAGTCCAGTAAACTTTCAGCCCAGGCTCAGCACAGGGTGGCCCTGGCTCCCAGGAAAGCACCGAGGGCTCAGGGCAGAGGGAAGCACCACAGCAGCCCCAGCCAGCGGGATTCAGGCTCCGGACAAACCCAGCCCCAAAGATCTGGGTCTGAGGCTCTGCCCAGGCACCCTGCCTACACCAGGCCTTAGACCAGGCTTTGCCTCTGGGCAGCTCTTTCCCCTCTCTTTCAGAGTCCCAGCATGCCCAGAACCACCCTGGCATCTTTGTGGCTCCCGGGGGTGCCCGTCCAGGCTGAGCTGCCCAATGGGGCTGCCCAGCTCTCCCTAACCACAGCCAGGGCTGGTTTCAGATAAAGCCAAGTTCAAAGGTCTCCACAAACCAGGAACTCTGTGTTTCAGGTTGATCCAGCACAGATCCCACAGCAACACGGGATCCTACCCAGTGCAGGGCCAGGGAGGGAGGGCAGAGGATGGAGGAGGAAGGGGACAGGAGAAGATGGGGGTCACAGCCCCCACACAAGCACCAGGCAGACACCAGCGATGCCAACACAGGTTTGTGGCTGTTCTTCCCTGTTTTATGTGGTCCGAGGACAACCCAGCACCAGAGGAAAAGGCCTGGGGTCCATTGTCCCTTCCTGGGTGACCTCTTTGTCCTCTTTAAATTTAAATCACCCTTGTCTCAGGAGAGAGGGAAAGACACAGACAGGATGGAAAGTGGTTGCTGAGAGATCACCCCTTTGCCATTGCCACCCCACTGACCAGTGACAGCAGCGATGCTCTCTGACCAGAGCTGCTGGAGAGCCCCAGGAGGACCCCCAGACCAGGGCCAGTCCCTGGCATTGGCATTCCAAGGCTTTAAATGACCTGAAGCCTTGCCAGGGATGAGAGTTGAAAGCATTTGATGCCACACAGACCTGCTTTTGTACCCACAAAAAACAGGAGCATGGGACAAGCTCTTCTGTGTGGGGCTGCTGTTTGCATGGGCCAGGAGGGGATTAATTCCCTGTAGACTCAAAGGAAACTAAATTGGACGAGATCAACTGCCTTTAATTCCCTGGAAAACAGCCCCTGGCACGTGGAGGAAGTTCTAAGAATTAGCACCAGGAGTAAAGCAAGCACAGACCGACACAGCCCTCTGGACAGGCTGCTTCCCGAGCCATCCATCCCCCTGGAGCAGCCTGGGGCTCAGGGCTGGGGCTCAGGGCTGGGGCTCCTCACCTCCACAGCCCCACGACAGCACCTTCCTCTGCTCTGTGTAACAAGACACAGCTGTGATCCTGCCCTGGCCAAGCCCCTGCCTGGCGAGGATCCCTGGGACACACAGAGTGCTCCAAAGGCAGCAGCCTCTGCTGTCAGCCCTGTGCACACACAGACACAGCCCTGGCAGGCTGCAGCAGCCTCTGTGCCACTCAGACGGGACAGACAAACACTGGGATGATCTCTGGGAGGAGAGCAGCATCCTTGGCAGGGCACCTGGCAGCTCACAGCCCGTGTGAGACAGGAGCTGGGTCCTGCCTGGGCCTGAGCCCTGGTGCAGGGGTGATGCTGAGTGCCCAGCCTGCCTCGGGCTGCCAGACAGGGGAGGAGGAGAGGCAGAGCCCATGCTCATGCTCATGCTCATCCTCGGAGGAGCAGGGCTTGCCCAGCCCTCAGCAAAACCCCATCCCAACCTCAGGAGAAAAGGCTGGCAGGGGAAGCCAGAGGGTGGCTCTGGGGTGATGGGTCTTTCCAGCCCTGGCACAGCATCCAGCCCAGAAGTTGCTGCTGCTGCTGCCCAACAGCTGTGGCACACAAGGAACGTTCTGCTGCTGCCAGCTCAGCCTCCCCTGCTCTGTGATGGACACCAAGATCTGCTCAGGGGAAGGGGAGGTCGCTGCAGGAATCCTCCAGGGATTAGGACAGATCCTCACACTTGTGACAGGCACTGCTGGATTCAGCCCAGGTCACTTCCAGATGCTCCGTGGGTTTTGCCCAGACCGGCCCGAGCCGTGCCAGGGCAGAGCACCGTGGTTAACCCAGACCCTGCAAGAACCAACAGGCAAGGAGACCAGTTCAACCAGTTCTCCACCACAGCCACCCACACAGCTGCACTTGGCACTGGGACCTGGGCCCGAAATCCCGGGCAGATTTTGGGCCCCCTGCAGCTGGAGCCTGAGCACGGGTCTGTGAGGGAACCATCCCAACAGCACCACCAAGGGTCCCCCCTCTCCAGACCCCCCCAGCCAGGCAGCCCCATCCCAGCTCCATCTCCAACAGGATCACTCCATGCTGCAATAGGGACTAAAATCCCTCCTGCCACAGCTGGCAGAGCTGCTGCCCCCACAGGACATGGGCCAGGGGTGGGCAGCCTTCTTTTCATCCCAGTTATTCCAGCCTGGAAACGCTGATCCAGAGGCAGAGCCAATCCCCGAGCAGGTTGTGCCTTGCCCAGGCACATTCCCAGCTGGGCTCTGGCTCTGTTTGGGGGCTGAGACACATCTCCTGGGGGAATAGACCTGGGGCTGGCTGCTCCTACAGGGCTCCAGACACAGCAGGAGGTGGTATGGGAACCACACCACGATCACTTCATTCCTTCTCCAGAGCAGGGTTTATCCCCGTGGCCGGGAGCTGTGCCAGGATGCAGATTCCTGGTTTTACAGGGCACTCACAGCACCAGCAGCTGCCTCTCGCTGCTCACACAGCTCAGCAGTGGCCTGCAGGGACAGATAGCAGGCACAGCTGCCTGGGGGACCTCGGTGAGCACGTAACATTTCAGGGCAGGAAGATTTCAGGAGCCATCCCGGGCTAACCTTTCATAAGAGATTGGCAGAGGCTGGAGGATGGCGTGCCTTCGTCATCAGCTTGGCCTCTCTGTTAGGATTTTACAGAGGAGATGGCAGGTGAACATGGCCCATAAATGATTTACTGTTACCTTCCTGGATGACAATGAACTTGCCTCCCCTCTGCCTCTCCCCTCCTGAACACCCTCTGCACACCATTCCTTTGGATCAGTTTTCTTTCCACTTCACCTCCTTGCTCTTGAACTTCTTCATTCTTGAAATCATCCCCCTGCGAAGTGATGCAACAAAATCAAACCTCCCATGTCATCACACCACCCAGAGCTGCTCCTGGCCAGATGCTGCAGGGGAAACTCCACTTTTAAGGTCCTAAATGACCCTTGAGAGTAGAGGGTGCCACAGCAGAGCAAGGGAAGGACCTTTACAACAAATTGAACCCTTGGGAAGTAGGAGGAGAAGCACAGGAAGAAGCAGTGAGCACAGATGCAGAGGGTGGTTGGGGTTTGGTCTCCAATTGTTTGGCACCTGGAAACAGCCTGGAGCTGTGCAAAAAACCCCTCTGGAAAAGCAGTTTGTGCATCCCCTCGCCCTGTAAAGCCCCTGCTCATGAGGACCCATATTTACACCAAATAAAACCAAGGGCCCATCTCGCCAGCAGCACCCACCACCACATCCCCAGGGAGCCCTCTGCATCCATGAGGGATGCTCTGCTCTGTGGAGGTGCTGCTGGTTTGGCAGCAGGACCAGCAGGTACAGGCAGCCCAGGCCAAGATTTACAAAGGATACCTGGTCTTGGCAACTGGAGACTGAGCCTGTGACACTTGAGCTGAGCTCAGCCACAGGGAAACCCTTCTGAGTGTCTCTAAAGCCATGGAGAACAGTGGAGCATGAAATCAGGGCCCCCAGACACCACCTTGGGGGGAACCAGAGCCTGGTCACACACACACATCAGCCTCTGTTTGCCCTGCAGACACCAAGGATGGCACCTTTCCATACAATTCCTAATCCAGCCCTTTTTCCCCGTTGTGGAGCAGTTTTCATACAAGCCAAAGTGAATCTCCAGAGCCTCAGAAACGCCTAGTTGAAAAAACAACCTCACCACTGGGGAAATAGGACACTTGGTTTTCTGGAGTCTAAAATTACTGGGTCCTCAAACCTTGCTTTGCTTTGCCTTATCTTTGCCAGCTGATAAGCAGAGGGGAAGTGCAAAGCCCCAGGGACTTCTTCTCCCTGCAGGTGGAACTAAGACCCATTAAAAACCTCCCCAGGTTGGGGCAGGCTCAGCACGCTGCCAGGGTCTGCAGAGGTCAGGGGGCTCTGGATGCAGAGCCAGGCTCAGCTCCAAGGGACCTTTCCCCAAAAAACAGGGGTGGCCCAATCCAGCACGGCACAAATGGGCAGCCCTTGTCCTGCTCCTTTGTATCTCTCTAAATACAGAGGACATTCCCACCACGCCATCCTTAACAGCCCAGTCCCAGGGCTCTTGTGGACTACTCATCTCCAGACCCTTCAGACATCAAAAGGCCCTGCCTGCTTCCCACCCCACGGCCTCTCCAGCCTCATTCCAGCATCCCGCAGCTCCTTCTGAGTTCAAGCCCCAGAGCTAACGAGCAGGACATCAGGGCAATTCCCTGCAGCAGTTAACGCGTTAGCCTCATTTTCCTCTCCCCAGAGGATTAGCAAGGCTGTAATAGCACTAAATAAATTCACTAATGGCAGATTCTCAGGACACTTTGTCTGGAAAACTTGCTTATAACTTACAGGATGCAGCCTGCAAATTTGGCTTTATTATCCGGTGACAGGGCTGAAGGGAGCTGCTCCCAAACAGAGCGATTGGATCTGAACACGATGTGTCCTAGATCGTTAACGAGGCAATGAGGTAATTAAACACCTGCCTGGAGAGGCAGCCTTCACACACATGGCACAGCTGGAGAAGGAACCCACGGAATCAGGGTGGGGGATCAGAGCTTTTGGAGTGTTTCTTTCCAAGCTGCTTTGCCCAAACAGGAGTGCCCTGGAGAGGGGAGCATCCCCTGCCCATGCTGGGATAAAACCAGGCAGCCAGCCCGTGTTGGGATGATGGAAAGCCAAACACGAGGGCAGGTTTGCTCTCCACACTCAGGTGAAAGGCACAGGCCCTGCACTGAGCAAAATCCCTGCAGGATGGGGAATTGCAGGTGGTGGCCGACTGAAACACGTGCCCTGGAACAGCTCACGGATGTTCCTGCTTGGAACAGCCTCAGCACAAAGAGCTGAGTGAAGCAGCAGCGTTGAGAGAAGAGGGGCCCAGGCTGGAGAATCCCATCTGGCAAGACCTGGATCCTTAGGAAGGAGGATGCTCACACCAGCTAGGAAGGGTCGTGCTTTCAGACACCAACCAAACCAAACCCAAATCCAAATCAAAACCCAACCAAATCGAGCTCCTGGAAGGGCTCTGCTTGCACCACAGGGCTATCAGTGAGAGGAGACAAACCCCTCCTGGGTGACAGAACCGTGACAGCCCCTGCAAAACACCTCCCAGCCCATCTCTGAGGGCAGAGGTTGCAGCAGCCAAGAACATCTGAGCCAAGGGGGCTCATACCCCAAACTGCAGCTTCCAGCCCAGAGCCCCAAATGCTTTTCAATCACCCATAAACCTCCTGCAAAGCTCCAATTTTGAGCTGCTGTTGCCTGATTCAGCATCAAGTGCTTCTGTGTCACAGGCAGGGACCAGAGCAGGATGATTGTGTCTGCCACAGCTAATTCTGCGTGGCCAGACCTCGCCTTCCCCGACTTAATTTGATGCTCTGAGAAAATTAGACGTTCTCCTGCTTCTGTGGAAAAAGGCAAGCACTGAAGGTAATTCAGAGGCTTTGATGCTGCTCTTTAGTCATTCGGGCACCGGCATCGCTCCCTGGACTGACCACGGGCAGGGATGGGAGTCACTAATCCTCATGCACAGCGTGTGAGCCTGGGGCAAAGCGCCGTGTCTGTGCTGTGCACGGCCAGCAACGGCCTGCAGCCCAGCGAGGCAGGGACAAGATCATGTCCAGAGCAAGAATTTTGACTTTAATAACACCAGCACCTCGGGTGCTCAGCAATGGAGGAGTCTGAGGAAGATCCCAATATGTGGCAGTGCCTGGAAATGCCAAGTGCACGCTCGGACCAGGGTCTGGATTTGAATGGATGGCACTGGGGAACATGAAAGCTGCACAACAGATTTGTAAATGACACCCCTTGAAAGTGGTTTAAACCTCCTCCTCTGAGCCATTACTGCTTTTTGGGCCAGAGGTGGGAAGGTTTTCACCCCAGGTCCCTCGCAGCAGCCCGGGGAAGGGCTGGGGATGGACACAGCCTCCTCCCTCCTTCCCACACGGAGTTCGCACTTGGGCTCAGCTCTAACCCGAAATCGAGCACCAGCGCTGAGGAAGGCAAATCTCCAAGGCAAACACAGAGTGTGAGCACACTCCGGGGGCGGTGCTCCCGAACGAGGACTTCCCTGCTTTGTCCCCATCCAAATCCCCCCGCAATCCGCCTCCCCGAGAGCCGAGTGACAGCGGCTGTCCCGCAGTGGCTTTGCAGGACCGAGCCTCCGCTCAGGCACAAAGCAGCACCGCCAGGGTCAGGAAACCTCGCCCAAAGGGAGAGGGGCAGGGAGGGGCTGCATTTCTCAGAGCTGCTCACCCTCGGCGTGGTTTGGGTGAGCCCCAGACGCCGGAGCCCGGCACCAAGCTCGGCTGTAGGCGCGTCCCCGGGAGCTCTGCGGGATCGGCTCCCGGTGAAGTCACCGAGCGCTGCCAGTGCCGGGGCTGAAGGGGCAGGTCCCGGGAACGAGAGGGACTCGGGCGGCTTCTGAGCTCGGGCAGCTGCAGTCCCAGCACTTCCTCAGCCCGGAGCAGGGAGGGAGGAGAGGGCAGAGCAGCCGGGAGAGCTGATGCTGCTGCTGGTGCTGCTGCTGCCGCAGCCCGGGGCAGCCCGAGCGCAGCCGCGGCTCCCAGCCCCCTCCGCCGGGATTCCCACCACCCATCCATCTATCCTTCCCTCCCTCCCGGGTCACAAAGGGCTTCTCCTTGGCAGCAAAACCGACCTCCAGCTGTTCTTGTTTGAAAACAATCCAATCCTGAACAGAGGAGCAGCCACAGAGAGTCAGTGTCACATCAAATCACTCCTTAAGTGAGCCAACACCTCATTTACAGCCCGGCTGCAGCCCACGGGGTGCCTGTGTGCTGACAGGGCAGCGCACAAGAGCTGTGAGGGAGCACAGAAATCCCTCAGCAGATGCATCTTCTCCCAAAAACGAGTTCTACTCCCACTGCAGGGACTTCCCACACCTCAACTCAGCACCTGCCAGCCAAACCTACAACCTGCTGCTCAAGAGCCACAGCCACAAACGCCCCAGAGAACTCCTGACAGTGCCCACCTGGGATGAACCAGAGCTGGAGCAGCTTGGATTAGGCAACAATTTTCTAGCAACAAAATCCCTTGTTTAAAATACCCCCAACTCCTTGTTTTAAAGGAGGCAGACACTGTTATTTAGAAGCTCCCAGACCAGACTGTTGCAGTCCCACGTGCCACCTTTCAGTTCTTTCACTGCCCAGTTTGCCTCATGCTCCTCACTTCTATCTCCCATGAGTCCCTCGGGACCCATCCACTGTCCCCAGAGCCCTCGGAGTGCACAGCCATAAATAAACATTGCTCAGACACAGGTCTAGCACTGGTGGTGGAGCGAGGGCCACGATGAATATCTCATTCCCAGTTTAATAGATGCAATGGTACCAGGCATGGCTAGCTCAGCCTGTAATTAAAATTCCAGGGCTAATCCCAAAGATACTCCATAGGAAAAGGTGATTGAAAGCAATCCTCTTGACCATTCTGCCGGAGTTTCCTGTTTTGAGGGCAATCATGTGGCCTCCTTGCCAATTAATTCATGGAAAGAGAGCAAGCACTTTAAAGGAAGAGTGATGAAAGAGCAGTGCAGTAAGGAAGTTTCCAAGCCCCACAAGCCAGTGCTCTGCACCTTGCCCCGGCTGTTCCAGGCCCAACACCTGGGCAGGCCCAGGGGAATTTTGGGTTGTTCTGCACCTCAGACACTTCACCTGCCTGCCCCATCCCCCTGCAGCTGCCTGAGCCTCACCTGTGCCAGCCCAGGCTCCACTGCAGGGCTAAAAGCCTCACTATTCTCGGTCAGTCTGGACTGGTCTGCAGCATACAGGTGACTTAAGCAACTTTTTTTCCCCTTTTTTCCATTTTTACGTTTCTTTTCCTGAGCCTCCTCAGCACCTTCCATGATTTAAGCCACACCACTGCTCACAAACCCCACTCCACTCACTTTCCACTAACATTACACCGAAACAAGCCAAGTCACCTCGGAGTGGTGTTATCTGAGCCTTGGGGCGGAAGATCCTCCTCCAGCGCTAAGTGGCCATTCCCAGGGGTTCAGTAGCCCCAGGTGATGGTGTGACCTCGATCCTCTGAGTGCTCGGGAGGCAAAGAGTGCTCGGTGTTCCTAATACAAACTACATGCCTCAGAGGTCAGGAATAAAACTTTATTGTTTCCAAATTCTTATCTGCGTTCAACTCATCAGTTACCTGTCAAAAGGCGTTTGGCAGAAAGAGACCAATTGCTCTTAGGTTTTTGTAACTGTAACTAGAAAGTGGCCGCAGTAGGAGTTTCCCTGGAATCGATCCAGGCACCACACCGGCCGTGGAAGGAAAGAAGAGTTTGGTGCAAACCAAAGGAGAACACTTCCGTGATTTGATCCAAAAGCTAAAAAGAGCAGCTCAGCTGGACACAGGGACCAGGTGAGCCTGGTCACTGTGGGCTGTTCCTTGCCTAAAAGGAAATGGGCTTTATGGGGAAGAGAAATCTGCCAGCCAAGACCTAATTTTCTGTAGAAATTGCCAGCTGATGAATAGTCTTCCATGTTTCTTTCACCTGTACACTTCCCTGCCCCTGTAAAATGCCCCTGGAACCCAGAGGCAAAGGGAATTGGCTAGAACACCAGAAATTCCCAGTTTGTTTCCATGTTGCAAAAATTAAACACAAACAAGAAATCCCTCCTCCTCCTCCCACCTCCTTCTGAGCACAGAGTCCTCTCCAAAGTACAGCGTCCTTCTGTACTTTGAGAACCCACAAATCAGATCAACTTGGAACAAAGTGAACATTCACCATAAAATAATGGGAATTGTTAATTCCCCCCATTCATCTGACATGCACCTTGCAAGGAAAATTCCCATTACAACAAAAACCCAATCGTTCATAACAGTCCTTCTGTTTCTAACCTTAACTTCAATGCCTAAAAAAGGAGAAAAAACACCAAGTCCAGACAACCAGAACAAACTGTTCCTTCACCTGCTGGCTACAGGCTGAGTGAAAACCCACACAGTGCTGGTGGAAACTTCCAAATGCTTTATTTAGGAACAGTTCTGCCCATGTGCTGTGGGATTTTTTCCTGTTGAAGTGATCACAATTATGAAATTATCTGCACTTTCAAAGTGCCCATCCCCGTGGCACCTGGGTGCTTTATAAAAAAAGCTGTCTGGCATGACAGAGATGAATTATCACTCACAAACCTGCTGGTCTGCTGTTCCTTATCCCTCATTTCAGGTGTAGCTGAACTGACCAGGGACAAGAAACAAAGCAACAGATGAACTCCAGAAAAAGATCATCTTGTTTTCAGGCAAGGTTTAGATCAGAGACAAAACGAACACCGAGAGACCCAACTTCCCAAGAAGAGCAAGTAGCTATTTCTAAAGCCACCCATGAAGCTATTTTCCCAGGAAAATCCTTTTAGGAATAGGTTCTATACTGTATTTAGGTATTTAACGAAGTGTGTGTATGAATAAAGAAGGGTGCTACTGGCCCAGAGTACAAATTCACCACCACAGCAGGAGTAACCATCACCATTTGACATTTGCCATCCTTATTGATAAGGAAAGAGGCTCTATTTTGTCATTTCTGAATGTTACATTCTTAAAAAATATAGAGACTTCTGGGAATTGAAAGGGAAGGAGAAGTTGCCCCCTTGGCTACTGTTCCACAGCCTTTGTGTGGGAGCCTCACCTTGCTGGTTTAGTTCTGCATCTACTTCTGCCTCTGTTTCCCAATTACACCCCAATTTCTAGATCAAAATACCAAATTAAAGTGTCAAATAATGGGGCAGAGAGAGGAATCCAATTGTATCTATGCCCTGGTCCATGGTAAGTAGATGTGTAACAGCCCTGAACAGGCCACTGATCACAAAACTTCTCCAAGCAGAAAGGAATTTCTCTGTGCTCCAGATTATTTTCAGCTATTAATAGTGTTGGTTTGTTTCTGAGTAATTGTTTGTCGTTAATACACTGGGAGAGAATGTGTGTGCACAGACATAAACACAGGACACAGGGGAGAAGATGGTGAAACTTCCCTCTGTTGGTTTCAGGTGCAGGTATTTGTGTCCTAGAACCTCTTGGAGCTTTTCCTTCAATACAGAATAAAACCTCTGTTCCTCTGGGCGTCCTGGTTAACTTTTGAATCCAAAAATGCCCTTTATATATCCCGTGAGGCCACTCTTGGCCTTCTGCTCCACCTTGTCCTCCAGAGGTGGGAAAGCAACATGGTTAAGGGCCAGGTCAAAGAACAAGGGTTTGCATGGAATGGGCTGGAATCCTGGTGGGAAGTGCACGAGGCTGACTTGCTTGCTGACCAGGGAAGGATCCAGGCAGAAAGTCTCAAACCGTTCCGAGAGTGGCTGCAAGAGACCGAGGCAGGGACACAAATTAAACTCCAGTCACATCAAAAGGGTCAAACGAGCAAAGGGGACTGAGCAGAAACTGAGACAAGAGAAGCTCAAGTTCCCTTGTGAGGCCTCTGAGGACCTTGAAAATGATTTAACCCCCTGTCAAAGCACAGCTGCAGGATCTCTGGAAAACCCTCCCATGTGCAGAGAGAAAGCCAAATAAAGAAAGCTGCCACACTGGAAGCTGCAAGCAGCCTCCCAGCTCCCACCCCGCTGTGTCAGGCACCTTCAGCACCGAGCCTAATAAAATCTCCTAAGTACACCAGTCATGACCAAATCCTGATCAATGAGACATTTCTTGAGTTGTGAGAGACACTCAGGTAACAGGATAAAGGTGATGTTCATTAAGAGCACAGCTGGAATTTGCCTGAGCTCTTGGCTCTTACCTTGCCATCCTTGACCTGAGACGGAGACTCAGTCTCATGAGGATCATTTGCATCTGCAAAATTGAACAAAAGGGGGTAAGAATAACAGGCTTGACCTTGGTGTAGAGTAAGATTGTCTCAGGAAGCAGCTGTGCTCCAGGCTTAGCCATGATCCTTGCTCTCTGGGATTCACAAGCCAGTATTTTCAGCAGAATCAACTTGATTTCTGGAGTAAGGACCACACACACTCATCTACAGCCAACACAGCCCTGCAGTGATGGAGCTTCTCCTTCACACTGTCAAGAGAAGCTCTGGAAAGCAGCACAGACTTTGAGTGAAACACACAGCAGAAGATAATGAGAACATCCCTTGGGGTCTGTTAAAGCAACATTAAGGCAATAAAGGAGGCAACACACTCCTTGTCCTGGGTTTCCAGCAGCAGACACAGCAAAAACAGCAGCCCAAGAAATCACAAAGTTCATCCATCCCCTGAAGTTCTGCTGACCAGGCTGACACTGACAGAGAGAACATCACTGCTCTCCCTCTTCCCAGCACTTCTCCCAGCCAGGCAAAACTGGGATGAGTAAGGCCAAAGTGTTTGCAGCAAAAAAATGAAACACTGAACTGTTCTGTGCAGGTTCCCAAAACGGGTGCACATCCCCAGGAAGGGTTTTAACATCTCTGAGCAGGGAGCAAGATGCCAACATCCAGTCACTGCCTGCCTACCTGCACTACAGGCAGCTAGAACTGGGGGGAAAAAAAGAGTTTTCCAGAGCCTGCATGGATCAGAATGAAGTGGAAGAACATTTGGAACTTCAGAAATGAAATAAAAGGAATGAAATAGCTGCAGGGGCTTTAGTCAAGATACATTAGAGCAGAGTATAGCTGTGCTACTCACCTAATATAGCTGCTGCTTGCAAGGAATATTTCTCTGCATTGACTTGAGTGATGAGATCCTGAACATCAGGCAGCTCCTAGAGCATTAAAGAAAATTATCTGAGAGCCTGAAATGTGCCAGTCTAAGAGTCAGAGCAAAGGTAAAACCAGACAAAGTAAGAACTAAGAAATTAACTCCTAGTGTTGATAAGCTTTCTCAGAAGGGGAAAAGCTACAGCATTGTGCTTCAGGCATTACAGAAGTTGTATAAGAGAAAATGCACAGGTGAGAAAAAGTGGCAAAAAGTCTGTCCCTCCTCCAATCGAGCAGCCAGCTGAAGTGTTCCCACGTCCCTAGAAAGTCTCTGCTCTAATGAACATTACCCTTCTCCCTACTTAAAGATCAGTCTTGAATTGTAATGGCCTGGCACCTAATTAACAATAAATAGTGGGACAGAGCTGCTTCCTAAACTCCAGCTTCAGGACTGGGTTGGTACCTTCAAGCTGTTCCTGTGAGCTCCAGCTCCCGACTGAACCTCGCGGGCGTATTTCAGCACCCTCTCGTACAACACAAGGGCTTCACTCCATTTCTTTACCAGGACATAGGACTGGGCAATGAAGAAACACCTGCAACAGTCAAGAGTGCATTCCTGACGGGTTTGGTATCCACACCTTTTGCCAACTGAAATGACTGACAACAGGAGATATCCTTAAGTAGCAGTGGGCAGTTTCCCTTTAGGAACCGGTCTCAAAGGATAGAGGAAACTGCATCAAAGGCCTGCACTGCACACAGAGCTTTGGAATTACAACCTTGGAAGGTGTCATGTGTGCTGAAGAAAACCTGGCTGTTTCTCAGTCACCTGTAAGCTTTGTACACGAGTGTCTTCAATCCAATCTCTTTTTGGAAGTTCTTGTCCTCTTCTAGGCCAGGAAGTTGTGTGAGTTCCACAAGATTCTGTGCAAAAGAGAGTTGGAATAACAAATGCAGGCATTGCCTTCCTCAGGAATCTGCTGGTCTAAGAGAAAGCTGCCCCTTCTGACAAGTCAACAGAACACTCCCAGGGAAATAGTTTCCAGTTTTCTAATTATCAGTTTTCTAACCTTGTGAAGGACTCTCATTGAAACTTGTGCAAGTTGCCCTCAGGACAGACTTCCTGACACAAGCAGGAATTAGGACAAAGACTCCTTAGATTTCCCATGAACTAATTCTTTCGTAAGGCATTTCCCTTTCCCATTCACAACTGCTTCAGCCACAGGCTCCCTCAGTTAACTGCAAAATTATGGGAGAAACTGAGAACCTGCTTATGAAGAACAAGTAGTTTTAGCTGCTAGTTTCTGCTGGCTAGGGAAGGTAAGGCAGCTCTAAGGGTGCTGTGTAAGAGTCAGAAAGACTATTTTAAAACTGTTTTAGAGTGCACAACAAAGGACACCCATTCAGGCTGCACGTTCTGCTCACAACTAAAAGAGGTTATTTGTGTTTCATGCAGATGCTGAACACCTTTGAGGTACTTGAAGGTACTCAGCTGCTCTTCAGACTTCACGCTATTCACTTGCACTGCTGCATTTCTACAAGAACCTTTTGTAGCAAAGCTCTCTGGTTGGACTGGAGAGCTGGATGTGTTTCCTCAGCCCTACCTGCAGGATGATGTCGTAGAGGCGGATGAGGTCCTGCGGCCGCGGCGAGCGCTTGCCGTCCTCATCAGAGCGCTGCTGCTGCAGCAGGGCCTTCTGCAGGGACTTGGCCATGCTCTCGTTGCGCTTGATGGCCGTGGACAGCTTGATGTAGGTCAAATAACTGCCAAAAAAACAAGAGAAATCCCATCAGCACTGTCAGAGCTACTCAGATGTTACTCTGTGTTCTGAACTGGTGGCAGAAAAATGTCTGGAAGGTCAACGGGAGAGTCTGGAGTAAAATGTTTACAAAGCTGCCTGAATCAGATCCTTATCTGTACAGTCATCCTTTGGGATCCCAGAGGCCCAGAACAAAAAGCCCATAAAACAAAACCAAACAAAAATAAAATCTTGACATAAGAATATGGCTTTTTCACACTAGCACTGGCAGCAATGTTTGCCTATTACCTGTGCAAGTACTGGATGTTGGACACCTTCCCAGAATCATTTTCCAGAGAGTGTTCTCGCTGCTTCTGTGGGCATTGGAGACAAAACACTGCATGATTTACTTATAACTGGCAGCCAAGGGATGAAAAACACAGAAAAACTCAAGGTTTGGGTAAACCATGGAAGCTGTAACAGACTTCTAGGCAAGAGAGGGAGGGCTTCTCCACTGCTATTCCTCCACTCCAGTTCTGAAGAGAATAAATTAAAATTTTGCAGCTTTTTATTAAAGAAATCCCAGTAAGTTTAACACTAAATCAGCCCCAAGGAAACACTCTGTCACTGGAAGTAGAAACTGATGTTTGCTGCTTACCTGGTCTGGTTTCAACTCTTCCCGAACAGCCTGAATGGCATCTCTGCACTCACTGAGTAAAGACTCAAACAAACGTTCCTTTGTCTCCTCATTTTCTGCCTAAGAGCAAAGGAGATTCAAGACAGATTAAAAATCAGAAATTTGTGTATGATGCATGAATTAACTGAGCAGATTAAACAAAGTTTCTCCCAAATTATGTCTTTAAGGTCCATGGGTAGTTAGGACTCCACTCTGTGCCTGCCTGCAACACATTCTTGGGGGAAATCTGCCAGAAATGGTGGGGAATGGGGTCAGTGCTGAGAATTTAGCAGCAGCGAAGGCCTAGCAGACACAGCTCATGGCTTCATTCCTGCACCAGTTACCTCCCTTCCCTTCCTGGATGGCACCTGCACTGCTCCCTGAGCTGAGGCTGGACTGCACTGTGGGAACGGCCCAGCAACAGAAGAGCTGAGCAGTCCTGAGCTGGCAAACTACCAATGCAGACAGCTCTTGTTATGCTGATTTAATTTTTCCCATGTGGTAAGAACATGCAGATGATTATCTTTCCTCCACTCCCACTCTAGCAATGCTCACAGTGGCTTGTTTGAAGCACTTTTTACAGTAACCCTATATTTTAGCAGCAGGAGTGACCGAGTGCTTTTCTGCTGTCGCCATAAGTTTTGTTAAAAAAAAAGTGAAGCAGCTTTTGGCCTTCTGCCCCAAAACCAGAACTTGAAAACAATTTTCAAAAAACAAGTTGAAGCCTGATCTCTGCCTAATTTACTGGCATATCGTGTACCCAATTAAACAAGCTCCCAAACCCAAACTCAGCCTTCATTCAGGTGCTGAGAAGGAAACCAGGTGGGGATTGCAAGACTCTCGCTGATTCA
Organism: Pachycephala philippinensis; assembly: GCA_013397055.1. Taxonomy (NCBI): domain Eukaryota; kingdom Metazoa; phylum Chordata; class Aves; order Passeriformes; genus Pachycephala; species Pachycephala philippinensis. The sequence continues at coordinate 87,627 of VWZT01007772.1, forward strand.
GTAAGAAGAAACTACTCAGAAGCAAACCTCAACCTCAGTGACTGAAGGAGGATTCAAGAACACCAGCACCATGTTCTACCACTCCCATGTCATATAATAGTGTAAGATGAGCTTTGCTGCAATAAATTTGCAATTGTCCAAATGAATAAAAAAACTGTCTAAAACCATGCTCACTTGTTTATCTTCTGTACAGCTCTACAGTCTCTGCCTCCCCACTTCCCACGTTTGCAAACCCAATAAGGAATGTTATTTTTACTCCCTCACAAAGCCTCAGGTATCCTGTAATGAAGGCAGTTTTTTGGGTTTGGGTTTTTGTTTTTAATTTAAGATTTGCTGCGAGAATTTTTAAGGTGGGACTGACTCCTGAGAATAACCAGAGACGAGTCTGACTGCATTCTCAACCTCACCCAGAGCAGCACAGCAATTTCACCGTAAGCACAAAAATGAAAACAGACACGGCCAGATCATCATTCGGGCACAAACAGGGCAAGGGCTGGGCCCTGCAACGAAACAAAGGCTTTCCTTTCCAAGCAAAAACTCCTTAAGCTGATTCTATGCATAAATACACATGTTCTGATTTGGGAGATATCAGATCATAGAGCTGAGATAGAAGTGCTGCAGCTGGTGATTCAACTGTCCTGACAGAACTGCACAGGTTCATCTTAGAGGGTTCATGGAAACCAATCCCACTGAACCCAATTCCAAAAGCGTGGAGTGCTCAGCTGTCAGTTTTTCTTTGGTCTAAACCACCTCTGACAGTTATCACCACCCATTTTTGCTGCAATCTAGAGATGAGCACAGAATCCTTGAGGCAATACCAGGTAGGAGCACACCTGTGTCATGCTGCCCTGCAGCCTTGTCACTTCTACCTGGTGAGAGCCAATGTCAAAGTCACACCTTTGAATCTACAGAAGGACTGACACAAGCAATTTTAAACCTGGATTCCTGTTTCAGTTTGGCTTGTTCTGTTCCTCCCATTACCAATAAGGCACCAAAGGCAATAGTATAATTGCACTGGGAGATTCCATTTTCACACAAAACAGACTGGTTTTACTTCTAATTAAACCCTGCAGAGCACTGCTGTTATGTCAGGGTTTCAGCTCAGTGAAGACGAGCAGAAAGGTGCCAAAGATCCCAGGAAGCACAATTCATTCAGCTAAAGCTGGACTGCCCATCACAGCTGACACAACTACAGAACTGCTGCCAAAAAGGCAAGTTTTAGCCCTCTGGGAATGTAAATAGTGCTGCTGCATGCTCTGCTCTCACCAGTCCACTCAACTCCTCTGTTTAGTCAGAGCTTCCCAGGAATGCAAAGCAAGATGAGAACAAATTCCAGCTGTTCTGCCACTGCTTTAGAGAGCAGTTAAACTGAGAAAGTCCAACTGTCAGCTGCCAAGATGGAAGTTAAACGAGGGAACACTGAACTCTGAGCTGTACTTCCACCTGCTGGCCACATTTATGTGCTTCCTGAAACCAAATGCATTCAGCAACATCCAGTTCCTAACTGTATGGCAAGAGTGGGTACCACTGAGGTTTCCCACCCAGCCACATTCTGTTTATCCTAATCACACTCTGATTACCACTATCCCCTGCTCTGGTCTTACCCCTCTCTAGGGTTTTTGTTTTACCATTTATATTTTCATTTATCATCATTACTCTCCTGGCGATAAAACGTTTTTAATGCTGCAAAAATCCCATTTTTAGTGGCAACAGCTGTTACTGAAGATCCTTTCACTGCCTTTTCAAACTCTGAGTGTGTATGCAGCCACTGAAAAGCAGGATACCCCATTTGGTCACCATTTCCTAGGAAAAAACTGCATGTGGAAAACTTGACTACAACACTAAAGACATGCACAGTATGTGCTACTGCAAGTTCCAGTGAGTTGGACTTCGATGATCCTTGTCCTTTCCAACTCAGGATATTCTATGAAGTGTTTCAGAACCACTACTTGTGAAATTGATTTACATCCTGACATTTATTAATCCACTTCCTGCTTTTGAAGATTTCCATAAGGCAATAACAGAATGGAATAAATCACATAGCACCTGCTACACCTGGCAAATGGCTGAAAAAACTGTGGTCAATAGGTATCTTTTTTGTTTTGGTTACTCTGAAGTTGGAGCATTTAAGGAAGATGCTTAAAGAAATTAGACGAGTAATTCTAAAAACTCTTAAAAATGTAACCTTCATTTCCAAGTGATGTACTAATAATAATGGTTATCACCCTGCTGCTGAAAGGCAGCACAGAATGTTCCAAGGAGCAGGAATACTCAGAACAGATCTCCCAGACTACCCCACTCAGCAGACTGTGAGAGCTATCCCCAGCTAACACTCCAGCTTTGGGTTACAATCAGTATTCCCACTTTTACCTTTAGCCTTCCAGCCCCAAGTCTGAAAAAGAAGATTACTCAAAAGCTTTTAGTTCAGGTACCAGGTATTGCACAGAAGGAAAGAGCATGGTTAGAAGGGCAGGATGGAGAGGGCTGCTGGGTTACCTGAGCGATCGCTGCCTCGTTGTCAGCCAGCCCCAGCAGGAAGATCCTCACTTTGTCAATCTTCACTGGGACAGTTCTCCCTCTCCACTCCACCTCGCTCATCGTGGCTGCCTGCTTTGCCCGAGTCTGGGTGATCAGTGCCTGCACAGAACACACTGAGCTCAGGAGCCTGAACTTACAGGGAGGCAAAACTGAACCTCCTGAATTCACGTTAGACTTGACTATTTTGAAATCAAAGGGCTTTTGGGGAAAGTGTTGTTTCCCACAGAGCCTAGGCTTGCTTGCTCACTTCTGTTCTATTCTAGCTCTTGAATGGTTTGCTGCAGCAATATCCATGCTCAGCACAGTGATAATGAATGTTTCAAGTTAAAGCATGCAAATAAACTACCTCCAGTTTTTCTGCAAGAAGACCTTCAGTGCCACCAGACCTCAGTCTCATCTGCATCAACTCATTCATGGCAGACTGGTCACCTGAAAGAATCAACAAATTGAGATCACATTTCCATTTGACTTCAAAATTACTTTCATAAACAAAAACTAATCATTAGAGTTTATACTGTCAACTTAGGGACAAACTTGCAATTTCATTCTGACTTTATATGCAAGCTACCACAAACTGTTAATGTGTCTTTCTACACATAACCACAGGTGCTGTTGTGAAATGAGGCCCTTTCTCCATTGCTAAACCGTCCCAGAACACGTGCAGAATTTGCCCAAAATCCTATGGTCTCAGTGTCACTTAGACTAGGATTTAACTAAATCAGTTTTGCTTTCCTGTGAACAGATGAGGCCCCCCCTTCCCTTACCAATGTTGTAGGCACAGTAGCGGATGTTGGGCGAGATCTCCTCCACACGCTGGTTATACAGCACAGCTTGTTCTTCTGTGAAAGCATTGGCCAGCTTTTCATAGATGGTCCTACAGCAAAGGACAAATGTTAACCCTGCAGTGAGTGTCACTTGTGAGGTGCTATCCTAAGGGAACACTTTGTGTCTCTGCTCTGGAGGATGCTGTTTCTTCAGCAGCACCTCCCAGTTAAGCACAATTAACTAAACAACTCACAGAGTTGCTGTACCTAACTAAAGTGATCCAACACTATCTACTGAACGAAGCTGGTGAAGTGAGGGACTCACTTGCATTTGTTGAAAGCCTCCATTGCTGCCTTCCACTCCTGGTGCTCGAAGCGAAGCATCCCGGTGAGATAAGCCATGTACGCCTGCACACAGAGCCAGAGCAAGGTTATTTCCCCATCATCAACAGCCTAATTAGTGCCACCTTTAGCGTGAAGGCTGCTGTGACTCCTGCAGTGAGTGACTAAGCTTTGCCCTTTTCATTTGGGCTTCCCACAGAAGACAGCTGATTTGGATGACAGGTTACAGCTACCTACTTTTTCTCCTTTAACTGACTCTGCTACATTTCTAAGGAACCACAGAATCATAAAACAGAATCATAGAATGGAATGGGTTGGAAGGAAGCCTAAAGATTATCTAATTCCAACCCCCCTGCCATGGACAGGGACACCTTCCACTAGACAAGATTGCTCAGAAATTAAAGCAAAGTATTTCTTGCTTGTTATGCAATGGCCCACTGATGTTACAAAACTTATTTTTTCCCAGCAATATGCTGTACAACAGTTTAATTAACTGAGTACAGCACTGCAGCCCCTTGATCAAAGAGGTCACAACAGTTGTTTTCTGTTTTCCAGGAAGTGAACCCCCAAATCATGTGTTCTAGGTGGTTACTTCAGCACATTTAACAAAAAGGTAACAGTAGATAAGCACTTTCTTAGGCTGTGTTGCACCATCTTAGTCACCCTCAATTCTTTGTACTTACTATTATCTCCTGAGAGACACTAATTATTTCTTCACCCCAAATCCAAAGGTTTCTTGTTCATCCTTTGCTGTACAACAAGATGAAAGTATCAGTGGTTACCTGGGCTTCCAGCTTTGTCTTGGCATCCACCCTGTTGCTCTCACAGAGCCTCTCCAGCTCCTCGGCGTGTTTCACGGCCTTGCGCAGCCGCGACAGCAAATGGAAGCGCTTGCGGGGCTCCGTGTTGGCCTCCTGCTTCAGCTGCATGGCATAGCTCCAGGCCCTCTCTGCATCCATCAGGATCAGCAGCAAATACCTGCAGGGCACAGGAGGATCCATGGGAGAATAATGACACTCAAACAAGAGTTGCATCACCACCAGTTCTTTGCCATTTGGTCTGCAAAGTTCGGTAGCAGAAGTTCAGCTTGGTAAGTAAGAGGCAGATGCTTTTACTTCTTAATGTTCTAAGCACACAAAGTCTTGTTATTCCTAACTGGTTTCTGCTGTGTTTCTCACTCAGAAGTGTAATAACCCCACTAAGGGAGAGAATTTGGTACCATTCTGTAGCACCACAGACACTGCAAAGCCAAGGGATTTATCATTTTAGGCCACTCTTCAAACTGCTTCAATATGTTCTTAACAACACAGGTGTATGCAGCATCATGTGTTGCTTTCCCACAAGAAAAGACGAGACAGGAGACATTTCAAGTGCTCCTAAAAGATGGGAAGTGAGCCCAAAATCCTGGCTATTCTCCACATATTCTGTCAGACGAGCATTCTGTCAAATTTAGAAGATTTAAGTAAAACTTGCAATGCAATGTTTCTGTTCAAAGGGAAGGGATTCCATTTCCAACCACAACCTTGCTGGCTACACCATTTACATTACCAGCATTCCCATGGTTATCTTGCAACAGACCTGAATAAACATTTGTCTTTAATGTCATAGGAATTTACTGATTATCACCCTGGTTGAAGCTGGATCTGAGCAGTGTCTCTTGCACCTGCACTACAGACTGAACTTTTATTAATATCAACAACACACATCTCTGAAAAGAAATGTTTTGGATGATATTGCACAGAACAGTTTTCCACCTGAAACAGAAATTACTGAAAGAAACTCTTCAGTAACATACTGAATTCTCAAATCCATCCAGTCCTTGTACCTGTTGTCTGAGAGAATCTCTTCAGTTACTTTCTTCCCGGTGAATTTGTGCCTGTTGCCCATCTTGAAGTTGAGAGTTTTGCGGAGCCGCCTCAGCCTGCGGGAGCAATAACCCCTGAAGAAAAGACAACCACAGTCAGTTTGGCCAAAGGACAACTTTGCTTCTGTTTAATGCTCTATCCAAATAGAAAAAAAAAGACTGAAGGCTGTGCCAGGCAATGTTTTAACAACTAAAACTCCATGTGTGATATATGGTAGCTCGAAAACTACCTGTAAAGCAGCAATTACTAGAAAACAAGGTAAGAGGACACGTAGTTATTCATGATCTTAAAAAATCAGGGTGATGTTCTCATTACTAACTGCTTTATGTGTGTTTATTGAACACTGAGTTCTGGAGGGCACAGTGACTATTGGGGAGGTGTGAACTCAAGCTCCTACAGGCAGTGGAGATTCAAGAGCCAGTTCTGCACAGCCACAGCACAGTACAGCCAAGGGAGATCAGCACACATGGCCTCAGGTGGAACGGCCTGTCAGGGGTAGCCACCTGGCAGAGGGGTTTTGTTGCCTGCTGCAGGTGGGTTACATTTTAAATGAAGTGAAGCCAAGCCCTGGGAGCAGCTCCTGACACTCACCTGTACCTCTGGAAGTCGCCATGCCTCAGGCCGTGCTGCTGCTGCGACTCCTTCACGATCTGCAGGACTGCGGCTCGCGTTAAGGCACACTCACAGTGTGTGGCACCAGCTCCTCCTTCCACCCCAAAGTAACAGGAGGGAACCCCATAGATCCCATTAAACAAACGCAATTCGAACAGTGGGGCACCCCAAAACCTCCTAAAAACAGAGAGCTGAGGGAGCTGATGGTTCTAAAGCACCTCACCAGTCCATGGCTCACTCCAGAACTCCTGACTGTCAGCAGAGACCAAGACAAACCTGCAGCACCCCCTCCTACAGACACCCAGGGGAGTGCAGCTGTCACCAGAGCTCATTTTGGGATAAGCAGCTGTGCCAAAAGACCCATCCAGGTCAATTCACCTGACTGCCCCAGTCTGGCTACAGGACCTCCCCAGCCACGCTTGTGACACAGTTTTACTGGCAGAACTGAGGAAGAGAGAAGCTTTCCTGCCCTGAAACGTCCCCTCTCCCAGGAAAAGGATAAGAACACCCTGAACAGAATCACTGCTGCCTCCCCAGCACAGCTTCCACAAACAAAGTGCTTTCTGAGCACAGAACCTCATAAAAGAGCTTTTGGAAATAACTCAGGGGGCTGATTTTCTCAATTTTTCAGCACATTTCTAGTCCTGCAGCATGTTGCTGTAACAAATATCTGTGACACAAAGCACTGCCCTGTGACCTGGGACACCACCATTCCATCATTTCCATCCACTCTGCATCCTTCAGTGTATCTGCAGATTTCCTCCACTTCCTTTATTCCCTCAGTTATTCCTACCAAACAAAATCATGCCACATTCCAGTAAATCTGATGTTTTTCATTCAGTTTACAAGGCAGGTTATTTTGTGAAATAAAATCTCCACCAGAAACAAGAAATCTCTGTGCTATATATATTCACATCCTAAAATTTCCCTTTTAAGATTTATCAAGAAGCCTTTTAAAAAACCCCACAACACAAAACCAGACTGTACAACAACCCCAACAAAAGAAACACTATTACTACACCTAAAGAAACCACTAAACATTTAAAGTTTAAAATGCCAGGTGTCTATCAAATTGTTTCCTTGGGACTACACCTAAAAGAAAGTCTTTGAAGTATTAAAAATCTGCACCAATACTTATTACACTGAATTATTCTGTATTTGCAGAACAACCAAGTCAAACTGCAATGTCTCAACACAGCCCTCCTCATCCGTGCTGTCTACCCAAGAATTTTTTAGGAGTCTCTTTCATCCTGCACAGATACTTGCTGAATTCATATCCCATGATTTTTTTAAATTTTTTTTCATTGACTTAGACATTCCCAACATTGCCAGGGCAACTGCTACACCTGCATCTTACTCAACAGTTACTGACTACACAACACCTGCCATATGCCACGTGGAAAACTGCAACCTGATTTCCCTCGGGTTTCCCTCTGACCCAGAAGATAAAACTCAGCTCTATCACAGCTGTGCAGCTGGACTGGTTTCACATCGAAGCTTCACCTACAAAAACTCCACGAGCTTTACATGCCGAGATTTTAGAAGCACTAAATCTGCAGGAGCCAGTCCGCCACCTCAGCGCACCGGTTAACGATTTTTTTACCTACTACTGCTCACTTCGAGCTGCAATATCACCACGAGCAGCTCACGGGTGACCTGCTCTTATCCGAAAGCACCCAGCCCAGCACACAACTCCGCTGTGGAGACTGAGGCCAGCTGTCACGCGGTTCGCAAGGAGAAGCAGCACAGGTAATTCCGTAACTCGGGAAAGCCGGGCTGACCCGTTTTATCCAAACCCTCACGCAGGCCCAGGCCAGCACCGCCCGCATCTCCGGGGTGTCCCTGCACGGGGCCCGAGGCCGGAGCAGGGCGAGTCCCCGCCGCCCGCCGCCCCTGCC
>VWZT01007772.1:99256-131825 GCA_013397055.1 Pachycephala philippinensis
CTTGCACCCCCTTTTCCCGTGCATCCCTTCTGTGCACCCCCTTTCCCGTGCAATCTCTGCTGACCTCTCCCGTGCACCCCATTTTCCTCTGCATCCCTGCTGCACTCCCCACTGCACCTCTTTTCCTGTCCACCCCTTTCCTGGTGCGCTCCTCACGGACCTTTCCCTGCACCCCCTTTCCCTTTTCCTCCCTTCTGTGCTCCCCAGCGTGCTCTCCCTGCACCCCCTTTCCCTGGTGTGCTCCTCACTGATCTCTCTGTGCACCCCCTCACCCTGTGTGCCCCCCCCCGGTGCCTTCTCCACGCACTCTCCCCCAGCCAGCCCCTGTCCCTGCACTCCCGGCCATGAACGGCTCGCTGGCGGGCTCCGGAGGGGGCTGGCAGCCCGAGTCCGTGATCATCCCACTCGTGTACCTCGTCATCTTCCTCGTGGGCACGGTGGGCAACAGCCTGGTGCTGGCCGTGCTGCTGCGCAATGGGCAGGTGAAGAACACGACCAACCTCTTCATCCTCAACCTGGGGGTGGCCGACCTCTGCTTCATCCTTTTCTGCGTCCCCTTCCAAGCCACCATCTACACCCTGGAGGGATGGGTGTTCGGGCCCTTCATGTGCAAGGCCGTCCACTTCTTCATCTACCTCACCATGTACGCCAGCAGCTTCACCCTGGCCACCGTCTCCCTCGACAGGTAGGAAAGGAAATGGGGGGGGCTCCCTGCACCCTGAGGCTCCCCTTTCTTTGGATCCCACCTGGGCAGAGAGGGGACAAAATCCCCTGGAGCTAAATCCTGATTGCTGCAAACTCCCGGGGCTCGTGGGGGGATCAAGGAGTATTTCCCAGCTGATGTGTGCAAGGAAGTGCAAGCACCCAGTGTGAGGTCCTGTAGAGGGCTGGATGGGGATCCCTGGCCCCAGAGACCAGCTGGAGGAAGCTTTCAGACCCAGAAGCTGTAGGACTGGGATTTATCCACAGGCTTGGCAGTGAAGTGGGGATGAAAAATGAGAGAGAAGCAAAGCTCGGTCCCTGCGCAGCTCTGGCTCTTCCTGGGATGCACGGAGAGAGCCCCTACCCTTCCAACAGCCCCCAGCAAAGCAGGCAGACCTTGAGGAGGAAAAACACCGGCATGTTTGAGCTGAGATACTGATTTTCCCACTCTCCCCTTCTATTAGCAAACAGCCCCTTTCTGTCCCAGTGCTGTCCCTTGCCCCAGTGGTTATCCCAGCCTGTTCCTGGGTGGGTTTTGCTGGGAAGCCTGTTGCTCCTGCCTGTGCTTTACCTCAGTCCCTGCCTCTGCAAGGCCGGTGAGTTATGACCCTGCAGCAAACGAGAGGCTGGGAGCTCCTGATGTGCTTGGGCTCCGCTCAGTGCCCAAAACCTGCGAGATGGGATGTGGGAAGTCCATCTGCCAGTCCCCTGGGTGGCCCTGGAGCCAGGCTGGATGTGTCCTGCCATGCCAGCATGGCACTGGCTGCTGACAGCACCCCTGGGAGCTAAAACACATCCAGGGGCTGCCTTTCCCCCTGTACCCCATGGAGCAGGAGGGAACAGATGTGTTGAGCAAGGGAGGGCTTTCACAAGCTTCAGGTCAATTAAGGGATCAGCTAATTACAGAACTGAAAGGGGGAGATGTGCTGTCACGTGTGCCAGTACGAGGAATGCTGTGTCCAGAGATCCTGGGGACTTGCTCCTGCCTTTGTTTCCTCACTTCTCCAATCACTTGTGCCAGACAGTGATGATCAAGTGAGGGTCTGCTGGATTAGGGGAGGGACAGAATGAGACCATCCCCATTGTCCCCACAACCACTGCTAGGAGCAGAGGGTGATGGGACAGCATCAGGGAGAGAACCTTCCTCAATCCTTCGTGCTGCACAGGGTCCCTAAGAAGCACCAGGGAATCTATTGTGTGACTAATTGCCCTGGAAAGCTCAAATCCATCATTTCTGCCCTCTCTCCAATCTGCTCCTGGAGGTGTTCTCTCCGTGCCCTCCCCAGGACTGCAGCCATGTCCCTCTCCCTTTCCCGTGCAGGTATTTGGCCATACGATACCCTCTGCACTCCAGGGAGCTGAGGACGCCCAGGAACGCCCTCCTGGCCATCTGCCTCATCTGGGGGCTCTCCTTCATCTTCTCGGGCCCTTACCTCAGCTATTATCAGGAGTTCCAGCTGGCCAACCTGACCGTCTGCCACCCCATCTGGGAGATCTCCCAGCGCAAGGTCATGGACATCTGCACCTTCATCTTCAGCTACATCATCCCCGTGCTCATCCTGAGCCTCACTTACATGCGGACTATTCGCTACCTGTGGCGGTCCGTGGACCCTCTCCAAGACATGTCGGAGTCCAAGAAGGCCAAGAGGAAGGTCACCAGGATGATCATCATCGTCGCCGTCCTGTTCTGCCTCTGCTGGCTGCCCCATCACCTGGTCATCCTCTGCGTGTGGTTCGGGTACTTCCCCCTCAACCACTCCACGTACGTGCTCCGCATCCTCTCGCACGTCATCTCCTACGCCAACTCCTGCGTGAACCCCATCGTCTACGCCCTGGTCTCCAAACACTTCCGCAAGGGCTTCAAGAAGATCTTCAGCTGCCTCCTGCACAAGAAGGCAGCGCACAAGGTGCACGTGGCCCAGGCTGCCAACACGGTCAGCACGCTGGAGGCAGAGCTCAGCGAGGTGACCCAGCTGAGCGAGGCCCTGCCCGGCCGCTCCTCCGCACGCTGCAGGGTCTCTGCACAGCCCTGGGGGGAGGCAGAGCTGGTGGGACAGCAGCAGAGAGCAGATGGCTCCTCTGTCATCTTCAATGTCAGCTAGCAGAGCTTCCTCCCACCCCACTCCCACCTGCAGCATCGCAGGCCTGGGGCCGGGCTACATTTTGGGTTGAAATGGGTCCAGTTAAACCCTTTTCATTCAAATGCATCCAGATATCGAAACAGTGATGCTGCTGATACAGACTCAGCCAAGAACCAACCAAGGACAGGATTTGCTTCCACCAAGCACTTGCTGAGAGCAGAGATCAAACCCAAAAATCTACTGCCATGTGCAAACACCCCTGTCATGGATGTTCCTCTGTCATGGACGGACTTACTCCCTGTTGCATCTACACCCGGAGCCCGTGAAAACCTCTGGTCCCTCCAACCAGCACAGCATCTGGAGTTAGTGGGTGCACTTTTAGGGACATTTGGAAAGTTTTGGTTTGTTTGTGTCCTGGTTCAAGAGCTGCAGCCCAGGGCAGTGCTGGGCACAAACCAAGCTCAGGCAGGAAAATCCAGGAGCGAAGCACAGAAGGTCACCAAGGACCAGCAAGGAGGGAGGTTGTTAGCCAGGGAAGCACAGCCATGGACCACAGCCCCGTGGTAGGGGAAGGATTTTAATGCCTTTGGGCAGCCTGGGGACAGCTCAGCATCTCGACCAGGCTCGTGGAGATGAGCAGGGCACTGGCACTGCTTCCCTGGGCGGGACACCAGGGCTGTGTGAGAGCTGGGGGTGCCCAGCAAGCCGGGGAAGCCTCAATAAAGCCCCTCCATCCCACCTGCCGTGTCCAGCTCCCTTGGGAAGCCCCACAGCCCCTCCATCCCACCTGCCGTGTCCAGCTCCCTTGGGAAGCCCCACAGCCCCTCCATCCCACCTGCCGTGCCCAGCTCCCTTGGGAAGCCCCACAGCTGGGAGGAGAGGTGGGTGCTGGGGGGTGGTGGGATGTGCTGGGTGCAGGGAAGCTGAGGGGGATGATGGAGGATGTGGGGGATGTCGGAGCACATCCCTGGAGGGGGGCACTGCGGCACAGGAGTGTCACTGCAGCCTCTGAGTGCAGCTGTGCCTGCCCACAGGAGGCTGCTGTGATTCACACCCTCACCTCGTGACCCTGCAAAGGCTCCAGCAGGTGCCTGAGCCCTGTGACCCCCACAAGCCAAGGGCTTCAAGTGAAGATCTTTCTTTTCTTTACCAGAAGAGCATCACTGGACTAGGATCAATTCACCCTTTTGAAAACCCCGTGGCAAGAGCGCAGACAGAGGTGGTGGGAAAAGTGCAAGGGAGCTGGGATGAGCTGTGCTGTGCATCCCTGCAATTCCCAGGTGTGTACTCCAACAGCCCCCATGAAGGCCAGGTCTCTATAAACTTCCAGAGGCTCTGTCTGCACAGATTTCACTGTTGTGAATCCCCACGGCAGAGCTCCCCAGATTGGGATGGATATTTCTGTCCAGGACCCTGCCTCTCCCTGGGGTTCTGATCCTGGCACCGCCCTCCTCCATCCAGCCCCAGTGCTTGGCCTTTTTTCTTGCAAAGCTTTTGACTGTAAAACATTTCTTTTCCCCTGCTGAGTGTTATTATGACCAGATCTTCCCCTCCGTGGGGAGAGGGCCATAAATCGGCCACCTCCTCCCATCAGTAATGGTGAGATTTAGTCTAGTCCTGTTCCCAGTGTAAGTCACAGGGAGCAGCATGTAAACAGCTCCATTAATTACATCTGCATTTATCTCCCCACTCAACCCTTCACAGCCAGGGAAAACATTCAATCAGCTGCACAAACACAGCTAAAAGCCTTATCTTCCTCCTGCCCTCATCTCCCTCTGCTTGGAGAGCCACAGGATCTGGCTTCAATGGATCCCACACACACCGAGGGGTTCAATCCACTGTCCTGGACAGTTACCAGCTCACCTTGGGGATGGAGATGTTGTCCCACCACCTCTGCCCTGCCCAAGGGCACAGGTTGCTGTGCTGGCATGGCAGGGTGCAGTGTCCTCTGTCCCTTCATGGCATCAGAGGAGACACTGACTCTGCTCCCCCATTCCATCCATCCCACCCCAGCCCCTCCGACAGCCTCCCAGGCCCATGGCTGACCTTGCCCTACCCTGCTGACTGCTCTAGAGCTGCCCAGCCACCCCATGACCACTTTGAAGACACATCCCAGGACACCCCTAACTCAGCTCCCAGCCCAAAGCCTCACTGTAGCCCGTCTCCCAGGCCATGGGCACCACTGGCACCTGCTTGTTTCTGGTCACTGTTCAGCAACAAGGTCCCAAAGGGTGACAGCGGGCTGGGGGCAGGCTCTGCACAGCTCCCAGCCTGGGGGGCTGCACCTCATTGCTGCCTCCAGCACCCCCAAATCCCCTCTGACATGCACCATGGCTCTCATGGCTGCTTTCACCCTCTCCAGGAGCAGAGAGGGGCTTGGTGATGGTCAGACAGCAAGGTCAGGGCTTTCACAAGGTCAGGGCTCTGTGTTGTGACACATCCAACCCCCCTCCTCATTTTATGGATCCTCACCCCTCAGTTGGCTCTCACTTTTCTGCAGGCTGTTAAGAGCAAAGGCTGGGCCAGCTGCTGGATCATTGCACTGTTTACAGCATACACAGAATTAGAGAAAAAAGCCCCCTCCAGCTTATCTGACACTGTCCCTGCTCATCTGAGGAGGAAACCACCCCACTCACACCCAGTCCCTGCCTTGATGAGCCCTCCAAGGGCAAACACAAGGTTTTGCTGCCAGCACAAAACCATATGGGGAAGCTACTTTCTCCCTCAAATAACAGATCATATCAGGCCCAGATGGAAAAGACAAGAGCATCAGGACCTGCTGACACTCAAGACACTCCCAGCCGAGAGAAATGGGCTCCTAGTCCATTCCCTTGGGAGGTTTTATCTTAAATTAAGAGCACTGCAAGTCCCCATGTTCCAGTTAAAATTTCATAAAAGCATATTTAACTGGAAGTGAAAAATGAATAGGCTAAACTCAGCTCCCATCAAGCCCAAGAGTGGGCAGGGAGACGAGGGACACTTGGTTGAAAGCTCAGTTAGTGTGAGTTTTCCAGTTTGCTTTCCACACAGATTTATATCTTAGAGAAGTTATTTTGGTTTGTGGGTTTGTTTTCAAACACTTACTCTGCCAAATTTGCTCCCCAGTAGGACGAGGCAGCAGGTAGCACCCCCAGACCCTGGCACAGCCCCCAGCATGGGCCACTGGGCATCTAAAAAATAAACAATGAGGAAATGGGGCTCTGGCCTCAAAACCTTGGAAATCAGAGACGTGCTCCCTGGGTCAGGGCAGAACGGGAGCTGAGAGAAGAGGGCTAAACCCCACAGGAGTCCTGGGGGAAGCAGAGGGGGAGGCAGAGCGGGTTCAGCCCCATCCATGGCCCCTTGCCACAGTCTCAGCACCACTCCAGGCTCCACTCTCAGCTCTCAGAGGGGTGTGAAGGGCTCAGCTGTGAGGGGGTCAGACTGTGCTGGCTGCCATGGTCGCTCTTAATTAACGTGTTGCAAACACATTCCTTACCATAAAAAGCCAAGGAGCACACGGAGCCCTCCGCTGGCGCTGCGCAGTGCTGGACACAGCTCAGCCTGGAGCCTCCCCCGCTCCCACCCTGAGGAAGCGGTGGCTCAGGAAAAAACGTGCTGCTGCTCCCAAAGCAGGTCTGGCTCCCCACATTCATTCCCTGTGCAGGGGAGAGGCAGACAGTGAGGGAATGCTTAGAGCCAGGCTGTGTGGGAGGCTGGATTTAGGAAACGGGGACCAGGTGGCTCAGCTTTCCCTTTAACTCAGGGAAATGAGGGTCTTGATTCCTTCCTGGGAGAAGCAGAAGCTCCCTGATCCCCCCGGGAAACACCACCTCCAGCTCCTCCTCACTGCACAGACATCACCAAGCTCAGCTCTCAGCCCCCAGCAGCCTCTCACCTCGATTCCTTCCTCCAGATGCAGCCAGGGTATCCCTGGGGTAGAAACAACCCCATCAGCTACTGGTGCTGGTAATGGAGTGATCAGGAGGGAGCAGGACATTTTGCATCCCATCTCTGGCTGCATCTCCCCGCCAGCTCTGGTCTGCTACAGCTTTCCTGGGGCAAGAGGCTAAAGCAAAGCCCAGAAAGGCCTCTTTGGTAGGGGCCATGCAGAGGCATTCCCAGAGCCTCTGGAGAACAGGATGCGGCCCCATCCCAGACCCCTGAACAATCTTGTGCATTGTCTTTGGGCTCTGGTTGGCACAAAAGCATCAGCTCAGGGAGAATTTCAGCTCCTGCACACTAAAGCTCAGGTGCTCCAGAAATGCTGCAGGCAAAGCTCCCCCTCCCCTCTCCTGGCTTTGCCTGCGACCGTTCCGGGTGAATTGCCTCACCCTGGGAGCAGCTGCAATAAAACATGTTTTACAGCTCAGTATGAATTCCACGCACTCTCCTCAAGAAAGAAATTTATATCAGACTGCTGCAGTGGCAGAAACAGATCCAGAAAGATGGAATCCAGCTCCTTCTGGTGAATGTCAGGGTGTGTATCCAGCAGACTCAACACTGCATGAAACACAAGTCAGCAGAGCTTTGCTTATGTATAAAAACACTGTCCGGCGCCTGCCGGCCTCCGGAGGCACTTGGAGCTGGCAGAGGTTACAAACAGCAAGTACAAGATCTCAGGTTTCCACAGACATTTGAGATTTGACAGCAGGAGGAAGGTCCCTGCAGGGAGGGCTCTCGTGTTGGCACTGTGAGCCTGCATGGTCAGACACATAAAAGCAGTCAGGTGCAGTGGGCAAGACTTGAACTCACACCGTGGTCCAGCTCTGGGCTGGACAAGCCTGTCACATCTGCTGTTTTTCAGGCATTTGCTACACCAGGCTGAGGAAGAGGAGGTCAGGGGTTCAGAAGGGGCAGGAGCTACCTGAGTAACACCTGTCTGAGGAGGCACAGCCCAGGCAGGCAGCTGGGTCTGCCACAGCAGGACCTGTGCTCTCATCCAGGCTCCAACATCCAACAGCTCCTCGCTGCTGGGCTAATCAGACACCAGCCAGCACTGCTGTAAACACTGCTCAGGTGAATAATGGATTTGCTCCAAATTGCAAAGCAGCAGCTACTGTGAGTGCTCCTTGCTCTATGGAAACCCTGGATTTCAATTGTTACAGGCAAACAATGGAGCAGGCAGCAGGAGAGAGGGAGGGGGGGAGCAGGAAGTGCCTGGCCAGAGACCACGGACACAACACAGGTGCTCCAAGGCTCTGAAAGGCCTCGGTGCAAAGTGTCAGAGTCCAGCTCCCGTATCAAAGCCTGCCAGGATTGCTCCAAGGCACGTGGGAGAGCAGCTCTTGCTCTTCATGTGATGCCCATGGTTTAAACAAAGGGAATGGGCTTGGCTGCTTGCAGGGAAGAGATGCATCAGGTTAGGAAGACAGGAGACAAAGACAGGGAGGGGAGGAAGGTGCTGAGTGGAAATCACTATGGGAACACTTGCTCTGCCTCAGATCAATGAGGAGCAGCACCCAGCCAGGCCACCATGGACCTCCCTCTGCTTCCCACTGCTCTGTCACAGCTCCAGGCCCTGCCACCACCCCACTGCCACTGCCTCACGTGCAACAGAGCACTGATACAGGTCCGGTTTGGGGGTAAAACATCCCTGTACATGACTGGACTGCAGCCCTGCCAGGCATCCCCAAAGCCCAGAATCAGAATCGAGCCCCACCGCTGCACTAAATAATAGTTGAGATTAACAGTGTGAAAATAATTTGCAATCCTACAGAACTGAGATTCCCAAAATCCATCAAGGAAGCAGGTGGCACCATTTGGAGCTCACAGCCTCCTGCCCTTAACAGAAGGGCTGTACCCATAAAGGGGTTTTTTTTTGGTGGTGTATTTTTATTTCTTTTTTTTAACACACTCCCCATGTCTGCTGCACATCAAGGCATTAACACAAACCCAGGTGAGGTGGATGTGCAAACACAGGAGCCCACAGAGCAGACTTTGCCTTATCCCATGGATGCAGAGCAAAGACAGCCAGGAGTTAGTGTTCCCACAGGTTTATAAATCTGATAAATACAAGTATAACACCCTGCCCACCACAATGGGGCAGGGGAGAAGGGAAGGGAGTCCCAAGGGTTGCTGAGAGAGCACTGGCTTGTACTTGGCAGCTGGAGAGTTCACGACAGCTGGAAATTTATGCTGATGTGTCAAACAGCTTCTCGATCATCTCCCCCACCTGGTCGACCTGGTATTTGATGTACTTCTCAGGGTTCTTGGTGAAGGGCACGTTGCCATATCTGCAAAAGAAAACAGGTGACAAAACAACTGGAACACAGCAAAGAGACCCACTGGCCCCTCCTCTGTCACAAACCAGCTCCACTCCAGCACATCCCACTCGAATGTGACAGGGTATCCTGTACAGAGCAAGTGGCCTGGTTACAACTGGCCTCACAAATTTTACATGAGCAGCCCAGGGTGGCTCAGGGCTTTGTGCTCAAGGAATCAGGGTGACAGCAGATGTTAGCAAATACTCAAGGTCAGCTTGGGGATGTCTGAGCATGCAAAGTAGACAAGCTAAGACAGGACAATACAGAAGTGGCTTAGCTCAGGCTAGGCAAGGCCCCAGAGACCCCAGTAAACCCAAAGAAGAGAGGACAGTGCTGCAGGAGGTCTCACCTGTTCAAGAAGGCACCATAGGTCTCTTTCACAATAGTTTTCTGTGCCCGGCGGATTTTGTCCCGTTGCTCCATGTCTGGGATTGCCCAGGCCTTCTGGATCTTACACAGCTCCTCCAGCCCATCATTGAAACCCTGTCCAAGGTGAAACTCAGTGAGCAGCCCATCTGCAATCACACCTCCACACCGAGTCTGATGCTCCTTCCCTCCCCTGCTGATGACCAGGAGGTCTCCTCCTCAGGCAATCACCCAGGGGATGTTCTGACACCATCCAACCCCTCCTTACCTTAAAGCGCTCCTTTATCATCTGCCTCTCCTTGTCCCTGAGCTGCAACAAGGAGGGAAAGGATCTTACTTCATCTCCAGAAATAAACATCCAACACCAATGTTTGCCCACAACTCCACATCCAACCTAAGCAATATCCAGTACTTGGTTTGGATTCCCTCTCCTACAGCAGTGAGGAGAGAGATGCAGAGAGCAGCACACCCTACACTCAGCTGAAGCAGGTTTAACAAGGATAATTTTCTGCCAGAAGAGACACAAAACCAGACTTCTTCATGCTTCCAGCCCTTTCCAAGGGAAGATCTCAGGGTTTTGAAAATCTAAAATAGAGGCATCTGCTCAGGTGAAGATATAAGAATGGAGGCAGAGATTAAAAGACTTGGATGAATCTGGGGCAGGGGAGAGCAGAAGGCACTTCTGCTCTTCACTTGTGCCAGCCACAGTGTTCATTCTGCAGTGATACTGGCATGAGATACAAAGGTTTCTGAGAATTTTTTAGTATGACAAAGGAGATGATGTTTCTGGCAACTTCTGTCATGTCAAGCCCATCATTGCCCATCCTCTCACCTTCACTCCTGGTTGAAAGACAGGCAGGTTTCTCTCCGAGATGTAATCTGTCACCTTCAACCAGCTGCACGTGCAATGAGATGGGAGAGAAGCAAAGAGTTACTCACACCTCTACCAGAGCATCTCTGTCTTCACCTGTGACCCAAAGGCCAACTCAGACCGTGCACACCCCAAAACTTCCCACAGTGACCCCTTCCTAAGTTGGATTAATCGCTTGGAAACCAAAAATACTCTGCTTTGGTTTTAGACAAGTTTCTGGTTTAGGTGAATCTCTCCTGCTGCTCCAGCAGCACTGGCTCCCAAAGTGACAAAAGGGAAAGGCAGAGGATGTCACTGACCTGCGCTGGTAGGTCTGGATCTGCTGCTCAATGAGCTCTCGGTAGGACCTCTCAGCTGTTTTCTGTGTCACAGCCACCAGCTGGATCAGCTCAGACCTGGAAGAGCAGGAAACCTGAGGAAGCACCTGAGCCAGCTGCTCTCTGGGCTGCTCTCAGCATGGCAGCATTTCAACCCCCCCATCAACAAGTTCCTTTCAGCCCGTCACAATAAAATGCTCCTTGAAATGTGCAAACTGGGAGACAGAAGCAACTCTTGAGTTACTTTCCGAAGCCACATCCTCAATCCTCCCAAGATCAAAGGATTCTCTAAAACCTAAGGCACTTCCTAATGCTTTTATCTTCCACTCTCAGGTAATGTGATGTTTATAATACTCCAAAACCTTCAAAGAGACAGTTCCAAGAATGGAAGAAAAAGCAGATATGAGACAGGCTGGCAAGTAAATGCTCTCAATGCAGAGCTCTGCTCCAAAACCATCCAATCAGCCTTGGACTCGAGGGAGAGTCACTCAGACACACACTTACTTCTCCAGAGATTTCAGAATGTAGTTGTAGTTGTTATGCAGAAAAATGGCACTCAAAGCTGGGTCTTCATAAACCTTGGATTTGCTAAGAAGGTTAAGCTGCAAGTTGCCCAGCACTTTGCCTTAAAGAGGGAAAAACAGAGAACAAGAAGTTTTGCACTGAAACTTCTTATTATTGACAAAGCAAACCAAGCTGTGGGCCCACAGCAAAGTGAACAGCTCAGGCCTGACTGCCCGTACAAAGGCTACGTCAACAGTCCTCACACAGATTTTTCTTCAGCAAGTCACCAAAACCTCTCTGCAAACTACTGCCTTCCATGCCTTGGCAATACAGGTGCATTTTGGGTTCACAGGAAGTCCCAGGACCTGCCACAACACAGGCTCAGGTCTCACAGAAGCTGAAGGACTTGATCTTCATTGTAACAGAGATAGAAACCACTGATCCCACTTTCTTAAACTCCCCTTTGGCAGCTGGGAGCCTTCATGGGGTTGAAGATGACAGTGGTTTAAGACAACAGCTCTGCAGCACAGCGAGCTGCTGCACTGTGCTTTGTCCTGTCCTACTCTAACAGTCTGAAACTCCCAGTCTGACCCTTTTTTCACCCCTCCCGTCAGACTCCAGCTCAAATGTGGAAAGATCACATGGAGAAGACACAGCTTGTGCTCTTCACCCAGGAGTGAGCCCAGTGAAGGCATGTCCACAGGGCAGAAGCAGGAAGGCGTGCAGGGTACTCACAGATGTAGGTGCTCAGCAGCCTCCTGCTGAACTCTGAGCTGTAGCTACTGGCTGAGGAGCTGGTCTCTGAAAAGGAAAGTCTTAGGCCAGTTAACATGCCCTGGGAAGGGGGGGTGGTGTGGTCAGCCTGCCTCTACTCCAACAAGCCTCATCCCTGTTGCTATGGAATTAGCTCCCACGGACAGTGAAATGAGCTCCTGCTTCAGAGCCCACTGTCAGCAGCTCATCCAGGGTGAGGGGGCAAGAGCTCTGCACCCCTCAGTCCTCGTGTCTGCATCAAGTGCAGAGCACCCCGACAGAAATCTCTCCTTTCCTTCCCGGTGCTCAGGGAACATCCTCTTGATCACAAAGAGAGTCATTAAACTCCTCCTCCCCATCCTTCCCCCACCACCTGAAAAGGGCTGGTAAGCACTAGAAACTGGCAATCAGAGAACAATGAGCTGGAGCTGTTAACAGCAAGCACACAACAGTAATTGAAACAAGCAGAAAGGTTCTGGAAAGCTTCAGCCATCCCCATGGCTGCTGACAGGGCCTGCCTGGCTCTGGGAGGGACTGTGCCAGCACGGGAGGCTGCCCCTACAGGCAGCAGTGACTCCAGGCTGGCACATGCTCCTCTGTGTGGAGATGGCTTTCTGCCCTCGGGGGCTCGTGGGCATGGGGCCCACAGGACACGTGGGGTGGCCACCTCCTCCTGCCCCCTCCAGAGAGTTTGGCAGCCAGAACTAGCTCGGGTGGTCCGAGTTCACCAGCACCCCATGGGAAAGGCCTCGAGGCTCCTGTTGCTGGGAGCTGGACAATAGGGAGCTGAGCAGACATGGGATAAAGCACGACACCAGCTGGGCCAATCTGCCACCTGTGCCAAAGAGATTCAGTGCCATCAGAGTGTCTTGAGCCTGTTTCAGCTCTTGTGGCATCCCTCATTGTCTGCTGCTGACAAGCCCTCCCTATTCTCTCCAGCCCACTGGCAAGGATTATTTACCCTCCCTTTTTCCCCCCTTTCCAATTATGTGTTAATTTATTTACAACTGCTGGAGGATAAAGAATTAACATACATCACCAGAGTCCGAGGCAGTATGAACAGGTAGGTGTGGGTAAGTTTGCTTACCTCTGGGATCTAAAGGAATATTGTATGTGTCCCCAAGAACTACAGAGATTAGGCAGAGCAGAGAGAAAAGGGGAGGGATGAGAGAGAAAAAGAAATGCAAAAGTGCAAAAAGACAGGTTAGAGACCACCATCCCTTTGAGAACAAAGCAGATATTAACACAGAGCAGCCACAGGCAGGTGCACAGGAGAGCAGGCAGGAGTCCCTCCAAGGCCACAAATGGAGTGGAGATCACAGAGGAAAGGCAGAGTCCAACCTCCTTCCCCTGCTGGAGACATTATTTGCATTGTCATTGGTTGTATTTAGCAGGACACCTCATTCCAAATCAGTCCAAATCCACTTTCAAGGCAAAGCTACCTCAAATCTATGCTGCCTTTTCAATCAGCTAAGACAGATCTCACTGCAAGACAACATGTCAAGACTTCCAAACAACAGCGCTGACATCACCATTCAGGGGACAACATGGGAAACAGTTGATTGTTCCAAGAAAAAGCTCAGACCACTTCTTTGGCCAAGGAGAGAGAGCTGAGCCCCAAAAGGGTCTGAGCACACTGAGTTTTGAAGTGGAGAAGGCACAAGGCAGTGGCTAGAGATGTGGCAGAAGCAGAGACATCCTAGTTTGAGTTGATTTAGAATTAGCAAAGATTTCCAAACAGGATTTTGCAGATAACAGTCTGGAGGCAGCTCTAAGCTTCCTCCTACCTCTGCTTCTAAGGGGCTCTTTAATCCTCTCCAGTCCGTGCCTCCTCAGGGCACTATGGCCCCTGAATCTCCAGTCTGCTCTATTCCAACCTCCTTGAAAGCAAGAGCTCTGCCAAGGCCAAGAGCTCACTGGAGAGCCTGGAGCTGCTGCACAGAACCAAGAATCCCACTCCAGCTGACACCGTGCTACATGAGCAGCTCTCAGCTTCTGATCTATGCATTTATTTCTGCAGTGAGTCTCTTCAGCAGCCTGGAGAGCAGAACTAAAACCTGTCTCTCTGATAGGGCACACAAATAACTCCCGAGTCCCAGCTTGCCCATGTCTTGACGCTGAGGAGATTCTTGCTGCTGCTGTTGTACTCTGAGCAGAGGATGTGGCTGAGGAAGGTGCTGTTCACCACACACAGCCCAGCTGGAGCAGCCACCCTCACTCCAGTACAGTCCCACAGCACCAGGCCAGGGCCACACTCGGAGCTAAACACCCCAGGCATCCTCCCTCTGAGCACACCAGCAATAAACATCATTCCATGGTACCTGACAGGAGCAAGTGTGGAAGGCCAGCAGGGAACTCTGCATCCCTTGGAGTTCTCCAGATAACCAACTATGTGGTCAAGGCAGATTGGAGGACAAGACAAACCACAGGGTGAAGGAGAGGAGGAGAACAAGCTCACAGTGCATGCTGAGGTTTGGTCACTTCAGGGAAGATGTCCAGGGAACTGGAGGAAGGAACTGCATGCCCAAGCAAGCCTCATGCATGTACGTACCTTGTGATGCCAACATGGCACCTGCTGTCTCCTGGAAATCCAGCAATTGCTGTAGGAAAAGGATGGCCTGGAAGCAAGGGAGGGAAGTTAGGAACAACCAACATCTCCTATGCTCTGCTATTAAGGAGCATGAAGGACCACTTGTCCCCCCACACCTAAAGGCATTCAAGGAACAAATCACTACACTCCTTTCAGCTGCTGGGTTTCCCCACACAGTCGTGGCATGGCTGAGCAAGGGTCAGCAGCTTATCCTGCCATGGAAACCAGCTAACTGTGTAATTGTTAATGCCAAGACACCTTAATTTGGGAAATTTCCCTACTGCTCTTTTTAAAACTCCTTCAGAAGCTGTTTTCCACAAAGGATGGTTCAAATCATCACCACGTACATTGCTGGTGAGCTCGTGAACTGTCCCATCTTTTGGCATGTTGTATTCCTTGTCTGGATCATTCTGAAAAGGGAAGAGAGACATAAAGTGAGCGTGAAAGGGGAGACACCTACAATACAACTGCTGCTACAAGTGAGCTGAAGGCTTCTTTATCCAGCCACTCCCAACAGCCTCAGGCCCGGCTCTTGCAGTGCCATCTCCTGGTGCTCAGAAACCAGAGCTGCCATGCACCAGCAGCTCAGAACCTCAGGGCTCTGCTCAGCACGTGACCATCACACTTTCAGCTCACCTACCATTCACCAAGCCCACCTTACATAGGGACAGCTTAATGTGAGTCCTCCAAAACTTTTCAAGGCAGCAATTTTCCTTTCTTTTTAAATAGGATTAATTTTGAGATAGACTTGGTATCAGCAGAGGCCTTGATGCTCATGTCAAATTACTTGCAGTATGCCTGCTAAGGGTCTTAGGCAAAGGCCTTCTGTGTTTGAAACCAGCACCAAGCATTTGGTATTTGACTGTCCCAAGCAATCCAGCAAGTTCCTGCTTCAGTCAGAAACTACATGGTCTCGTGGAAAGCTGAAAGCTAAACTAGGGGTTTTGCTCCAAAAAACCCTCTTGCAAGCCTGAGCAGAGACCACTGAGGAGAATCCTACCTTAATGTTGTCTGCAAACTCTTCCAGTGCCTTCGCACCAGTGGTCTCCATGGAAGTGATCAGCCCTGGTAGTTTGTTCTTAGTGCCTGCTGCAGTTCCCTGGAATAGGTCCACAATGGATCAGAAAGGGAAAGCAAATAGTGTCTGAACTTCAGCCAGCACCCACACTCCCTCATCCCTCACCCCAGCATCTCATTCTCAGCTCCCCATGTGCCAGAAGAATATTTACAGCACCATCAACAACACATGAAATCTCACATTCTCCAGGCAGAAAGGGAAGATGTTGTGGTGGTCCATCGGGGTCAGGACTTGAACTGAAAAGAGCTGCTGCTGAGAGATGCTGAGTTGCTGGTTCACCACCACAGAAAGGAGCAAGCTGTATTTGTGTCACTTCCAGTACATGCTGAGGACAGAAGCAGCATGGCTTTGCTCAAAGCCACTGTGATAATCCATTTCAAAAAGTTCTCCAGATAACCCAAGCCACAGGACCCTCTCCAATCCCATCAGATTCACCTGCAAGACCTGGTCAAATTCTGGCTTCATCTGCTTGAGATGCTTCAGGATGGGGAAGATGGTGAGCACAGCTGAATAGTCGTGTCGGATGATGGCTTTCCGGGCAGCTGAGACAATGTTATCGCCCTCCATGATCAAGTTATCCAATGACTCCTGCAACAAAGCCAGAGACTCATGAGGAAGGACAGGACTTTTGCCCAGGCAGCATGAAGGGCTCAATGCAGGACACCCATTCCAGACGCCCATTTGGCTGATGGGTCATTTGTGGTACCAGTGAGGGACCCTGAGCATGTGCTCTCCACGCTCTGTGCAGGCCCTGCTTCCCTGAACAGCTCCTGGAGGACAAGCCAGCATCCTTTACAAGCACAGAGGCTCAACTGACCTGGATGAGAGAATCAAAGGTCTTCTTCTGGTGGTGCTCTGGGACAATTTCTGTCAGGAGCTGGTATTCACTCTGGGCCAGTTTGACAAAGGCACTGACGCAGTGGATGTACGCGTCGATCTCGATGTCGAAGACGTCGTCCCTCCCTGCAAGGGCAAGATGCCTTTGGTTTACACAAGGAGCACCAGGTTCTTCTAGGAAAGTTGGTTCTGGCTTTGCACCCATCTGTGTGTGAGAACAAGAGTCATCTTCTCACCACTCCTGCCCTGGGTCTGTGTGTGGGAATCTCTGAGTACCCTGCAGGAGGCAGGAAAAGTCGCCCACAGTTCAGGAAATGCACATCAGGGCACCACCTCTTTCCAGCCTCGTGACAGAAGGGAAGTTTGGAGCTCTTCTGGGATACAGACTAAATTTAATCAAGGGCTTGAACACAGAGTACTAAACTCAGGAAGGTCTGAGGTGAATTATTCAACATCTCTGCTTGTATTTTTAGAATTCCTTATCTCCATCCATCATGCAGATGAAGAACTGCCATTTGGCATCAACATTTCTGGGAAATAAAGGCTGTCCTGGAAGGCAGCTTCTTCCCACTTGCAGAAACAAGATAAAAACCAGGCTGATGAACATTTACATCCTATGAAGCAGGAATATCAGCACAGCTAGGTGAGTTATCTGCCACACAATGCTGCATACAAATGCAAATATCTGAGTCCTAGAATATGAATGTCTCGGCCAAAGATCCATCAAAGATCCTAGTGGTAGGCATGAGATGTGATACAAGGGCCAGCACCAACTCATGCCAACCACTGCTGGATGTGTCTGCAGGACAGACACAGACAGACCCCGTCCTGCAAGACAGTAAAATGACACAGAGAGGTCTTCTCTAAGCTATAGGCTGCTGCTTCTCTCCTCCCAGAGACTTTTGATGGAGAAAGAACCAATTCTTCCCTGTGCTGACAGGTCCCTCAGGTTGATATTTCCGAAATTCTGGTCAGCAGAGGACACACAGAGTACCTACGGTGCAGTGGCACACGGTTATTGTGTGCTGCACTGATCCCTCTCCTGCTTGCTTTGCTTCAGCACCCAAGAGGCCAGCAGCCACCTACAGGAAAATGTCCCTCAGCATTTGGTTGGACAAAGCTGGGCTCCTTGTCTGAGGGCTTGGGGGGGGTGTGATTAGGAGGAGTGAATTCTACTAAGAAGAGCCAGAGCTTCTTAGCCAGAGGAGGCTCATGCTTCAGGACTGCTCATGGACAGGAACAGCCCTGGCTACACCACGCCAGTGGGACACGCTGGGAAGCAGGGGGGACCAGCTGGTGCCCAGTGCCACCCCAGTACTTACCCGCAGCCGGCCCGTGCTTGTCGCTCAGGGCATCGGAAAGGTGCTTAACGCGTAAGTCATGCTCATGACCTAGTGAGATGGCAGCCGGCACAAATAGAAGGCGCAATTTATCCAGGGTGGTCACAGCAAGGATGCTCACTCTGGCTGGAAGCTGCTTCAAGCCTGGCTTATTTGATCTGGTGGATATCTTTTTCCCTACAGTCCCAGGAATGCTTCCTGACCAAATCCTTTTGTTGGGCTATATAGAGGTAGCAACCCTTTGAAACCTGATGAGAAGTGTGAGTTAAGTTGTTTCTTGGACCACAAGAGTCTGTTGAACCTCCTGCCACATGTTCTGAATGGGATTGCAGGTACCAGAGTCCAATTTTTACCCACAACCATTACAAATCCAAACTCAAAGCCCCTCTCCTGCTCAGCATGAGAATTTTCCCCCACGTGAGTGATGTCAGTCACCATCTGGGGTTTAGCAGGCTACAGCAGAGGTGCTGAAGAGACCTGCTTTGGATGGATTCATAGCAGGACGCAGGAATGTCTTAGAGATGCTTTGAAGCATCTTCTCCCTTATCTGGCAACACCTCTAGGAGCAGAGGAGGTCATAAAACAGGAGACAACCATTTAGGCAGGTCTCCACAGAGAAGATGTACAGGCACAACGCTCTGAGCTACCTGTGGTCCAACACTGCAGCATCAGGTTTGGAAAGGTCACTAGGAAACAATGTCTGAAAGTCCAGGCAAAAAGAAAAGAGAACAGGAACACCACAAGCAGATGTCAGCAGAGCTTCCATTACCCAGGTGGCTGTGGTGGGTCAGTGTTAAGGTAACATTCCTCTCAACCTCTACTCATGCTTATGGAGACTTGGAAATTCACATAGTAAATTCTGAATAAATAGAATAAATAAAAGAAAAATAATTTGGCCCTCCAGCATCTCCTTAGTTCCCCAATCCAATGCTGTCCACCAAGCACTGAACTAATGGAAGCCCCACCTGGGAAAGCAAGGCTGATACACAGAGAAAGTCAAGGGTGAAGTAGCTCGAGCTGTGATTACCTTCCATAGGAATGAGGTTAGAGGCCCCCTTTTTCCCATCTAGACCATGCTGAGAGTACTGTTTCAGAAGGTTCTGAGCCTTACGGATCGTGCCTGTCACCAGAACCAGAGAGAAGAGACAAGAAGACCTAGAAAATGAGTGAAAGAAAACAAACCCAGAACACCAGCCCTCCACCAGCAAGTCACCTGGGCCCAGCAAGAGGATGCTGGGCAGCAATGAGGATGCTCAGCATGGGAACGTGAACCCCAAACTCATGTCCAAGTGTGCAGATACAACGGCATTTCCAGAATGTCTCCCTGCTTTGAGGCTGGGGGCATAAATTCCAGCCAGGGATCCAGAATCAGTGTGGGTGATAAACACAATCAGAGAAGGGAAGGCATGAAGCTCCCTTCCCTGTAATGGGTTTATTGAAGTTGGTACCCTGCATCCAACCACACAAGGTTTGCTGCTTTTCCTCAGCTGTGGAAGCAGGGTTTTGCATGTGGATAATTCCTGTCTGGCAACTTGTTGCCTGCTCCTTGGAGCCACAACTGCAGTCACTTAGCAAGAGGTGCCTTTCCGAGGGGTATTTTCTGAGCATAATCAATAAAGAACCATCAGGAGCCCCAGAGCCAAGACAAGGAATGGTACAGGAAGCAGTAAAAGGGTAACAACCTCTGGGCTTTTTTTGCAGCAGCAATTCCCATCACAGGAATCCCAGAATAATGGATGCTGCCCACCCATGTCTAACTTGCATTAAGCCACCCTAATCCCCAAGACACTTCTCTTCTAAAGAACTGCAAATCAATTAAAACCATGGAAAAAAAAATAACACTGGGTTAAAAGATTTATACTTTAAACACACAAAAACCAGACAGAACTGAACAAAAGGCAGTGCTGGATATACAGCTGGAAAGCACAAAACAAAGCATTAATGTGACAACTGAAGCCTAGGCAGTGTTTCCACATTAAAAGGTTAGTTGTCATGCAACAAGCTACAATTATCACAAGCACACGGACACCCTCTCATAGCAGAGTTTTGCTGTTGCCTGCACAACAGGGAACTGGAAGTTTTGGAAAGGTGGAAGGGGTTTCTATAGGAGACCCAAATGAAACAGAACCAGGATGAGTAAATGAAGAAGCCAAAAACATAAAAATGCTGCTGCCAAAATTAAGAATCGTTCTTCCGCTATAAAGTAATAAATACTTCAAACATGCAGAAAATCTCTACTTCCACCACTAACTGTGAGCCACAGCACAGCCTGGAAATGAGTGCTGGCTGCCCAGATGCTGAAGGGAGCCCAAGTACACACTGCTGCAGAACAACATTCTGGGGTGCAGGACAGCTTCATCCCATAAAGGGATTTATGGCAAGGGAAAGGAAATTTCAGGTCCCCCCAGACAGTGGGGGAGAACAGGAGAGAAGTTCCCCTTGAATTACCAAACTGCCTTAACTTGGTGCACTTAAATGACAGAACACGGTTCCCAAAACGTAATATTTCATGGGTAGTATCATCCTTCTACCAGTTCAGAGTGTTCTCAACTGCTTTGCAAAGAAAAAAGAAAATCATATCCATAAAACATGTTCTTCTAGCAAGAAACTTCTCCCCTCTTGACCCACACCTGGGAGATGGGAAGTCTCACGCCCTTGCTGGCTGATGCATTTGCTCCTAAGCTTCTGCCATATGATCAAATGAGGGCTATGTCTCTTCTTCCAAGCTTCCTGATGCTCTTCACACCCCATATCTCCACTTTATTCTTAGCTACTTCCAGAAACCTCAAGAGCTTGGGCACACCAGCAAGTTCCTCTGAGCAAGGAGGGCTGTTCCTTACTGCTGCTCCCATGGCCCAGCAGCTGCAGAGCAGCTCAACCCAGGTACTTCTTCTACCTTTTCTTTCATCTTTCCCACTTTTGAGCATCTAGGGGGAAGGGAAAAACACAAAGGAATAAAAATAGAGGGTGAGTTGGTGTGAAAACCAAGCAGAGAGTACAACTGCTGCTGCTGTCAGCAGGATCTCACTCCACAGGTATGCAGTGGATGTTTTCACAGCCCACCCTTGATGGCTTCTTCTCTTTCTCCAGTTTTTTCCTCTTTTTCTCAATTTCAGGAGCTGATTATGCTGCATTTTATTTGCAGAAGCACAATTACCTGTGTTTACTGACACACACTGAGTGCTCAGTGTCCAGGGGCATCACTTCAGTGCTGCTGGATCCCTCTGACTTGGCATCGTAATTAGGCTTTAATGGATTCTGGAGGAAGCCAAATGCTTTTGTTCCAGGATTGTTTTCCCTTATTAGGCAGCTCCCTAACCAAATGGGACTGTGTTTCAGCTACTAATGAAAACATCACATTCAAGCCAGGCAGTGATCAGTCTGGGAAGTGGGAATGGGCTCTTTCTTCTGCCACTCAACCTGCCTTCAGGTACCACCTCACTGGAGCACTAAGGGAACTGGAAAAGAGCTCCCCTGTAGTCTGAAAAGAGCCTCCCAAAGGTCAAAAAAAACCTGAAACCTTTGCTTCTGCGACCCAGTTGTTACATAGAGTGGGGTTTGGGCATGCATGAGACACATTTTTCCAACTGCAACTCATTCTCTTGTTTCTCTCTTCCATTAGGCAGTTTCTATCCAAGCAGGAGGGCAACACATCCTCTTTTCTCAAGCACCAGCTGCAGGAATCTGCATGAAACCAGACAATGCTCTCTGGCTTTTGCAGGCAGCCAGGCCAGGTGGCCCCATCCTTCCCCAAAAAACGCAGAGCTGCTGAGCTGCCTGCTGCTCTCGAGCCAAAAGAGAGCACAGGGTCTACAGGCATCACAAAAAAGCTTTATTTTATGCACATATGTTTGCAGCAGGATGATTTGAGAACCAGAATACACCTGCTCTCTGAGACGGAGTGCTGACATTCCAAGCAGCAAACTAAAACCAGAAAAAGCCCACAAATCACTCCATCAGCTCAACTTGACCTGTCAAGTGTCATTTAAGAGGAGACAACTCTGCTTTAGAAGCATCTCCAGCAGTCAGATTTTTAACTGCGTGATGTAACAACAGGAGACAGCACAGGGTACATCCACAGACAAAACAGGAACAGAGAGATGAAGACCCCCTGAAACAACACATGGATATGGAGCTTGCTCTCTAGAATTCAACACAGTCCCTGGGGCTATCTCTGCCTTGTTACCCTGCCCCTAATACCTCACCTTCCCTCTAGCCTCTCTCGTGCTTTGTTTTGTGGTAAAAAAAAGCTATAGCACATCAGATTTAGTTTGTTATTTACTCCTTGCAACAGGTTAAAGTGTGCATTGGGGTGTGCACTGGGATATTCTTCCTCAAGGACCAAGGAAATCAATTCTCTCGTTGGAACTGTCAGAAAACCCCCTTGTCTGAAACCCAGATTGGCAGAACTTGGCTTTACTTACTGAAATAAAGTAACAGAACAGAAAAAAACCTTTGTCCAAACTGAACAAAGGCTAAACCCAGGGGAATCAAACATCACCAGGTAATGTGGCTCTGAAGAGAGCCACTGTGAAGAGGGTGTGAGACCTCCACCTCAAGAACTGTGCTTGAAAGCTGATGGAACTGCAGAAAAAACAGCGAATCTCTGCCCAAAGACTCTATTTTTCTCCATTTTTAATTTCACTTAAGTATAGTTCAGCAGCCATAAGAGATGGCTGGTGTATGAGGTTCAACATCCACTGTCCTTCAAGAGCTACAGTCTGGTTCTCTGCTTCACAGAAGATTGGAGACTAATGAGCCACTATTTTTTCTTGGCATTAACAATAACCCAATGGATCACTTGAGACACTCTTTCCTTCATGCACCACCAGCTCTGTGAGTGCATTCAGACCATGCTCTGTGACTGCTACCCGCTCCATCTCACAAAATCCAACTAAACTGGGCATAATGATGTGAAAATCTGCACATCTGCAGCTGAGACTTTCCTCATGACAAGTAATTCTGGATGCCCAAATGCATCCACTTTGGAGGAGTCCTGTTTGTAAGAACTTATGCTCTCCAAAGTGTGGGCTCCTCTCTATGGGAGCATCCAGGATCTGAGACTCTTTTAAAAAATCCCTAGGATTTTTTCCAATAATCTGCCCATGAAAACAAAGAATCTCCCCCATTCCTGCCTCTTTACCTAGAGCAGAGGGGAGATGTTATCCACTTGTCAGGCTGCTCAGAAATGTTTGCTGACCATGTTGAATTCACAGCAATAAAAACACAGGAACCTTTTCAGAATCAGGTGATAACTGAGAACTGATGACCCAGTCTGAAGCATCTGCAACCTGAGCTTCCCATGGCTCAACTACAGATCCCCCCTGGCACCTTTCAGTGCCTCTGAGCCGTCAGGTGGTTCTCTGCTGCCAGGGGAAAATTCACTGAAATTCACAGACCAATTCCATCAGCTTTCAGGGACAGTTCCAGGACACAGCAGCAATGGCACAGATTGATTTTAAAAGACCACAGGGGTGATGTCTGGATGCCACAGCCTTCCCCAGGCAGCCCTCCCTCTTCAAATATCCCAGGCACACCCTCTGCTGTAGCAAGAAGAGGCCCAGCAAAGCCTCTCCACACACAGAAGTGAAGAGAGTGAGCACCAGGGCCAGCACACACACACATAGACACACATTACCTGGGATGAGGACTGCATTCACATCAGGATTATAAAAATAAACACAACACAATTAAAATGGGTATTTTGTCTTCCTCCCTTTCCCCATCCCATCCATTCCCAGTCCCTACCCACATTTCTTACTATTTTCCTGAACCCACTAAGAGTATTTGGACAACACAGGACACAGTAGGGAAGGGGAGTATTGGCCAGGTAAACCCACAGAAATATGAACTTTTCTGATGTGATCGCTGTTACAGAGGAGACAACAGGGTGCTGGGACACAGAGGAACAATATCCCTGTGCTGGCTTTTGCTGTCCCTCCTGGCTGTGCTCCCACTAGATGGCACATTCCAGAGACAGGAACTCCAGTCCTTCATTCCCAAACTCCAGAGTGACCAACCTCACCAGCTGCACCAAACGCAGCAAAACTGCACTGTGAGGAGAGGAGGAATAACCCACCAGCCACATTCATAGCTCTTCCCGAGACAGGCTGAGGCAAGAGCTTTAAGAGCCTTTCTAAAATTCAGACAATGCTGTATCTCATTTTTGTAGGCACCTACCTAATCCCCATCTCAACTCCTGGGCAATTCTTGCTTTCTAGCACAATAATAATTTATTCATAGCTAATGACTGAAGTGATGTTTTTATCAGATATGAGCTTTCTATTTGCTGTGGCACAGACTATATTCCGTATGCCAAGGCTGAGGACAGGTGTTCTCAGATCAAATCCTTTTACAGCCCCCTCAGGGCTCTTTTTACTCATCTCCTTTGTTAAGGCCTTTGCTCTCCCTTTACACAAGGCCTCTCTGCTCCTTTTACAGCACCCGGAGAACAGATCTGATGTCTTGACAGACAGTGTCTGTAATCCCAGTGCTGGATCCAGAGCAGAGAAGTGCACACCTCCAAAATCTCACCTAAATGTCCTAAAAGCACATTTTAGACACAGAGATACCTCAGCACTGAGATGTGTTCAATACCCAGTGCAGTGATCCCTCCTCAGGGACTCACCTGGTCTCTTGATTGGCTTTTTGGTGGGGGTGTCCTTCCTTTTGTTCTGAATGGCAGGGGAATATGGGACCCCAGAGGAAGAGCTGTTCTTACGGAAATGGTCCTTCAGGCCCTTGATGGAGCGGTCGAGCTGCACAGAGCGGATTTGGAAGTAAACTGTCATGAAATCTGAGGAGACAAGGTAAAAATAAGATTATAAGCAAACAGGGAACACTATATGGTAAAGCAAACACTTTGTGCCCCTACAGGGATTTAAAAGCATTGGTGTGGGACCCCAAGTCAGCATCCTTCCCTCCCAGAGCCTCTCCTATTTTCTTCAAAAACTTCTTCTCCCTTCCCCTGCAATCTTCATTCCAGCCCTCCCACCGCACACAACATTAATTCCACTACTACCAAGTGGTGGAACTGACAGGAGATATTTGTGCAAGACATTGTCAATTCAAGCGCTCAGTTTCCAGCATGAGAGACTTTACACACTTTTCAGGATTCAGGGCACTTGGGAATTTGATGAGGTGCTCATCGTTTGAAAGCAGAATACAAACTGACTAATAAGATATGCTCTATATGCATGAGTTGCCTTTGATCATGGAAAAATTCTTAAGAAGCTTTTAAGGGTGTTCTTCATACTTGGTAGGCACAGTAATCCCCCCCTCAGAAGTAAATCATTGAGGTGGGGGGTGATTCTTGGAGCTGCATGAATGTGAAAGTTCACGTTTCCTGTGCAAGTCTACAAAGTCATTCAATCCCAAAGGAAAAGTTAATAAAGGACTATAAAGCTCCAGGGAGTTCTTGATGCTGCAGAACAGGAAAGTAGAGACGCGTACAGAACGAAGAAAGTCTGTGCTGCTTTCCCCCTGCCCTTGGTCACACTTCATACAAAGAGTTCTGGTCATAAATATTTCCCAAATGGGAGTAAGTCTTTCACATTTATAAAACCTGAGCACTGGATAGCTGTAGCTTCATCTGAATGCACTACAGCTGCAAGTGCAGTGGATTTTTGCTACAGGACAGACTTTGCATTACCGTAATTTGTGCTTTATTTACACAGCTCATTCTGTTCAACTGACAAACCATGGCTTCAGCCTCACTACAAAACAAAGCAGGATCTTCAGGTGAAGGAAAGACTGAACTATTCCCCTAAAAGGTGCCACTAAGGCATCACTCATCCCGCCAGTGCTGCCAGATGCCCACAAGGGAACAACAGGCAGCAGCACCCACCTTGATTCCTGCCATTCTCCACCAGCCAGCCCGAGATGCGGATGATGTCGTGCAGGACACTCTCTGGGAGGTGCTCCAGGGTCATCTCCTCCTGCGTGTCCATCTCCTCGTCCCCACTGATCAGGTCCAGGATGAGGATGGGTGGCACTGGCTTAGTGTGCCGTGTCATCAAGCTGCGGAACTCCGATTCCAGGGATTCCTTGCCCCGCTCAAAGAGGGATTTCTGGCACAAAACAGCAGCACAGAAGCACAACAGGACTTCAGTAATCAGTCACTCATGAGTATTTTTGCATAAGAACATCCTTCCTAACCACTGTCAAGTACTGCAGGCTTCAAACTCCAACCACGCCTGTATCTGAAAGACTTTTAAAGTGAATTAAATTAAAAAATTGCTTGGGAGTTGTTCACTCTTCAAGTGGGATTTAAACAGATCACCCATTCTGCTCAGGCAGCTGAAGGACTGACAAGAGCTGCTCAGGAGGAGGTTCAATCAACTCCTCCACAGGTGCAAGAGCTGCTTTCAGAGTCCTCCTGGCGCAACACAGAGAGAGCAAAACGCCAGGAGCAGAAATGCTGCCCAGTACAGGCTTAAACAGAAGCCAAAGCAATCATTCCTTCAGCTGTGCCCAAACAGCACCTTCCCCAGGCAGCAAACCCACAGCCTCTCCCAGCAGGGGACAGGCAGCAGGGCTGTGTCTGTCCCCCTCTCATCCATGCCAGGTTCCAGATCCATGACCTACCACACGGTTCAGCTCTGGACTGTCCGGGTTGTTGTCCTGGAAGTATTCCACTGCCTTCTGGATTTTGTCCATGCAATTCAAGTATTCCTCCAACCTCCCCGTGGGGCTAAAAATAAAGGCAGAAATAAAAAGTAGCGCCCCAAGAAGCAAAGAAAGAAAATAACAAGAAAGCACCAGACCAGACTCAGGATAAAAAAAACAAGGAAAATTTCAATCCCCTTTCCTTCAGCTAGGAAGGAGATCATGAAACTCCCTTCTGCCTGCACGTCAGTGCCACAGCAGGATATCCAATCCACACAGCAAGTGCAGAAGTACTGATGATGGAGCAGCACACAACTCTCAGCCTTGCTTTCCTCTCCCAGACAGGCCCAGATGGGAAGGCAGAGGGAACTGCACATCCCACCCCAGAGAAGAGCCATCCAACACCCTCTCAGAGAAGGAGGCTCCACAAGAGCTCTGGTTCATCCTGGATGCAGTGACAACCTCAACGGGCAGGGAAAACCTTTAGGAAAAGGGGAGAAGCCACCAGTGCTTGTGGAGATTGCTGTGGCAGCACCTCTGCAAGACCTGGAAGCAATCCCAATGCAGAGTCTGAGCTGTCTTTGCCCTCTGCAAATGGCTGAAGGTCAAGTCAGTGTGGACTGGGGGTGATGAAAGAGTGTGGGAAGGGTACCAAGCACACCATGGCTGTGTGGAGTCAGCTCCCCTACCTCTAGCTCAAAAATCCAACAGGATGAAGCTCCCAGGAAGATCTATTTGCTCAACTCACCCTTCCTTGATGATCTTCTCTGTGTCCTTGGCCACATGGTAGTAACTGATGACGTGATCCAAGCAGGACAGGGTCTTCTCCACATTCTCCTGCAGGCGCTGCAGGTTCTCTGTCTGTTTATGGACAGGGATGATGGAGTTCTCCAGCTTCATCAAACGGCTCTCGAAGGAGGAGAGGATTGAAACCTGCACACCGAGAGAGAAACCAGCAGCTGAGGGCTTCCTTCCTATGGATCCATGCAGTGGGGTAGGAGTTAGAGCAGGGAAGTCAGGGATCTTCAGGGCCCAGCTTTTATTTTTGGGCTCTGCTACTAATTTGCCATGGCTCCTTAGCAGCTGTTTCCATCCCTCTAAGTCCTGATTTTTATTAACAATCACAAAACAGATCACCTGCTATATAGGGATGGGCCAATCCCAAATTAAATGCTCGTAAAGAGTGAAGATAATGCTCCAAGACAGTATAAAGGACAAGCAAAATTTTATTTGCCAACGGAAAATAAACCCACAGGAACTTCCTGGAGGTGCCTCATGTAAAAAGAGCAACAAAAGCACAAACCAGCAGCCCCTTTGCTCCACACCACTGAGACCCAAACAGGAGCTGCACAAGGACCAGCCTAGTGAAAACCTTTTCCCCCACAGACATTTGGTTTTTAAAGAGGACTGTGATATTGCTTCCGACAGGTGGAAAACCAAAGCAAGCTCATAAAAGGGTGCCTCAGTGTCATCTTTTCTAGGCCAAAACGTAATTCCTACAAGATTCACTCCTGTGTCATGTTTTCCACACTTCTCTGGTGGTGCCTCTATGAGTTTTTTAAAGCACTGAGCCCCAAACTGGACATAGTACATAAACCGAGGGCTTACGAACAATTACAGCACAATAATTACTTTTTACCTTTACACAGAACACTCGCAAAACAAAACTCCAAACAAAACCTGAATTTATGAAGCAACAACACGATGCTGTTGCACAAACTAATCTGAGGTCTATTAATACTTTTTCCCCAAGAGAGAGGACTGACTGTAGCAGAGATGAGGCCAACAGCTCATCTGAGCCCTCAGCAGAGCAGGAGAGAAGCTCAGGATTGAAGCATTTCTCAGGTTTCCCCTTTGCCCAGTCACTGAAGCCCCCAGTGGTTCATTGTTCCACACTCCTTAGATGGGCACAACAACAGCCTTGAAAACTAATAAACCTAAAAACCTAAGAAAAAGTAAAGCCAGGCCCAACATTAGGACCTGCCTACCATGTTCTTGGTGAGCTGGTCACTCTTCTCAAGGCTCTCTTTGATAAAGGACAGAGTTTCTTCTTCCTGTCAGTAAGATGAAAAAGTACTCTTAAATTCCAAACACTAAGGTTTAAGTCACTAAACATTATACACAGGTTTTTACCAATCTTGTAAACACTGCTGCAAGCCGTGTTTGGTCTGATGCTGATGCTGCGGCCACATTTTAACATTACCACCTCTTAACAGAAATCAGGGCAAGTAACCCAAGGCGGGGACACACCATCTAATGAGTGAGGGGTTTATGGATTCTCTCTTCCCTTCAATGCCACAAGCCTCAGCATAATATAAAATTAACATCTTTCCCACTGAGGCACAACGGCTCAGAACACACATTTCCCTGCCACAGCCCAACACAGGTGTTGCACTGGCACCTTCCAAATCCCCCGGGAACTCAAGTGGCCAACGCAAAGCAGCCACCAAGGGCTGGCTTTAAGTCCCCAAAGCCCACAGGCAGAGGGGGAATAGCAGCCTGTCGGGGCTGGTTTCACAGGCTGCACCCGAGAACCTGACGGGAGAGCTCACTGATGCTCCCAAGAACGAACAGGGGAAGCCCAGGCCCAAAACGGGGAGCAGAGATGTCCTGACCCTGCAAACCAGGCCTTGACGGGGACCTGAGGGCGCTCCCAAGCCATGAGGGGGGTAGCAAGGTCCTTGAGGGAGCCCGGGACGCCCCCAGGCCCGGTGGGGACCTCCAGACCCAGCCTCGTCTCCCCGGCAACGCCAGGGGGCTGCGGGCCCAGGCCCAGCCCTCGGCCCCGGCAGCGCCCGCGGCGCGTCCCAAGCCCAGTCCCACCTGCTTGAGCTTGTCCTCGATCTCCCTCCTGCGGGCCGACACCTCCTCGCTCGGGATCATCGCGCCGGAGCCGCTCCGCCGCTCGCTCCCACCGCGCCCGGCCCGTCAGTGCCGCGCCGCCATGATGGGCGCGGCGGGGCGCACCGGGCATGCGCAGAGAGCGCCGCTGCCATCTTGAGAGTGGCGCCGTCCAAGGAGGGCCCGAGGGCCGGCGGGGGTGACGGCGCATGCGCACTGCCCTGCGAGCGGCCATGTTGGGAGTGGCGGGAGGGCTGCGCCGCCATCTTGGGAGTGGCGTGATGGGGCACAGAACCACAGGATCAATTATTTTGGAGTCGGAGATCATCGAGTCCAACTTGTGACCCAACGCCACCTTGTCAAGCAGACCATGGCACGGAGTGCCACGTCCAGTCTTAAACATCTCCAGGGATGGTGACTCCACCACCTCCCCGGGCAGCCGGTTCTACTGTCTAATCACACTTTTTTGTGAAGAAATTCCTCTTCATCTCCGACCTAAACCTCCCCTGGCGCAGCTTGAAACTATGTCCTCTCGTCCTGAGCGTGGCACTGTTGCGTAAAATTTTCTTAAGAAAGGATGTTCTTTGATGTTTGATCTTTCTGTACTTTCAAGCCTAATCGACAACAAAGGAGATTTAATCCGTGAAAGAGATAACAGCCAACAAGTTCTAAGTGATGTCCAGGTGTTAGAAAAACCAATTGCTTGTTGGTAGAATTGCCTTGTCAAGGTTTAGGGTTTGACATTTTTCAATTATCTCAGACTTAGGGGTAGGTTAACAAAGCTTGGGGAGAAGGATGTACTACTGATAGCGAGCAGAAAGAATGCAGAATTTACAGGCCACGAGGACATTTGGCAGAACCCCCATGATAAGGAAAAAACTTATAAAGCCAGCTCAGGAATTGGGCTGAATCAGCTCTGAGTGGGTAAAAGGTAATTCCAGCAAGGGCAGATCCAAGAAACCCACCAACCCAAAAGAAGACAAAGACCAAGCACGTGGACTAATTAGCATGGCAAGCAAGAGAATTATTCCCCAATAGAAGATAGAATAATAATTAATGAGAGAACTACGTAACTCATAGCCAATTAACACAAATTCCTTTGTTTGCTAAAATGTATAAATAGTAAAAGGTTTTGATAGTTGTCATGGCTTGATTTGTGGAATCCCAGCAAGTACTCAGGCTTGTGCAGCTCTGAAATAAATAATCAATGTCTCTCTTGAGTGTGTCATAATTAGCTTATTGCACAGAGGGTAAAAAATCCGATTTTTGTGCACAACAGATGCGGAGGGGGAGTCCAGGGCTTTGGGCCCAGGGAAGTGAAATTTTAGAAATCTGAGTGTGAATTATGTCAACCCACCCTTGTCCTGCATCCACTTTCTAGGGAGGAAAGGGAAGAAAGGTTATCCCACAGGGAAGAAAGGTCATCCCACAGGGGAGCTGCCCCCACTCCTTCCTGCAGCACAGGTGGGGATGGCCGGGGGTATCACACACTGGGGGCTCTGCATCCCCTAAAGCACAGCAAGCCCAGAGCAGGGAGCAGGTTCTCCAGCCCCTGCAGGTTCTCCAGCCCTGGCTCGTGCTGTCCCGTTCCGCTCCAAGGGTCCTGCCACGCGCAGGGACCGGTGTGTGCCCATCTGTCTTCCCCTTGTCAAACCACCCCAAGCTCCAGAGAGAAGCTGTTTTTTATTCAACAATGGATTTCACAACCCTCCCTGTCCTGCTGCCCACGGATGTGCCCGAGCTCTGGCTCTGTTTTCCCCGTGTGGCCACAGCCACCTGCCTGTGTTTTGTGAGGACACCCGATAAAGGGGATCTTAGGGGTATAAAAGAGAAGATCCCTGTCCAGACTCAGTGCCCAGCACCTTTTGTGCTTCCCCACGCTGGGTTGGTGTGATTGGGAAAGATTTTTCTCCCTGAACAGCTGATCCATCTCTTCCTTTAAAGCGCTCCATGCTCCTTCTGCCAGCACTCACCCCCTCATTCAAAGGGCAGCCAGAGCTAAAAGGAACCTCCCTTGGGGAGCAGTTGTGTGTGTTTCCCCCAATAATGCTGTTTATTTCTTGAAAACCCACCAAAAAGGTTCCCTCACCCTTTATGGAGCGACAGTCCCTTAGAGCACAGTGGGATAGATACACCCACCCCACATGCCAGCTGTGTGGGGTGGTAAGGAGCGAATAAACATACAGACATAAATGTACAGAAATAAATGTACAGAAATAAATGTACAGCACTGCGTAAAAACTGCTGGACCCCGTGCAAACGTGAGGTGCGGCACCACATCCAAGAGGAAGCAGCAGGGAAAAAAAAAAGAATGCAGAGTCCAAGGGGTTATTTGGGGTAAAACGGAAAAAGAAGGGGTAGAAATGCTGCAGTTTGAGCGTTTTTGCCTTAAAACTTTTGCCTTAAAACAAGGCAAAGCACACCGGGCTGTCGGGGCTGGCAGTGCCCCCAGGTCACAGCTGGCTGTTCGCCCAGCGCGGGTGCAGAGCGGCGGCTCCGGGACAATCGCGGGACAATCGCGGGACAATCGCGGGACAATCCCGGGACAATCGCGCTCCGTTCCCGCCGCCGCTCCCGCCCGAGCCCCGCCGCCGCGCTCCTCTCCGCGCCACAAATGCCGCCCTGCAGCCCCGAGTGCCGCCGTGACACAGCGGGAATGCCGAGCAGGAATGCTGAGTCACCTTCTCTTCCCCCTCCGTGAGGCACGGCACGGGGAAACAGCTTCTTTTCCCCCCACCGGAGAGGGGATTTTCGCTGTCAGCACGGGCACACAAGGTGGAAAATTCAGCCTAACTAAGGATTGCGTTCTCAGTGCAGTGCTCAGGTGGGGGGTGGTGTGGTCGTAAGAGAGTTAGTGAGTCCCTTTTAGTGCATTTGCTAAACAAAACAGCGCTCGGAACCCCAAGACAGCGGCTCGGATCGGAGCCCAGCGCCTCCGGGGTGTGGAGGCTGCGGGGTTCCAAGAACGGCATCGCTCCGCTGTTGTTCGGCAACGGGAGCTTGCACCACCACAGGCATGAGGAAGTGGCACCTGCTTCCCTGGCGGGGACGTGACAGCCACTTCTCCTCCAGGACAAGGTGTTCAGGGCGTTGGCCACCCAAAATGCCACAGGAAAGAGAGCTGAGCCTGATTAGCAGGGGGGGAAACTGAGGCAGAGAGGTGTTTTGCTTTGCCTGCTCAGGGCTTGGCAGTGAATTGCTGGGTAGACCCAGATATCCCCAAATTCCTATTTCTACTGGTTGCTTTTATGCTGGCAAAGGTCATTGCACAAAAGTGTAATCTTGAAAAAATTTGGATGAATTCAATTAATAGTAGCTCTTAAAGCAGGGACTTTCTGTCCCCTGAATTGTGGCTTGGTACTGCTCACCCCAGGAACAGTTCCTGCATTAAAATATAGTCATTTTATTGAAAAAAAAAAAAAAAAAAAAAAAGAATT
>VWZT01007772.1:131833-144775 GCA_013397055.1 Pachycephala philippinensis
AAAAAAAAAGAAAGAATTATGCCTGCTCTTACCTCCCACTTGCAGGGTTAATCCTGCTCCTGCAGGAGAGGACAGTGAGGAGGGACAGTGGGGATGTGACAGGGCAGCAGCATTCCCAAGCCACAGGAGCTGCCCGAGGATGCAGTGAGGGCAGAACAAGATTAATGCAGCCAGGAGCCTCCGAAAAGGCTTTGCATTTGATGTGGGAGAGGAGAGAGATCAGAGTATGGAGGAGTCAGGATTAACATAAATTTACAAACCTTCCATTCTGGGCTGCAGGGCTGTCCTGGACTGTGTTCCCCCATGGTGTGACCCACCAGTGCCCCAGGCTGCAGCAACACTTGGGAACACTGTCACTGCTGTTCCCTCCTTCCCGGACACAGCCTGTTCTGTCTCCCCTCAGGTCAGCTGGACAGAAAAAGTGATCAATCTTCAGCCAAATTAATCTTCAGACAGAAAACCAATAGCTCTGAGCTGCCTGACAAGCCCCTAGTTTTCCCATCCAGGTGAGGTTATAAGTGGGGAGCCCCTGAAAGAGGGAGTGGGTGTGCACAGACAGGACATGGGATGCACCCAGGCACGTGCCCTTGGCTGTTACATGTCCATGAACTTGAAGGGATGAGACAGGAACCAAATCCACCACAGGGCTTTGCCTCCCTGGTAACGCCCCGAGCCCCTCTGACTTCGCTTTGATCCTGACCTGGGTCCAGAGCACTGCAATGTGCCACAGGGACGTGCACTGCTCCGGGAAAACCAGGTCCGTGTGGCACAAGGGCTGGCACCTGGGCTCCAGCAGCTTCCCAGCCATTTCTGTGTGGCCCTGAGAAGGGCCATGCCAGTGTTGCTGCTCCAGAGAAGGATGTGACACGACAGGAATTGCTCTGAAACACTGCCTGGCAGGGAAATCCCTCAAGGGCCCTCCCTGCTCCTTGCAGGAAGGAGCTCATGGCAATCAGCCCCTTCACGGCTGGCCCCAGAAGTGCCCCCCAAGCCTTCAACTATCACAGACACAAGCTGTGCTCTCCCTCCCTCTGGCTTTATTTGCGGAGGGAATTAAGGTCCTGCTGGGAAAACCTCCCCTGTGCTCTGATAACTGCCTGCAGAGCCAGCTCTAAATGGCTTTTTGT
This sequence comes from Pachycephala philippinensis, assembly GCA_013397055.1. Classification (NCBI taxonomy): domain Eukaryota; kingdom Metazoa; phylum Chordata; class Aves; order Passeriformes; genus Pachycephala; species Pachycephala philippinensis. The sequence continues at coordinate 132,961 of VWZT01007772.1, forward strand.
AAATGAAAGCCCAGGATTAACGAGGTTCCCCTCGTCACTGTTTACTTAGTGCTCTGCCAGAGTGAGGGGAGCAGGATAGAGAGACCCCCTGCTCTGGGCAAGCCCCTTGGGCCACCAAGGAGCTGGCACATATTGGGGACCAGCAAGGTGCCACCCGGCACATGGCAGAGCCTCTCTGGAGCAGGAGGTTCCCTGATGGGTTTGGGATGGGTGGGATGCGTGTGCACGTAGCAGGAGCCTTGGTGCAGGGCACAGGGCAAGTGCAGGGCACTGTGTTTTGTGAGCTGGGGCCGGGCTGGGGGATGATGCTCATTTTCTTCCTACGCCACGTTGCTGGGGAAGGAAGGGGGGTGTTTGCCATGCGGGTCAGTGCTGGGCACGCATCCCCCACGTGACAGGAACAGGGAGGCCATGCAGGGCTGCAGCTGGCCTCATCCCCTCGGCAGGAATTCACTCAGGGATGGCAAGGAGCTGCCCAGCGAGGCCGTGGGGTCTGCTGAGGGGTGCAGCTCCAATGAGCCCCGTGCAGAGGGGACTCTCCTCGGTCACCCCTGTCTGCCTGCAGCAGGGCAAGGGGGTCCTGCCTCTGTCTGCTGCACTCCCAGGGACTGGAGCCACCAGAGCCGCCTTGCACAGCTCCGACCTTTGGATGTTTGCACATTCCTGCCTGTTAATGTGTCTCGTAACCAAAAGCTGCCAGGATGGAGCATTACTCCCCCCAGCACTTGCCAGGCTGCTCCCTCCCGTTCCCCAGCTGAGAATTGGCACCCACCCCGTACCGGGTGGGAGCATGGGCTCCCCAAAGGAGCAAAACCTGACACCTCTGGTAGGAGCGATGAGCATCCCACCCCTTGACACCAGCGAGCCCCAAATGCTCCCAGAGCTCTTGGGGCAGGCAGCAGTCACCTCTCCCAGCCAGGCATGGGGAAAAGGAGCTCCGTTTCGGAGCAGAGCCGCGCTTCCCCCGGCTGCCAGGCTGGCATGTTGCCCGCCAGCACGGGGTGCCAGGCCAAATTCTTTGCGATTTCTAGGTCAACACCCGCCTCTCGTAATGCCCTGAGCCCTCCTGCTGCCTGTGCCAGCTTCCAGCCCAGTGGTCCCTGTGCTCAGGACAGGTGCATCCCAAAGGATCCATGCCTGATGCGGCTCATCCTGGCTGGCCCCATCTGTAACCCCCAAATATTTGGCCTCCATTGCTCCAAATTGGGCAATTCCCCAAATGCCTGGCTCTGCCCACCCATAGGAGAGCTGCATCCAGGGAGTACATAGCCTGCAGCCTGCCCCTGCTTCTACATTTTTGAGGGGTTTGAGACCCATCCCAAGGAGTCAGACACCAAAGGCGTGTGTTTGCTTTGGATTTCTAAAGCCATTTTCTCACTGTCATGATGGCAGTGAAAAAACCCCCACAATCTCAAGACATGGGATGGTCCTAACGCTCCAAACCTGGAAATAAATCACCTGGAAAAACACCCTTTGTAAAGAAATCCCCGTGGCCCCGGTGCTTGTTTGCAAACCGGCCAAGTTTCAACCTTGGCGTGACGTGGCTTCCCAAACAAGGAGGCGACGCTGGCACGGCTCCGGCAGCTCAGCCCCTCCAGTGGGGGCTTGGATGTGTCCCCCCATGCCCAGAGGGACCCCTTTCCATGGCATGGGCTGGGCTGGAGGAGCAGGAGCCCTGAGGGGCTGCAGCCCCCTACTCAGGCATGCATCAAGGGGACAGTGGGGCCGAGGATGAGGAGGAGGAGGAAGGGGCAGCCGAGCGTGTCCGTGTGATGGTTCTTACGCAGGGGCTGTTGCATTGTGGCCGATGGCACTCCCCCCTTCCCTGCCACAGGACAAGCCCTGGCCTGCCGGGACATTGTGCCAGCTGGGAACAGTGACTGGCAACAGCCACTGACCCGTCCCGGGGCTCCCTGGGGCGCAGAGGGACCTGGGCACCCGAGGGGATTAACATAAATTTACAAACCTTCCATTCTGGGCTGCAGGGCTGTCCTGGACTGTGTTCCCCCATGGTGTGACCCACCAATGCCCCAGGCTGCAGCAACACTTGGGAACACTGTCACTGTTCCTCCCTTCCCGGACACAGCCTGTTCTGTCTCCCCTCAGATCAGCTGGACAGAAAAAGTGATCAATCTTCAGCCAAATTAATCTTCAGACAGAAAACCAGTAGCTCTGAGCTGCCTGACAAGCCCCCAGTTCTCCCTTCCAGGTGGGATTAGAAGTGGGGAGCCCCTGAAAGAGGGAGTGGGTGTGCACAGGCAGAACATGGGATGCACCCAGGCACGTGCCCTTGGCTGTTACGTGTCCATGAACTTGAAGGAACATCCACTTTTGCTGGATGTGCTCCCCCATGCCAGCAGGTGCAGCGCCCCACACACCGCACAAGAACAGGGCTGAAATAGGTGCAGACATGCTCCGAAAGTTCTGCTGAGATAATCAGGTTCTGACCCACATCAGCCCTGCCTCAGTTTCCCCATCAGGGTGCTGAGAGCCATCCGGGCTGTGTGAGTGCCACAGGTCCTGCTTGGCCCTGCTGGCAGTGCAAGGTCACTGCTGGAAAAGCAGGGCAGGGGCTTTGCCCCCCTCTCTGTTCTCAAAGCCCCCAGCGTCCCTGCAGCCCCGCAGAGAGGTGTTTGCATCCAGCCTGATCCCTCCAGGCAAAGCCGTCAGAGTCCAGCCGGGGCTCAGCACAGCCCATCTGCAGTTTGCTATGGCACCTCCAGCCCATCAGGTATAAAACACTAAAAAATCAGCATCACAGGGGCAGGGGGCCCTGAGCTGTCCCCAAGCCCTGCCCTGAGTGAGTGCCACGCTGCCCCAATGCCATCCCATCCCATCCCCACCAGGGACCTGCTGCACCAAGTAGATCTCCCTGTCTGAGTGTGGTTCCCAAGAGATTTCACATCCATGCGAACTCCTGGATGCATGTTTGGGAACCTGGTTTTTCCCAAACTTTGGAGGTTCATTCATTGCTATGCAAGGCGAGTCCATTCCCTACCCTCCTCCATCCTGTTTCCCCCTTCTCCCCCCTCACCACTCCAACCATCCCAGCCTAGGATGTTAAAATGGGCTGAATTTTTTACGATGAGAGGGGAAAAAATTTTTAGAAATCTGGGGATGAAGAGAGAACCCATGAGCTGTGACCTCCTCCAAATTCAAGGCACCAAATCCACACAAGGAAAACAAAAGGCAGCGAGATTAGCATTTCCAAACAGAGCAGAGATGGCCCCAATCTTTGAGCTGTTTATTCTAGGGTTGATTTTCAATATTTAGGATGATTAGCAAGTGAAAGCCGGCTGTTGCCAGAATGGCTCCATGCCAGCCCCACACTCAATGGAGGGAAAAGAAAGACACGGCAAGAAAGGGAGAGAAAAGAAGGGCTTATGTGTATATTTTTTTCCCCCTCTGTGAGCAGGAGATTGGTTTGAGGTGTCAATGTTTGCCCATCACGGAGGGATGATGGATGAGGGGACGGCTGGGGGAAATAGCAGAAATAAATAATAAAGGAATAATTGCCATGCGCTTAATAACCAGCTGGGGAAGGACCTGACTAGGGCAGCGAGCTGAGCTTGCACAGAGCTTTTGGAGCTGGCTTCTTCCCAGACCGTTTTTGGGGGATACTGGTGGATGCCCCAAAACGCAGCGAGCTCTGGGCTGGAGTGCTCTGGGTTCATTACTTGTAGCAGGGGGGACGCTGCCAGCACAGGGTCCGCATCCCATCGACGCCCCAAAACCCAGCGAGCTCTGGGCTGGAGTGCTCTGGGTTCATTACTTGTAGCAGGGGGGACGCTGCCAGCACAGGGTCCGCATCCCATCGACGCCCCAAAACCCAGCGAGCTCTGGGCTGGAGTGCTCTGGGTTCATTACTTGTAGCAGGGGGGACACTGCCAGGGTGGGGTCCCCATCCCATCACCGCCCCTGTGCCGGGCGAGCCGGGGCAGCCCGCGGGGCTGGACCAGCCCCAGCCTCAGCCCCAGCCCCGGCTGCATCCCCGCTGGCACCGGCAAGCCCGGGCAGGTCCGCGGCTGCCGGGTCCTGACCTCGCTGCTGGCACCGCGCTTGGCCCCGAGCACAGCCGCGCTTTGTGCCCCGCGCCCATGGGAAGCGATGCCACCGCCCAGAGCACCCCCAGCTCCTGCACCTCCCTGGCTGCCGCTCGAAAAAACGCCGCCCCCTCCGAACTATCTCATTGAAAGAAAGAAAAATTCACGTCCAAGTCGGTTTGGTTGCTTTCAGCCGCTGAACAAAACGGGGTTGTTTCAGGCCTCGCCTGGTGCCTCCTTTATATTCGCCCTTTCTCACTTTAAACCCCTCGGCTGGCTCCGGCAGGCTGGAATATTTTTTCCTGGCAAGGTTGGTTTTTTCAGTCCCCTGGCAGGGTGGGGATGCTGGAGGCTTCTCTTTTCCAGGGGGTTTGAATATAGTACTACATGTTTTGTGCCTGGCAAAACAAATTAAAGAAGTGGACTGAGGGGCAGGGAAGTGCCAGCTTTTCACAGCCCCCAAGTGCCACCAGTACTGGGGGGAAGAAGGGAGCAGCTCTTCCAGTGCTTCCAGCAAGGACCTGAGAGGAGGAGAAGCCAGGACAAGGAATTCCTTAATGCCTTCTGGTATGCATGGCCCCCAATACCCCAAAGCTGGAAGGAAAGCCCAGATCTGCCTCTAAATTCCCCCCAGCAGACACATCCAAGCTGTTCCCCCAGGGATAACCCTACCTTTTCCCACGGACAGCATCCTGCCTTCCCAGCACGAAGCACACACAGACCAAAGCGAGTGTTTGTCCTGAACCCAGGCCTTATTTTGGGTTGAGATTGACTGGATGGGGAGCAGCTGTGGCAGCTCTGGGACTGGCTGCTGGAGTGCCTGGTGCTGAGGGGTCCAGGAGATTCCTGGGAAGCTCCTGGGTGCTCCTCATGTGCTGGGGAGAAGGCCAGGGCTGTGTCCTCGGGCCAAGAGGGACGGGATAGGCAGGAGTGGGTGCACCCAAAGCACCAAGCTGGAGGAGCCCCAAGCAGGGTCTGGAGGGGGATCTCTGTGCAGCTCCTCTCCCCACCCTGTACCCAAAAAGGCTCTGGAAGCCACTTGGGCATCTTGGAGCATCTACAGGGCTGGGTGGAGACACGGCACAAGCAGAGGGATACTCCCTGTCTGCCCCAGGAGCTCCCTGCAGGGCCAGGGGAGGCTTTTCCCAGGGCTGGGAGCAGCTCCCAGGGCTCAGGACACCAGGCATGGCCAACCTTATGTCACATAGGTGGTGTGTAACCATTGTCTCACTGAGGGTGCTTCGTGCCTCAGTTTCCCCACAAGGAATTGCTGCACACTTGTGGAAGTGGGTGAGAGCTCCCGTGTCCTGGGAGTACAAGCAGGGCTGGGCTGGGGAGAAGAAACAAGGAGGCAAAAGGGCTTTTTTCTTCTCAATTTTTTTCTTTATTATTGTTTTTTTTAATTTGTAAATAACTTTGCATGAAAAAAAGTTAAATTGCACAAGTATCTCTGTAGTTCTCCAACATAATCCCCAAAGCAGGAAAACAGATGAAAACCAGCAAGTAAAAAGAAACATTGTCAATACAAACAACTACACTGACCCCAAAGCCCCTCCTAAGTGCTTTTGTAACCAAAACAGAATCTATTTACAATCTTCCATTTCTTTTGCCAAGCCTAAGACACACCACTAAAATTCCAGCTTCTACTTGCTCCTACCTAATGGGTGCTCTACCTCTCACAGCCTACAACAAAGGAGAGGCAAAGAATCCGGTTCTTGAGAGCTTCAAGTCAAGTTTCAGCAGAGTTTGGCTCTGCTCCCAAAATATTTCCGAGTTACCTTGCACCGACCCTGCCACGCTCTCGCTGCACACGGAGCCAAAAGGCCAAAGCTTCTCTTTGTGTCAATCCCGACGTCTCTCCATGGATGTGACTTCATTTCCACTGATGTCCCCAGAGCCTGTTGCATGCACAGTCTTTGGCCTGAGCTCCTGGATGGAGCCTGAATGTGGATTTCTTTCCTCCTCAGTCCCACCTGGGAGCGTTCAGTGTGGAGTGACCACATCACCACCAGCTGAGGGCCAGGCTGTGGGGTTTTCCTTACGCTCGGAGCCTGATGGAAGAGCTGCAGAAGTGAAGAGCAACAGACCAAAAAAGCGGAGAGGGGCTATGTGAGTCGGTGAAAGAGAGGGTTCATGGTGCTCCAGACCCTTTGGCAACTGCAGCAAGGATTTTGGGTACAAAAAATACAAAAGCCGGTTTTGGGAGCACCCTGCTGCTCCTCTCCTGCCAGGGCCAGTTCCTGGATTCTGCACAAAACCTGTTGGTGCAGGAGTCCTCCCTTGTGTGGTCTTGTTTTACAGAATAGTGAACACAAAACCTTTAAACAGCGAAAATATAAAACAACTCTCAAACTGCATTTCCAGTCTTCCCCTCCCCCCTTAAGAAATTCTAGTGCTAAAAAATATAGATTTCTTTGAATATATAATATATAATAGATTATATAAAAACATCTAAAGAGGCACGCTTGCTGAATTTATAAACCTTTTCTTCTTCCCTAGGCACAAGTCAGCTGGGATGTTGAACTTGTAGAATCCAAAAGGGACCTGTATCTTCTTACCAGCTAATTATCACGCTGTACCTACCAACTGCACTGAGACAGAAAAAGGAAAGACAGAAAGAAACAGAGAGACAAAGAGGTGTGGAAATTGCACTTAAGTCTATCAAGTCCTAAGCCACCAGGAATCTCACGTCTTAGATGGGATTTCACAGGTAATTTTAGCCCAGATGGAAAAGAACCCATCATAATTCACATTTCTTTTTCCAAAGTAAAATGTAAAAAAATAAGTAGTGTTAACTTTCTTCTCTTGAGAAAACTAGAGACTTCTGAGGTGTCCTTTAGAGACACAGCAGGCAGTTCCTGGGGTGGTGGGCTTTTCCCTGGTGTTTCTGGGAATAACCTTACGATGAAGCTGGTAAAAGTCACCATGGGCATCTCTGGGAAATCTTGTAAATCCCAGCTTGGGGAGAGCATCCTACAAAAGTCTTACAAGAGGCGTGCCAGACTGCTCAGGTTGATGACATCTGCCAGCAAAGAGGCATCGATGTCTTCAAACACCTGGTCAATGTTGACACAGTTGGAGAGGTAATCACTTGTCCCTTCATCCCAGGGATGCTCCAGGAAAGTCGTGGCCATCAGAGTTTCGTTAAAGTCCAGGCTGTACTGGTTGGATTCGGTGACAACTTGTTCCTGCCCCTGGGGACACTCCATATGCTGTCCTTGTCCTGTCCAGTCCGGGTCACATGTGACTGGGTCGATGGAAGGTGGGAGCTCCATATCCACCAGAGTGGAGAAGTCTCCATTGAGGTTGGTGTTAAAGACAGTTTCCCAGTCAAAAACCCCTTTCAGCGATCCCAGCTCGGTCTGCTCCTCCTGGGTCATCAGGGCCGAGCTGGGCAGCCGGGACGCCTTGGCCGTGGGCAGGGGCGAGGGCTGCTTGTGCTTCTGCCCCGCCTTGGCACCCACCGGGTTCCAGCTCTGGCTGCTGGTGCTTTCCTCAAACTCCTTGAGCAGCTGCTGCGATGCCACGTTGGCCTCGAGGACGCTGCTGGAGCTGCAGGAAGAAGCGGCCGGGCTGACAACGTGCCGTGCTTCTTTCTGGACTCTCCCGGAGAAGGCCGGGTGGATCTGCACCGGAGACATCCTCCGCTTTTTGTAAGTCCCATACTTGAGCCGGTTGGCATAGTAAGGGTCCAGCTTCCAAAATCCACCTTTCCCTGGCTCGTCTTTCTCCCGAGGCACCTTGATGAAGGACTTGTTCAAGGAGAGGTTGTGCCGGATGGAGTTCTGCAGCCAAAAGAGAAAGAAACCAAGGCTGAATGCTTGTCTGCTGCTGCAGGACCTACCTGCGTGGGGAGGCTGGTGGAGGTTTCCAGCAAGGACCTTGAAACAAAGCAGAACTGGCACCATCCAGACATCCAAGGCTACATGCCCAGCAGAAAGTCACTCAAACCCCTGAGTTTTCCCCCCTGAGTCTCCAGCAGATTTTTCCTGCCTCCTGTCTCATCCAGCCAAAGGTGGCAGGAGCCAAGGGGTTCAAGCTAGAACTTGCCACCCAACTGGAAACTTTTGGGCAACTCTCCTTGGCTGGAAATTTGGACCGTGGGGCCTTGGATCATGCAGAGAACTGGGAGAAACTGGCTTGAATTGCTCTAGGCATGGACCTAAGCTGGAGGAGGTTGGATCCTCCTTCCTTCCAAGGAGGAAGAGGTGGGTGTCTACACCCATGTGGCCATGGCCCCTTTACAAGGGGCAACACATGGCAGCACTGTGGGGTGGTGGCAACATCAGGGCCCTGCTGGCATCCCCCAGTCCATCTGTGTCTGTTGTTAGTGTTGAGAGGAAAATATTTGGCCAAAACATAGGCAGCACGCCTTCCCCCAGCCAGGCTGGCACAAATCAGACGGGAGAACCCGGAGAGACACGTGGCCTGTTCCACCCTGTGTGTCCCCAGAGGTGCCTCCTGGCCCAGGGAAGCTCGGTGTGAAATCACTGCATCTTCATCAGCCACTGCTCAAATAAGCTGAAGGGGAAAAAAAAATAGGGAGGAGGGGGAAAAAAGAAAAGGAGGAGTTTCTGCTCCCGTCGAGCTGTTCTGAAACCCTGAATGTGCCTGGAGTGATGTGAATAATCAGAAAGGAAACTCAGTTATTGGGTAAATAACCCAGCGTTGGACTCCACAAAGCCAGGACTGTACTAAGAGATTGGATATGGTAGAGGTGGTTTTTTTTTTTTGAATGTTGCCTGGATATCTTTATGCTTATTCATCCATAATCCGTAGTGCCGAATAGGAAAAACAAGGCTCAATTGCTTAGAGCTGTTGAAAAACATGTGCACACACACACACACACACACACACACACACACACAACAAAACCCTCCTCTGGGCTGAAGCTCCTTGGGTTTGTTGGCTCCTCTCCAAAGCACTCAGCTCCCACAGGAATATATCCATCTCTCCCCCCAGACTATGGGTGGCATGACCTTTCCAGGCTGTCTTCACGTACGGGAATTGGGATAGGGGATGAGAACACAGCCACAAAAAGAAAGAAAAGGCAAAAAAAAAAAAAAAAAAAAAAAAAAAAAAAAAAAAAAAAAAAAAAAAAAAAAAAAAAAAGTAAAAAGAAACAAAAGATTTAAAAAAAAAAGAAGAAAGAAGAAGCAGGAGCACAGATATTCCCCCACACAATCCAGGCTGCGGTAACTCCAATTTTACTGTGTAATGAAATTTTACAAGGATCAGAGACTTGAAAGCTGAACTCTCTGCTCCCCATCTCTCCTCCCCATCCCAAACTTCGCTCAGCCCAGGCTGAATTATTACTCAGCCGGTCAACATATTTATCATTCCTGCCTGCAACAGTCCAGGGTACCCCCTGCATCTCTGCAGAGAGGGATTGAAAACCTTCTTTCTTTTTTTAATGAACACATTTAATTAAAAACGTCGTGAATGCTCAGCCATGAGTGTGCAGGAGAAAGTCAACCCGCTGGCACCCAGCTCCTGCTTCCAAATCACTTTCACAGGTCCCCTGAGTGTAAGAGGGGGACCGAGATGGCCTTGGAGGGGCACCAGGAAATGTTCCCTTCCCTGTGATGGGCTTTGAGAGCCACAGGAGACCCACCTGCCCGGGGAGAAGGTGGCCAGTGCCTGGGCTTTGCAGTGGGGCTCCCCAGCCCTGCTTGGATGGGCACTGCCACCAGGATTAGTGACACACTGCGGATTTGGGATGGGAATGACCCCAGCGGAGGGACGAGCCCCCCAGGGCTCTCCAGCCCTGCCACATCCTAGAAAACCTCCTATGTCTGAGGTCCCCTCGTGTGATGGAGGAGGGTGGTGAGCCAAGGTGGCTGGGAAAGGCCCCTGGGCTTCAGGCTGTCCCCAAGCTGGTGAGCCTGGGGGCTGTCCCCTCCCCCCTGGAGACATGCTCCTGCCAGCTGGGGACAGCAGCCCGAGTTAACCCCTCTTGGGCTTCCCTCTGCAGGTCTCAGCAGCTCATCCCAGTGACGGAGCCTCCTTGGCCTGTCCCTGGGGCCAGGAGCGCAGTGCTCTGCCCTGCTTGGACAGCAGCAGTTCTGCTCAGAACCTCCCCAGTGAGAGATTTGTCCAACAAGTGGCATCTCCATCCCTCTCTTCCTCAGCACCCAGGGACACTCGACCTGGCAACTTCTCCACGTGTGCTCAACCCCGGGGGACTCAGGACCCCACAAGAATGTAGGGACCGAGAGGCCTTTGCCCTGAAGCCAAGACGAGTCTCAGGTGCCAGGAGCCCAATGAGCACCTCCCTGCTCCCAAAATGGTCCTGGGCTCTCCCCCAGCATGGCTCCCTCCCTCTGCCACCCCTGTGGCCGTGGCATTTGTGCCCAGCCAAGTTCTTTCCCATTCCAGCCCTTCCCCACTGGCGGCCGGTGTCACTCTTTTCCCAGTGGCATCCAGCATCCCTGCAGGATCTTGTCTTGCAGGGTGGAGGCTGTGGAGAGCCCTGCTCAGCCCTGCAGGGAGAGCAGCCAAGGCTCCACATCTCCTACCTGCCAGGTGGGGTCGGCGTGTCGGAAGTAGCAGAAGTTGTCAGTAATCCACTTGTAGATGGCAGAGAGGGTGATTTTGGGTTTATTGCTGGCTTCCATGGCCATGCAGATGAGGGTGGCGTAGGAGTAGGGTGGCTTGACGTGGGGGTTGGTCTTGTAGTCGATGTCCCCCACGAGATGAGGGGGCACGGCCACGTCGTGGTGGGTGGTGGAGGAGGAGACGGGCGTGCAGGGAGTGTGGCGTGTGCCCTTGCAGGCCGGGTCAGCGGCCAGGGGCGAGCACGGCGACTCAAAATCAACCAGGCTGAACAGACTCTCGCTCATCGTGTAGCAGTCCTGGGGGTCCGAGCCAGAGTACAGCTGGGGGAGGCCAGTCTGGGCCACGGTGAAGTCCCGCAGCCACATGAGGTCTGGCAGGCTGTCATCCAGGTCTTCCTCCACGCACTTCAATTTGCCCTTGGCTTTCAGCGCTCGGCTCGGCCACGCCATGCCTCCCTCAGAGCTCCCCGGGCTGCACGTGAAGGGGAGGGGAGGGATGGGGCAGATCCTGCAATAACAACAGGCACAGGGGTGAAGTTCCCCAAGGTGCAGTCTGTCTCTGGCAGCCCTGGGTGCTCCTGGAGCTGCTGGGTGAGACCCATCCCTGGCGTGCTGTGCAAGGGACCTGCAACACCTGCCTCGAGGGGCTTTAACACCCTTGAACCTGGGGGAAACTCCCTCAAACTCCTACACCTCAGTGTCACCCACTGACCTGCTGCCCAGCGAGCTCTTGGCTGAACAAAGAGTTAAAAATAAAACCAACAAAAAATCCCTCAAACAACCAAAATCCAGTCCTGCCATCCCACAAAGTGAGGTTGTTTCTTGGGGACACACATCTCTGGATACCTGGCACTCACAGGACTAACACACATCATTCAACATTGTCATCAGGACAAAATACTTTAAAGTTTCCCCCCTCGCAGCCAACTTCTCTCGGTTTGATGCTATTCCTGCTTTTACCTTCCCCTGGTACCCAGAAACAACTCAGGGGTGGGTTGGGGGAGCTGGTGGCGTCCCACCCCAAGCACACCCTCAATCAGAGGGAGGCGGCAGCTTCAGACTTTGGGGAGTCCTCTGTGAGGGATGTGGATGTAAACCCCAAATCCCGAGAGCGCCGGGAGGGCACAAGAGCCGCTCCCCCGCGCAGACCCACAGCCCCTAACGGCGGCTTCGCCCACGCTGCCCTTCCCACCCCACCGCCCTCCCCGCCCCGCC
>VWZT01007772.1:159036-171193 GCA_013397055.1 Pachycephala philippinensis
TTCCCAGAGGTGCCAGCCCGTTCCCAGAGGTGCCAGCCCGTTCCCAGAGGTGCCAGCCCACCCGAGCCCCCCCGGCCCTTACGCAGCCTGCAGATGGGGCAGTTGTTGGCCTGGTAGCGCAGGGTGTCAGCGCAGGAGTTGCAGAGGCAGAGGTGGCGGCAGGGCAGGATCAGGGTGTCCCGCAGGTCCGACAGGCAAACCACGCACTCGGCGCTGTTATCGCTCACCTCGTCCTCGGCCACCTGCCCCGGGGACGGCAGGGAACTGCTCAGCCTCGGGGTCTCCAGCCCACGTGGGTGCTCTAAAATACTGTCTGGGTGCCCCAAGAGGGTTCTGCCCGTGTCCATGGGCTGCTTGCTCTTGAAATGCGCCCCCGGGATCTCACTGCTCACCCCCAGGAGGCCAGGAGGTGAGGCCAGAGTATGGATGCTAAAAAGCTTTATTAGAGAAATTTTCCAGCTCTCTGCAGCATTCTGTGAGAGCCCTGTCTTTGCCATGCAAACTATTAAAAACAGTGCTATGGTTTGGTAAACTATCTTGCACCTGCAAGTTGTTATGTAGTATTGTTATGGTACTGACTAGAGAAATATTTTGAAATGGGTGTTGTAGAGTCCAGGCAATCATCCTGAGAGGTGGGTGGCCAAAGGACCAATTACTTTATGCCATTCAACACACTTCTAGCGAACCAACATATAAAAACACATCCGAATGTTATTAAACTTCTTCCATTTTGCTCCTGAACTTGGACTTTGTGTCATGATTCCTTCCCGTCCTCGGTACAACAGTGACACCAGAGGAAACAGAAACCCCAACTTTCAACCCAACCTTTCCATTTTAGAGAAGAGCAAAAGGCACATCCCATGTTTGAGCCCCACGCTCCCTGTCTAAGCCATCACCCTTCCCCCAAGGGACCACAAAGGATGTGGGGAAAGGCTCAATCCTTCAGCTTTCTGCCTCCAGCACCTTCGATGCCCACACAAAGCATCCCCAGGCATCACCAGCTCCGTGCTGTGCTGCAAACTCCTGCCCTGAGCACGTTTCAGTGGCCAGACCTGTGCTAGGGGAAGGGAAGAAGGGCTGAGGGAAGACCCTGGGATGCAGGCAGGGGGATGCAGGCACAGACCTTGGAGTCCTGCGTGTTGTACTTGTTCTCGATGCCGTAGATCTCCTGCAGGAGGTAGCTCACACCATCCACCTGCAATCCCATGGGGAAGGGCTGAGGAGCACAGACACCTTGCCCAGAGCCACTGCGGCTCCCAGCCCCCTCCCTGGGCCAGCCCTCCTCCCCCCAACATCCAGGGGGGTTCTCTTTGCATTGACAACCTCGAAATTGCACTCCCCGGGAGGCAGGGGCAAGGCTGGGACAGGCTTGGAGCTTTTGGGTCTCCCCAAAGCCCCTCAGTGCCTCCCCTGCAGGGTGTGCAGGGTGGCTGCCACCACCTCGGGGACACCCCAACACTCACCACTTGCTTCTGCTTGAGGGGCTTCACACAGAAGGTGCCGTCGCTGTGCTGGAGGGAGGAAAGAGCACATGGCTGGGCACCCCTGGGCTGCTGTGCCAGAGCACCCACCCACCCCGTGGCTCTCACTGCTCCCTCCTCGCTCCCAACAAGCCCATTTTGCAGGAATTCTGGCTTTTCCCGACAGCCCAGCACCTAGGCAGCTGTGGGAGGTCACACACGTTGCAAAGCTGGAGACTTGCACGAGGAAGGAAGATGGAGTTGAGCCCAAATGCCTCAAAAGTGGGTGCTTAAAATGAGAGAATAATCCCAGAATTTGAGGAGCAGCCCGAAACATCCCCAACCTGGCAGCACCATCCCGATTTCCCAGGGATTCTCCAGGCCCTTGTACCTGGTGGGTGCTGGAGGTAGGAGGGGGAGGATGGCCCCAGCTTGGCACTTACCTTCTCAAAGGTGGCCAGCAGCACGTGGCAGTGCCCACTGTGCTCTGCAAGACACAAAGGGACACGCAGGGCTCAGGGGACATGCAGAGGGCTCAGGGGATGGGCAGCAGGCTCTGCCCAGCTGGCAGCACAACGCCAGCAAACTGGGAAAGCCCATCCCAGCCAGGAACCATCCTCACCCTCTCCTTCATCCACCACTGCCTGCACCACCATGGGATAAACCTCGCGGTCCAGGTCGAAGCCCAGCTGGAGAGAGACAGGGGAGGTTTGGTGAGGTGGAGCAGTGCTGAGGCTTCACCCCACCTCCATGGGGTGATGTCGGGGGGTACCCACCTCCTCCTCGCTCCACTCGGAGGGGTCGATGGTGTGGGAGGGCACACAGAACTGCTGGCACACGCCCCGCTTGTAGTGCACCGTCTCCGACTGCAGGCTGTTGTCCCTGGGGGTGTAGCTGTGCCGTGGAGAGAGGACAGAGTCAGGGCACCACGGCTGTCCCCACACTCCTCCTGCTCTCCCCAGATCACGGAGATGCCAGAAAATGGGAGGGGGGGTGTGTGTGTGTCACTCCTCCCCTCCCTGATCCCTCTTGGGGCTGAGGTGAGAAGTTCTAAGAAGGACTAAAATAATCCGCAGGGTAAAATAACCACAGGGCAGGCAACACAGCACAGGAGGGGACAGGAACAACTCCACAGCCAACTGGAGGGGTTTGAGAGGGAAAAATTATTTCCCCTGCTCTCTGTTCTGACCTGAAGGTAAAAAGAGGGAGCAGGATGTGACAGGGAAGGTGGCAGGGGGTGGCAAGGAGCTGGTGGTGGCACCTGGGGGAAACAAGGAGCCCCCCTCCAATCTCAGCACCACCCTCAGCTGTTTCCTGTCCTGAAGAGGAAAGATGCTCCGGGGGAGAGGCTCCATGTCCATCAGCCAGGGACACACACGGGGTTTGGGTGGACACAGACCAGGCTGGGGCCCCTCACCTCGCCACCCCGTTGTGGAACTCCTCAGTTGCCTGGTAGTAGATGGTTATGGCCACGCGGGCATCCGTGTCGAAGGTGAACTCCACGTTGTAGCACACCTTGGCCTTGCTCACTTCTTCCCCCGGGGTCTTCACCTCCTCCGAGCACCTGGGGAGCACAGAGGGTCCAGGAGACGGGCCTTGGGGTGCTCCAGGAGTGATCCCCTCGGCACCCAAAGGGGCTGCTGCCCTCCATCAGGGGACACTGAGGCACAAGAGGAGTGCCCGGCACGCCCAAGGTCACGCCTGCGGGCTGGGAAGTGCCGCAGACAGATTTCAGCCCTAATCCCGAATCTCACGGCCCTGCCGCAATCCCCAGCCTCCCTCCAGCAAAGCCTTTGGAAGGTGGGGGAGGAAGGAGAAGCAAAGCACTTCAAAGGCAGCGCTAAGCTCCTTTAATCCTGCGGCAGTGCCTGTGCTGGCATGCGGGAGCCAGAGGGGAAGGGCACGTTTGGAGAGCAGCAGCTCATCCCATCCATCCATCCATCCCATCCATCCATCCATCCCTCCATCCATCCCTCCCTCCATCCATCCATCCATCCACCGTGATGGGATGAGAGCAGCCCCGTGGCCACCATCCATCCCCCGGGAGCACCTTCCCTTCCCTGTGGCTCAGGGCTGTGGTGCCCAGACTCACTTGACGAGGCGCAGGGTGTCCTTGCGGATGTTGATCAAGCTCCTGAGGGTCTTCACGGGTTCCTGAGGAGGTGGAGCAGCGTAAGGGAACTAGGATGAGAGAGACACCGGTGAAGGCGGACGCACATGGGGGGCTACGGTGGCTGTGGACCCCCCAGTGAGCCAGACCCAACACCCTACAGAGGGAATTGGGGTGGTCTGGGCATCCTGATGGGTGCTGCTCCACCATCCCCACGTCCAACCCCCTGTGGCCCCGATCCCACTGCTGCCACGAGAGGCAGATTAAAGCCTAGGCTGGACACAGCGTGGCTGATGGCACCAGAGGCTTTGGAGATGAATTCCCAGCACTGTGGAACTGCGTGCCACTGCTCTCGTCCTCTCCAGGAGGGGAAAAGGCAGCAGAGTCATTAAACTGCTGTTAACGACCTTTTTTATGAGTCACTAAACGTGCACCTGCAGAATCGAGCACCTGCAAGAGCCACCCATTGCAGCTGGAAGGGAGAGAGTGAGAACAGGCTCCAGGCTGGAGCTGAGCCGTGTCACGACACGTTGTGCCATGTCGTGATACATCTCCTGCTGTTCCAACTACTGCAGTCATCCAAAATTGCTTCTTTCACCTCACCCAGCCAAACCAGCCCTGGCAGGGAGAGCACCCATGGGTGCACCCCTCCTCCTGCTGCAGCAGCCAGGGGTGGGCGACAGAGGAGGGAAGGGGCAGCCGGGTCCCCTGGGTGCCACCCACAGGGGCCGCTGGGCTGGGCAGGATGGGGAAGTGCCACAGGCAAATTTTGTGCTGCAGAAACCACTTCAGGCTCTTTCACTCCCACGTGTGAAAAGCACTTTTTGGGGGTGGTTGGATTTTTTTTTTTTTTTTAATTAAATTTTACAAGCCAGATTTGGCACATCGGAAAGGAGCCGTTCAGAGGACGTTTTGCATCTCCTCACTTTAAATCAAGCTGAAACACAACAGAAAAAAAAATGGGTAACGGTTGCGGTGAAGTGAAGGATGTCATCCACGTGCCTGTAGCAACATTTGGTGCAGGCCAGCTTCTGTTAAAGTGAAATAAAAACCACCCTCAAAAGTCTGTCTTGGGGTTTTTCTACAAGCAGACCCCATCAGGTTTGCGTGGGCAGGGAAACCCAGTGGCACATTTCAACAGTTCCCGGCTTCCCCTGTGCTCCCTGCGTGCCTCCAGCAGCTTCTCTGCTCCTCAGCCCCTGCATGGTGTCAGCTACTTAAACCTGCAACACCCTTCCCAGCCCCTTGGGAACCTGTTCCCAGCTGGAAAATCCAGATTATCATGTATCCATGGAGGGGAGAAGCTGCACAGCCTCCGGCTGCCCTGCACATCCCTGTGGCAGCAGCGCTGTTCATAGCTCAGACAAAGTGCTCTGCTCACAGAGCACTTGGGACACAATTTTTCCAAGATCTCCTGACCTTTGATCCTCAAGGAACCTGAAATAAACCCCCCACCAAAAAGCAGTGGTCATCTTTAATGTTTCCAGCCCAGCCAGGGCTCTCACAGAAGGCCAGAAAGCAGAAGGACCGCAGCCAAGAAACACCAGGACAGGGCTCGGAGGCAGCATCAGAGAGGCCCAAGTGTTGCCTGGACACAGGCTTGGACCAGAACCAACACAGATCCATCCCAGCTCCTCCCTGAGCCCCCAAAACCGGCCTGACCCAAAAGTCCAGCCCCAAAACTTCCCCCTGCTCCCCTGGGAGATGGGATCTTGGTCACAGCTCTGCAGCCCAGAGCCATCGGTAATTAAGCCAGAGCAGGACAATTTAGCTCGTGATGCTGTATTAATTCTCTCTGCTGTTTCCAAGCTGTTCCTTTGCCTTCCCTGCTGCTCTGCTGACATGGGAACTGCTCACGGGGCACTTTAGAGGCTTTTACTGTGACTGAGAGGATTTCTCAACACTCGCTGCTGGAAGAGACCCCGAGTGCTGACTTCTCATTTTCCGGGGAAGCGCAGAGGATGGAGAGAAAGGCTCTGCCTCTGCCCACCCAGTGTTCTTGGGCTTTCTGGGTGCTCCTGACCTTGGCTCTGCCGGGATCCCTGCTCTGGCACAGCCCAGGGCCTGACACTTCCCTGCTGAAGACCACATAATGCTGCCAAAACGCTATCAAAGCCAATTCCAAGGAGGAAACAGGAACCTTGCTGGCAGCAGGCAATGCTCGAGAGGGCCAAAGCACCAGGCAAGTTTATCTCGACTTAAGATAAAAGGTTTGGTGCCTTTTAAGTCCTCACACTGAATCTTTTTAATACTCGACCTCCTAAACTCCCCCAGCCAGGAGGAGTCCTACTGCTCCAGTCCCACTGCTGAGAGGCACCCTGATGAGAGGGGGACATCACTCCCACGGCTGAACTCTTGCTCTCATTTCCTCCCTTTCCAAAGGCAGCAAGCACAAAAACCATCTCCAGGAGCCTTGGGGTGTGGGGACCCCTCTCCAGCTGGGTTCCCTCGTGCCCTGAGACCAGCTGGAGCTGGCAGCACCCAGCACTGCAAAACCCATCCGTGCTGCCCCCAGCCCCAACCTACCCCCGCCTTTTTATTTTATTTCTTCCCCTTTCTTGCTGGGGTTTGGGGATTAATTTCATCTGTTCCTGTCCAAGCTACTCTATCACCCTGCACCACACCAGTGCCTCTGTGTCGTGTCCCACACCGTGTGCCTTCCTGTCTGGGATACAGCTCCTGGATGAGATGGGGAAGGCAAGAGAAAAAGCAGCTCATGGAGAGGGAATGAGAAAGAAATCGGATTAAATCAGCCCAGTTCCCCTTCACCATTAGTCCCCGATGGAGGACAGGCTGCAGCAGGAACCCAGCCCTTGTATGAGCCATCAGAGAATCCTCTCAGCCCGCTCCGGGCGGGCTTGGCACGCTCTGCCCGGGACCGGGGACAGCCAGCAGCCGTGCACCGCACACCCACGGCACACACAGCCCCGAGCAGCTCGGGAAGGGGCTCCGGAGCCCCCCAGCCCCGCGTCCCCCCGGTACCCACCACCACGGGCCGGTTCCCCAGGAAGTTGAGGTCGCTGTTCTCGCCGAAGAGGTACCCCTCGGGGTGCGTGGAGTCGAACTTCTCCCCGCCCATGATGAAGTGGTTGGCGAAGTAACTCCCTGGAACGAGAACACAGCGAGCGCCTGAGCGGAGGGGGAGGACGGGGCTCCAGCCGGGCGATGGAGCGGCACGAAACCACCGGATCGATGGCTCCGAGGTGACTTTGTCCCCAGGGTCACCTTGCTGGGAGCCTTTCTGCTTGAGCTCACACGCTGAGAGTCCCCAGGCAGGCAGAAGCTGCCCAGGAGCCACATTCCCTGCCCGCCCTCCCCTCTCCCTGCCCGCATCCCACCCGCTTCNCCCACCCGCTTCAGCATCCCGGTCCAAGCCTGGGCACACAGAGCCCGGTGCAGGGGTCCAGCCCCACGGCAGCGCTGGCTCTGGGGGCTGCTCCATCCGTGGGATTTAACAGTGCCTGCTCCCCTTTCCCTGTCTGGGAAATCCCCGTGAGCCCCGGTACGGCCGGAGCCACCCAAGGTCACCCTGACCTTCAGCCATCCCCGCACTGGCAGGAGCGGCTGATCCTGGTCCGGGAGGAGGAAGAGGAGACGGCTCCCGGGGCAGCAGAGCTGAGCTAATCCTGGGCAGAAACACCAGCTCGTGTCCCGAGGAGGCAAGAGGGGCAGGGGCACAGCCTGACCNAGAGCCCTGCGAGCCCCGGAGGAGCCAGGTTAGCTCTCACACCCCAAAAAACCCAGAGCCCTGCGAGCCCCGGAGGAGCCAGGTTAGCTCTCACAGCCCAGAGAGCCCTGCGAGCCCCGGAGGAGCCGGGCTGGCTCCCACACCCCCAGGGATTCTGCCGGGAAGGGCAGCATGGACCAGGCACACAGCCCCCAGGGCTGCTCCTGCCCAGAGCCGATGTCGCACACCTCGTGTGCCATCCAAGGCAGAGTGTCCACAGCCAGACACTGCCCAGATTCGCTGCAGCTGCCACCAGGAAGGTGGGCAAAGCACACCTGACCCGAGTTCTGCCAGTTCTCAGCCTGCAGCCTTCCCTAGGAAGGGCTCACCTGCAGGAGGGAGGATTCTGGGGGCCTGTAGACCCTCCAGGAGGTCAGCACCTCCCCTGCAGAGTGCTGCACATTGCCCTGACAAACGCTGGGCAATGACCAGGGTCCCTTCTTCCCTCACAGAGCCAAAACACCAGAATGGCCCAGCCCCAAGCTGGGAGCAGCCCCCAGGTCAGGCACTTCTCCACTAGAGAAGAATTCCCTTCCAGCCCGGCCAGGAGCCAACTGGTGCCTGCTCCTTGTCTGAGATCTGGGCTGTGTGGGCTGTTCCTGTGCCTGCTCCTTGTCCATGAGATCTGGGCTGTGTGGGGAGAGCACATTGTGGCACAGGAACTGCCCAGGCAGGAGGCTTGGGACTTGAAGTGGGAAAAAAGGGAAAGGGGAAGGTGGTGAGGTATGGGGCAGCAGCAAGGGGCGAGCAAGGGGCGAGCAGACCTGCTAGGAGTCAGTCAGACATGGACACACTGTTCTGCATCCTGACGGCCACAGGGACATGGTCTGCCTTATAAAAACCCCAAACCCACCAGCACAGATCCATCCCCACCCTGGGGGACACCCCAAACCCAAACATTTGGGAACCACAGATAAAGGAGCTCAAGCCTGAGCTGCAGCTCTGCTTGTAGGGACTGAGGGCAGAGCTTGTGATCAGCTTCCAGCAGAGGCAGGGACTGCCCAGGGCTGGATCAGGCTTTAATATCAGGCACTTAAAACCCAAAACTGAGCCCAAAACCCAAGGGAAGGAGTAGGGGGGATCTAACTCCGGGGCAGGAGGGATGAGTGGGGTCACACAGCTCGGCCCCAAGGCCCCATGGCACAGGGATGCCGGGATGCAGCGAGCCCGTTAGCAAACGCCGACCATCAATTATTGATGCCTGCTGCTTTCAGGTCCCATTTTCCATGTACATAATTTATAGGCAGCTCGCCTGGAAGGACTCGGCCACGTGGAAAAAAAAAAAGCCCCGAGAGCAAAGTGCCTTCGGAGCTGCCTGCAACAACACAGCCGGGGGAGAATGGGGCCATCCAGAGCTTCTCCTGACATCGACTTGGAGCAAGAGCAGGAGACGGCAAAAAAATTACATTTAAACACGGAGAAAAGCCACCCTGGCACTGGGAAAAAGCTGGAAAATGGAGCACAGGCTCTCTGTGATTGGCCCAGCCACAGCTTAGTGGGTGCTGGGGGCTTCTGTAGGATGGGCAGAGCAGGTGAGGACCACGCTGTCATCACTCAGTCTCCCTGCCAGGGGTTGGGAGCATCTCTGCGTGCTGCAGGCTCCCAGCACATCCCCCAGAGGCTTCAACTCCCTCTTGACAGCAGACAGAACCAGCTCTGTGCTCCCTCCCAGCAAAGGTCCTCCTTGCTGTTAAACCAGAGGCTTGAGTCGTGCCAGGCTTTTCCAGGGGAGCAGCGGCACAGGAAAGCCCCGGGCACCGGCAGGAGCTGTGGGTGACTCCCTGGACACGGCCGGGGGGCAGAGACCTTCCCAGCCACAGCCACCTTATCACGGGCTGACTGTAAATCCAACGCCCACTCCCAGGGAAGGAGAGCCTCTCAAGGACAGCCACATCTCGGGAAGGGCTGCGCAGAGCGGCTGCTGGAAAGGAGGAATAAAGCCAAATTGCCTGAGATTCCTGGCAAAAAAAAAAAGTCTTTGTGTCCTGCACATCTGCTGGCACCAGCACATGGGACACATCTGGCAGCAGCTGCCAGCTCCTTTTCCCCGTGAGTGCCAGCAGTGCCACCTTGTCCAGGTGAAGAAGAAGGGCGAGGACCCTCGTGTGTCCCTGTGGTTCTGGCACGCAGTGACACACGTCCTGCACTGTCCCCCAGCCATCGCTGCCCCGCCGGGCTCTGGAACTGCAGCCTCTGGCTCTCCAGCGTTACAGCTTCACTCTCCAAAGCTGCTAAAACAGAAAAGCTCATTCCCAGCTCGTCCCCACGCTCCTGGTGAGGGAAGCACGGGGTTTGCACAGCCTGCGGTCAGCCCAGACGCGTGGCCATGGCACGGCGCTGGCACAGGGACACCCTGCGGCCGCGGGTGCCAGCACAGGGTGCCGTGATGGGCTGCTTAAAGGCTCCGGGTGCTTCTGCCCCTGGGCAGCCCATTATTTAATTCCGTGCACTAAAGCGGGCAGCCAGAGCCAGCGGCAGCCGGAGCTGACGCCAAATCCTGTCCACAGCACTGCTGCGTCAGCCCTCGCCCGCCCTGGCTGTGCCACCACCTGGGGTTGTGCCCCCAGGGCTGGGGGTGGCACTGCTGGATCAGTCCCTGTGCTCCTGCCGCCAGCCAGGGCACTGCTCACAGTCCCGTGTGCCCCAGGGGAGCTCGGGGCCAGCCTCAGCCGGGGACACGGGCTGAAAGCTGGAGACTTGCCCCAAAAGCCATCGCAGTAGCCAGGCAGTGGGCTCCATCCACAGCCCCCGCTGGCTCTCCCTGCCAGTGGCAGCCACCGAAGTAAATCCCAGCCTTTGTTTCAAAAATTGTGGCTTAACTAATCCCACTGACCCCCTGTCTGGAGGGGATGGGACCCCCAGGATGGGGAGATGCTAAACTGGGACAAGACAGAGCTGCCCTATTCCCACGGGCTGCACTGGCCATCCCGAGCGAGCCCACAGCCCAGCAGCCAGAGCCACATCCACAGAGAGAGGGAAATGCCCCAAGGTCCCATGAGATTCCCCTCCAGGACCACATTTCCAAAGCCAGTGGCTGTTTCCAGGTGGCTTTCGAGGTGAGGGAAGCGCGGCTGCCACAGAGGAATCGGCTCCGCTGCCCGGCACGTCCTCCCTCGGCTGCCGGCAGCGCTGGAGGCAAATCCCGCTCGGATTAAAGGCAAACCAGCCATAATCTCCCAGGGCCAGCAGCCTGCCCTTGTCCCGGTGCAGATGGCTGTGTCACCTGGGCACCTCCTGCCCCTCTCCCCGAGGACCCTGGGCAGCACCAGGACCATCCCTCCCAGCTCTGCCCAGACCCCAGCCCTCTCCGGGCTCTCCCTGAAAGCTGGAGTTAAGCATCAACCTGCTGACCTCTGCCAGCTGAGATGACGCACGAAGTGCTCAGCTGGGTGCACTTGCACCCTCCATCCCTTCGTACCCAGATATTTCAAGAGCCCCTAAAAAAGACGGGGCCCCAAGGGAAAAACTTGCAATGCACGGAGACACCACCCCTACAAAGAGCAATGCTGTGGATGGGGTGGTCCAGCCTCACCTGGCATCAAAGCGACAGAGGCCTTGAAACCACGTAAAAAGGGGAGCTGGGGGAGCCCTGCGGGGAGCCAGGCTGTCAAGGATCAGCCATCTCCAGCCAGCTGTGCAACCTATTTTAGATTAAAATTAAAAAAAAATAAAAAGGCAAGCACAGCTTTTCAGGACGAGCTCGGGGTTTGTGTTGGCTGTAATTCTTCCTAAGGAGGTCTTTAGTTGTAATTAGCGAGTAATTTGTCACAGCGCTAACGATCCGAGCGTTTTCCTTATCCTATTAACTACCAAAATAGTTCCCTATTAATAATATTTAGTGCCGCAAGGATCCTGTGCAATCTCCTCACATGCACGCACGGTGCTCCGGGGCATCACCCACCGCTGCCGGTATTTTTGCGGCTCTGAAGCGCTGCCCACCCAAGGGCTGGAGCCCATCACCCCTCCCTCCCCAGCGTGCCCCCCTCGGACCCCCGCTCAGCCCGGCCCTTGCAGGGAAAAGTGAGGCACGGAAGGGAGGGACGGATTTTCCAAGGTCACGCACAAGGTTTGAGACAGGGCCGGGTTGGGGAGCGGGAGATGCATCAGCAGCGAGCCTCGAGGCACGGACAGGAGCCGGGAAGGCGAAGGCTCCCCACGGCAGGGGCTGGGGGGCTACGATGGGGCAGAGCCCTGGGAAGGAGGGATCCCCTCCAATCCCTCCCACCCCAGCCTCCCTCATCCTCCCGGGAATTTAAACCCAGGATTTTCCCGAGCAGCCAGCACCGAAGTAACCGGCTATAAAAAGCGCCTCCGGAGCCCGGTGCCGCAGACCGCGGCTACAGAAATAATTATAACAATAATGCCATTAAAGTCGCGTCAACTCAGCCAAGTTTGGGAACAGGGGTGTGCCGGCAAAGGGGAGCCCGGAGAGGGGTGACCCCGTCCCTCCCGCGCCGCACTCACGCAGGGTGCCCCGCACCAGACCCAGATTTTTAGGGTGCCCCCCCTGTGCGTCACCGTTCGCTTTGGGGTGCGCAGGGTCACCCCCGCCCGGAGCAAGGTCGTGCCCGGTGCCCGCCCGGCTCGCTCCCCTCTTTCCCTCCCCATTGGCGGCACCGGGACGCCAGACCCCCCGGGGGCTCACCGGATTTCGGGGGGTATCTGTAGACGGAATTAGCGGGGATATCCACTTCCTCCACCCCTGCGTTCTGCCGGCTGGTCAGAGCCCCCATGGCCGGGCCGGGGCTCAGCGGGCGGGGGGCGGCGGGGAGTCCTCCCGCCCGGGACCGGGACGGGGGCCGGGACCGGGGCTGGCGGCGGCCCCCGCCCGCAGCATCCTCCGCTCCGCTCTGCGCCGCG
>VWZT01007773.1:10675-30347 GCA_013397055.1 Pachycephala philippinensis
ATTAGTAGTAGTATTAGTGTTATTATTTTCCAAAACCCAGGCCGTGTCTTCCGGCCTAAAGGATCTGACACCAAGGTTTGGGCCAGCAGACCCTCAGTATCTACACAAGAGGATTTTCCAGCCCCTTCCCTCCTGAGCTCCTGTTTAAGGTACAGCCAGGATGGTTTTTTCCTCTATTTTTCCTTCTGTTTTGGGCCTGCTCTGCTGAGGAGTTGGAATTTTCCATGGAAATCAGCTCTCCCAGCTCCCACACCCGTGCAGAGGCTCCCTGTGCCAGGGGGAAGCACCACCAGTGCCCCATTATCCCCCAGGACACAGGCCCAGCAATCCCAAGGCCTTTTCCAAGGGAACCTCCCCCCAAACCTGGCCTGGCAAATCCCAAATCCCAGGGACTCACGTGGGAAAGGTTTTCTTCCAGTTCTTCCACCCTCTCCAGGGCTGCGTTCTTGGTCTCGGCGTCCTCCAGCAGAGCCCCCACGTCGAACACGTTGTCCAGGTAAGCCTGGATCTGCACCTGCAGCTTGTCACTCTCCGTGTGCTTCAGCTTCTGCAGGGCCCAGGGGACACAGGGGACGTGGGTGACATGGGTGACACAGGGGACTTCCACCAGCCAGGGAAACCCTCTGGACACCAAACATCCCCAGCTCAGTTACGCACGGTCTCATCTTCTGTCGCTCCAGGGGATATCACAGCCTCCCTGCCCATGGAAGGGCTGGAATGAGAGCTTTAAGGTCCCAAACCATTCCATGATTTCCTCCATGTTTGCTGGGAAAGGCTCTGCCTGGTCCCCAAGGACTCCCCAAGGCCCCAAATACAGCCATGGCCAAACACATCCCACAGAGCCCAAATCCCTCTCCTGGTGGATGCTGAGCAGGAATCTGCAGGGACAAGACATTCGTCCCCAGGACAGGGACAAAAATGCTGCCTGGAGAGGCTGTGGCTGCCCCAATCCTTGGAAGTGCCCAAGGCCAGGCTGGACAGGGCTGGGAGCAACCTGGGATCGTGGAAGTGTCCCTGCCACGGCAGGGGGGATTGAGAAGCTCTTTAAGGTCCCTTTCAACCCGAACCATTCTGGGATTCCACGGAAAATAGAAAAGGGGAAAAAACAAAAAAGCAGCTTCCTGCTGACAGCCAGACACCAGAGAAGGGCTGGCTATCAGAGAATCCCAAGGGAGAGTTTTCCAGCCGGGAGAACGAGGGAGCGCCGTGGCTGGAGCCGGGGACGTGGCAGGGCGAGGATGGCTGTGGTTCATCCTCCCTTTGTTATCAGGCTCTGCATTTAGCTCCAGGCTGTAATTCCCACTGGCTGCAGCCATTCCCTTCTGGCCACGGCCCCTCCAGCTGTGGCACAGCCCAGAAGCTGTGGGGTGAGGGGATTGGGAATGGGAGCAGCCCCAGACTCACATCCAGGTACTCGTCCAGGCCCAGCTTGGTGAACTCGTACTGGAGGTGCACTCTGAAGTTCATGTCCTCCACGGAGTGCACCACGATGTTGATGAACTGCATGCAGGCCACCTGCAAGGACACCACAGTGAGCCCAGGAATCCCCAGGAACAGCTGGAATGGGATCTCCGGGAGCAGCACAGGAACAGGCTCCCCACGAACAGGATCTCCAAAGCCGGACACAGCCACACTTCCCTGTGCTTACTCCAATGGAAAACCACGAGCTGCTCTCCTGAACTGCTCTGCTCCCAAGCCACTGCTGGATTTGGGCTCAGGGAGTCTTTGTCTGCTGGGATGAAGGGGAATGAGATCCAGGAATTCAGTCATGGCTGCAGAGTCACCCTCCCAGAGCAGGAACAGTCCCGGGCCAGAGCACCAGGCCCTGAACAACCAGAGCTGGCTCTAAACAGCCTGGAAAAACAAAATTATTCTGGGCCTGGGTTTAAATAGCTGGGAAAGGGAGATTAATCCAGGCCTGGTTTTAAACACCTGGGAAAGGGAGATTAATCCAGGCCTGGTTTTAAACACCTGGGAAAGGGAGATTAATCCAGGCCTGGTTTTAAACAGCTGGGAAAAGGGAGATTAATCTGGGCCTGGGTTTAAACAGCTGGGAAAGTGAGATTAATCTGGGCCTGGGTTTAAACAGCTGGGAAAGTGAGATTAATCTGGGCCTGTAAAAGTGAGATTAATCCGGGCCTGGAAGCCCCAGTTTAGGAAAGGGAACTTGCCCAAAAGGAGCTTTGTTGGTTGCCCGAAGCACATTTCCCAGGCTGAACAAGGACCAGATCCCAAGGATTGGCACCCACACACATCCCAACCCAGCCAGGGGAAGGCAAAGGCTCTCCAGGGTGTGAGATGTGGGGAAACCGCCCGTGGAGTGGCAGGAATTGGGGTACAAACCCCAAAATTTGTCCTTCTCTTGCCAGGCACCCCCAGCCCTCTGAGGATCCCGTCTGTCACCCCTGGAGCTGCTCCAGGAGAGGGTTTCCCTCATCCTTGCTGGATTTCTCATGGATATAACCCCATCCTGTGAGCAACACTGCAGCAGCAGCTTCCCAACATCCACTGGGATACTTCCCAGATTTCCAGAAGGAACCTGAGAATTGAAGGAACCTGATTTTACCCCCAGGAAAAGCCTCAGGAGACTCCAGGTCATTTGGTGGGAAGAAGGGACTGGAGGCACCCCCTGGATCACCAGTTTGGTACTGGGATTTGGCCAGCTCCCTGTGCTCTGTTCCAGGGCCCAGAGGAAAAACTGATGGGATAAACCTGTGACTCCAGGCTTGAGTGAAAATGCAAGGATCACTGGAATTTCCTCCTTTTCTTTTTAAATCCAAGGAATTTGCCAGCCTGTCTCCCTCACACCACCTCCTTTCCAACCTGCTGGCCCTCCAGGCTGAGATCCTGTCCTGGAAACATTCCTGGAGTGCTCAAAGCCTGCAGGAATCACCTCACTGGTGCTTCAACGCCTGATTTTGGGCAGAAAAAGGTCTTTCACACAAAGCTCAGCACTAAATGGACATCAAGTGCAACAGAGGCCTCAGAATTCCAGTGCTGGGGTGGGGAATGCTGCTCAGAACGGGCCCACATCGGATCCGAGCACTGAGAGGGAGTGCAAGGGAGATTTTTCCTGATTAAAAGCAGGATTTCAGTTTCTTAAACCCCTAGATTTGGGAGATTTTTGCCACCAGCTCCATAACCAGCACCCCTCCAACACCCTCCCTGCTGCTGCAGCTCTGCCTGTGAGAACAGGGCCAGGCCCAGGGAAGGAAAATGATGGAAAAACTGGGAGTTTCTGGAAAATAACACCCACCATGAAGTCGATGTTGTTGTCCTCGTTCCGGAAGTGCTCCATGAGCTTCTCGAAGCGCTGCTTCTCCCCACACACCTGAAACAAGCACCACACCTGGGGTCAACCCCAAAAAGAATTTAAAATTCACTTTATCTGCTTGTTCAGGCCCTCTCAAGCCAGGTTTCCTCTCGTTAGAATATCCCTCATCCCAAAATAATTCCATGTGGACACCTGCAGTGTGAGCCTGAGCAGCCAGGTACAATTACTGCACATTTGTAATTAGGAAATAACTCCTTTTATCTCTTTTCTCCTTAAAAACTGAGTCATATCCATGAGTGGAAGGAGCAGGGTTGCACCAGGCTGGGCCACAGCTCAGAGCTGCCTTTTCTCTGTAATTAGGGAGAAACCCAAATGACAGGGAGGGAAAAAAGAGAAAATTATCCCTGGCTAAAAGAGGAGTGAAAATAAATCAGCTGGTCGGAATTCCAGAGCTGCAGAAAGGGGTTTTGGCAGGAAGCTAAAGCAAGATCCAAGAAAAAGCAGGTCCCAGGATATTGTTTAAACCTTAATATTCCCAGTAGGTTCTCTGGGAGGTTGGAATTCTCTCCTTTCCTCAGTCCTGCTTTCCTCAGCACACACACCTGGAGTGATCCACAGAAAACCCACTGAATGGTCAATAAGTTGGAAAGGACATTCCCATCCCTGGAATGTTCCAGGCCTGGTTGGAGCAATCTGGGATAGTGGAAGGTGTCCCTGCCATGGCAGGGGTGGAATAAAAGGGATTTAAGATCCCTTCCCACTCAAACCATTCCAGGATTCTGTGATCCCATGGAATCAGTGGGAGTGATGCTAAAACAGAAGGATCCCGGTGTGCTGGATCCTGCTCCTCTCCCAGCCCTGGTTCCAACACTTCCCCTGGAGAAGTTCAGGCCCTGGAACAACCACCAGACAACGACCTTCCCAAAAGTTGTCTGGACTAGCTGAATTCCAATTTATTTTTCTGGCATTTCTTCTTGCCTTGGAGCAAAACACATTGGATTCTTCAAAGTTATGGATCACCTTCAGAAAAGCTCCTCAACCCTGGGTTTATTTCCAAAGCTTCTCAGTCTTGGGTTTATTTTCAAATTCCAAGTGATTTCCCACCCAGAGATACCACAAGCACACCCTCCCTTCCTAAATCCAGTTATTCTGGAATATTTTTGTATAAAACACCACAACAGCTTTGCTGGATGAGAGCCAACGTTGGGAAGTGTTCCCTGCACAGAGCCGGGATCATTTCCAGCTCTCTGTCCCACTCAGATCCCAGTTTGGATCCCACAGAGCTCTGGGAGTGTTGGGATTTCCATGGAGCACCAGCTCCCAGCACCTGTGAGCCCTGGAGCATCCCAAAGCTGTCCCACAGCTCCCTCTGCTCTCCTGTCCTCCTCTGGAATTCTGCTCATCCCAAAACACCAACCTCAGGCAACTCGGATAAAACCTCGGAGCTGCTTCCCACAAATCCATGGAAACCAGGACAAAGGGCTGGGAATGCTGCTCAGGGAGCTCACTGCCTGGGATATCCCATTCCAGCAGTTTGCCTGCTGTGGGAGGTGCTGGGAATGAGAGGTGCTAGAATTGTTGGAGTTACAGCTCTTTAACATAAACATGAAAAGAACGGGATGGACACCATGGTGCTCCAAGGAAAACCTGCAGCTTATGGAAAACCCTTCCTGGAGGGAATTTAGCTAGATGAGGAGGCTCCAATCCATCATAAGAGAAGCAGGGACACCCAAATTTGCTAAAGCAGCTGCACGAACCTCCTTGAAGTTATCAAACGCAGACAAAATGATTTCGTGGCCCCCTCGGACGAGGCAGACGGCCGCCAGGAGCTCCAGGACCAGGGCCTTTGTCCTGTGGGGAAAACAGAAGGAGACACTCAGGGACAGCTCCTGATCCACCTGCTCCCCACCCTGGGGGAAAATGTGGGAGCTGCAGCCTCATCCCGGGTGTTTGCAACCCCTTGGGATGATTTTTGACCCCTTCCCTGCGAGGTGCACAGCGCTGATCTGGGGAGTTTCGCCTCTCCCGGGATCGTGCAGTGTTCCCCCCGTTTTAAAGCTTCTCAAACCATGCAGGGATTGAAATCCCGAGTTGGAAATTCAAGCAAAAAAGGCACTGGCAGAGCTCTGGCAAAGGCAGGGAGTGTTTGAGAGCTGCTGCTCCCAGGGAATTCCCTGCATGCTCCTGGAGGAGCAGCTTTGCACCCCCCACCATCTTCCTTGGAGCCCAGTTTGTAATGGAAGCACTTCTAATTCCAATCTGCAGTTTTCCTGACATAAATCTGAATTATTCTCCGTGATAATTTATATTTATAGCCCCACACACACACACAATTCACTGCAGGAACACAGGATGTTGGAGCACGTCCTTCTCCTTAAAAATCAGGAATTGGAGCTGATTTTCAGCAGTGAAACAGAGAGAAAACGAGATCAC
The DNA here is from genome assembly GCA_013397055.1 of Pachycephala philippinensis. Taxonomy (NCBI): domain Eukaryota; kingdom Metazoa; phylum Chordata; class Aves; order Passeriformes; genus Pachycephala; species Pachycephala philippinensis. The sequence goes on from VWZT01007773.1 coordinate 16,383, forward strand.
TGAGGGAAAAACATGCAGCAAACTCGGTGTAACCCTCATGGAAATGATCCACAATGTTTCCTTCCAGGATTCCTGGAAAACAAAAGACTTTCTGGGCAGCTGAGCTCTGAGCAGAGGCAAACCATGCACACACAGAAAAAATTAGTCCCATGCTCAAGCAGCGACTCAAACCAGATGTTACAGAACAAGAAATACCTTGTGGCTCTCAAAGGGTCAAGGTTATCTTTGGAAACCAGAAAAAATGGCCACTTCCCTAGGAAATTTTAAATGGAATGTTCAATTCTGCCTCCTCAAGGGTTTTTGGGTTTTGTTTTTTTTTTTCTCCTGCCACAAAAACTTCCAAGGTGTTTCAGGATGGAGGGGCTTTGCTGCAATGATCCCTCTGATGGGGGGGATGGAGATCTCTGGGATTGGGGTCTCCAGTGTTGCCACAGCTCTGGGGATCTCTGGGATCTCTGGGATTGGGGTCTCCAGTGCTGCCCACAGCTCTGGGGATCTCTGGGGATCTCTGGGATTGGGGTCTCCAGTGCTGCCCACAGCTCTGGGGATCTCTGGGATCTCTGGGATTGGGGTCTCCAGTGCTGCCCACAGCTTTGGGACGAGCACAGGGAAGGGGCAGCTCCAGCTGTGCCTGTGGGATGTGTTTGGGAATAAATAACCCGAGGAGATGGAGTCCCTGCAGTTCTCCTCCATCCCCTGCCCCCTCAGCTCTGCAGTGGGAATGGGATCAGCTCCCCAGTCCCCAATCTGCAGAATTCCCTGGAGCTGCTGCTCCCCCCTGGCACATCCCAGCCAACCCTGAGCCCCCTCAGGGATCCCAACAGCTCCCACGGGGCTAAACCAAACACAGTTTGGGGTTTGGGCAGCACTAACATTAAATTCAGTCCTCAGATTGTTTCAGTCACATTTTAAAGCAGTTTTTTTATTGAAATAACCCACTGCTTCCAACAGGGAAAATCTGGGTTCTCCCCTGATTTGCAGGCACTGGAAAATGATGAAAATGATAAAGAATGATAAAAAATGATTTTAAAAAAATGACAGAAACAATAAAATTCCCATTTCTCCTTGGCTTGCTGACTCGGGGCTGAATGAAAGAAAGGAAGGAAGAAGCTGCTTCCCTCAGGACAAGATTCCTGCTCCTGTGCCCGGCCCAAGCCCAGGCTGTGCAAACACACCCCCAGTGCTGGTTATCCCCTCATCCCCGTTTCCCCTTTCCTTGGAAACATCCCTGCGTCAGTTTGGATTTGTCAGACCTGCCAAGGGTCAGAACTCCGGGCTCTGCTGGAGGTGGGATCACAGGGATGTGGGAGAGGAGGGACATGGAATCACCAGCAGTTCCACTGAGGAATTACATCATGGCTGTGACCTGACCCAGAACAGGAATGAAACCCTCTCCAGAGAAATTCCAGGCTCAGGATCTTGGATAACATTTCATAAAGAAGATGTTCCCTCTCTTCAGGAAAATCCCACGTTAATCTGCTCACTGCCAGTGGGGTTTCCTTGCACTGCAACAGAGCTGGAGGGCTCCAGCAGCCAAATTCCAGCTGAATCCCAGAATGGTTTGGGTGGGAAGGAGCTTAAAGATGATCCAGTGCCACCCCTGCCATGGGCACGGACACCTCCCACTGTCCCAGGCTGCTCCAACCTGGCCTTGGACACTTCCAGGGATGCAGGGGCAGCCACGGCTTCTCTGGGAATTCCATTCCAGGGCCTCCACCCTCCCAGCCAGGAATTCCTTCCCAATATCCCATCTAAATCTCCCCTCCTTTAGTCTGAAGCCATTATTAAAGCTGGGGAACCAGCAGCCTCTGAAAACACTGGAATTAGACACCCACTGCTCGTTTATCTGCACCATTCCACAGCTTCCACCTGATCCAGAGCAAAGGCTGATTTTTCCTACAAATCCGCCTCTGGAAGCCCTTTCCCAGCCCTCTTTACTCACCTGCCTGTTAAACCCTAAAGGCAAGAGGAGCCTACCTGGGGTTCTTGTTGTTCAGACTCAGTGCAATCTCATTGACGGCGTGAGGGTGGGACATGACCATGTTGAATCCGTACTGGGAAGAGAAGAGAAAATCCCGTTCAGTCTGACACCCAATGAAATCCCCTAAATCCAACCAATCCCAGCTCCCTGACCAGATCCCGTGGCAGCTTCTCCTGGTGCTTTAAGCCAAACAAAACCTGGTGGAACTTACCACAAGAATATTCCATTCTCCATCACAACTTCCAGCTCTGGGTGTTCCACGATTTTACAATTCCCGGCCACTGGCAGTGTTGGGAGTGCTGGGTTTGGCCATTTCAGCAACACAAAGGCTCCAAGAGCTGCTCCTGCACCACTCCCAACCCTCTGTTCGTTCCTCCTCCCCCAATCCCTATTTAATTGTGCCTCATTTCTTGGCTAAATTGGGATTTGCAGTCCAGCTGCCAAACGCGGCTCTCCTGCAGTCCCTGCACGAGCACTGCGGCCTTTGCTCTCCAAAACCCAAACGGAATTCCTTTGGAATCTGCTCCACTGGTCACTGGATTGCTGCTTGCATCCTTCCCAGAGCTGCCACAAACCCCTCCCAGCTCCCAATCCAGGTGTTCACCCCAGCTTTTCCTGGGCTGAGCAGAAAATCCCAAATTCCTGCCTGATCCCAGATGCAGGATCCCAGCATCCCACTGGAGAGAGGAAAACTGGGGAATGTAAGATGAGCTGGGTCCAGTGGGTGATTTCCAGTTATCCCAAGTGCTTTGCCATAAGCACATCCAAGGGAAAACCTGGATTTTCCATCTTCTGAAAGATCTCCTATTTTGGAGTGTTAACACTAAACTCCAGACTAATTATAACCTAATTAGCTGCGTGTCTAATGAACAGGAGCTGGCCCAACACTCCCAGGCTCTTATTGCCCTTCCCATCCACCCTAAATAACAGGATCGTGTCCCATTCCTTCCCGTTTTGTGAGAATTTCACTATTCCCATACATTTACCTTAAAACCCCCTCCTTTTACCTTCCCTCCCCCTTTCCAAGACCCCGAGAATTCCCTGCTCCCGAAGGGAATTAATTACCTGGTAGTTCATTATGGCCCGTAAGCACATGATGCACACGTGGACATCATCCTTCTTGCTCACTAATCGGGAATTCTTCAGGGTTCTTCGGCTTGGCAAGGTGTTGTACCTGCAAAAAAACCCCAAAGCTCATCAATCCCAGGGTGATTTTAGGGAGTGGAAAGAAAGGAAGAGGAATATCCCTCCGCTGGGTGGGAACGCAGGAGTTTTCCAGAGGACAGGCAGGAAATATCCGTGGAGATAAAGGAGGAAAAGGTCCTGGGATGTTTCACTGGCAAGGATAAAAATGCAGTGTTTGGCTCCAGCAGGAGCTGCAGCTCAGCCCTTCCTGCCAGCACTGGGGACAGGGAATATCCCAATAAAACAGGGAGAGGGAATGCCACACTGGTTTGTTGTGACTCCCTTGTTCATCCCTGAAAATTCCGTTTAAATCCACAATAAAAGCAGCAACAGGGAATACCACACCAGTTTATTGCGATTCCCTGGCTCATCCCTGCAAATTCCCTCTGTTTAATCCACAATAAAACAGGAACAGGGAATACCACACCAGTTTATTGTGACTTCCTTGCTCATCCCCGAATATTCCCTTTGTTTAATCCACAATAAAAGCAGGAATAGGGAACACCATACCAGTTCATTGTGACTTCCTGGCTCATCCCTGAAAATTCCTTCTGTTTAAATCCACACTAAAGGCAGGAACAGGGAATACCACACCAGTTTATTGGGATTCCCTGGCTCATCCCTCAAAATTCCCTCTGTTTAAATCCACAATAAAGGCAGGAACACGGAACACCACACCACTTTTTATGACTTCCTGGCTCATCCCTGAAAATTCCCTGTTTAAATCCACAATAAAACAGGAACACCACACCAGTTTATTGTGACTCCCTGGCTCATCCCTGCAAATTCCCTGTTTATTTGCACCAACCAAGAGGAATGGGGTGCCCACCCCAGGGCTGGGTGCTCCCTGTGCCCACCCTACCATGGAGAGCCCACACTTCCCAGCTTTCCACAATCCCTCCCTGGGCTTTCCCTTCCCTTTCCGGCCGTGCCGAGATGAAAGAATCCCCAAATTCAAAGCAGGATTCAGTCAAAGGAGATGATTTTTTTTCCATCCATAAATATGAATGAATCCATCAGCTCAGGGCACTGCAGGATTTCGGGAAGTGTGACCCAGTTTGGGATCAGCACGGAGGGGTTGGAGCAATGGAGCTGAATTTTGGCAGCAGCACAGGAGGAAGCCCCAAGCTCTGCACCTGCACATTTGGGGTGTTCCTGGTGGGAATGGGGTGCCAGGGCTGTCCCACATCCCTCCTGCTCCCCTTGGATCAGCTCTGTGCCCACAGCGAGCCCAGGGCTCGCTCCTGTCCCAAATGACCCTTCCCCAGTCACAAGAGGAGCAGGGCGACCCTGAACTGGGAATCTGAACTGGGAAGAGATGGCTCCTACACTGGTTTATCTCAGATTTTAATCCTGAGGGGCTGCACGATTCTTTTCCCTATATTTTAAATCACATTAATGAGATCTTCATCGTGCCACTGCTGGAAGAAAAATAATCCCCTCAGTGCCTGCTGAAGCACAGCCCTAAATTTCAGAACTGAAATTCCACCAGTTCTGCTGGCTCCAAGAAATGGGGGAAAGTCTCCTTAAGCAATAAAAATCACCGTAAATCCAGACTTTGGGATTTCCAGGCGCTTGGAGAAGGAGAACTGGGGAGCAAGGATACTCCAACATTTCTGTACAGGAACTCCCGAACAATGGCTCAGCCCCTGGAATTCAGGCTCAGGACGCTTTTCCCTGTGTCCACAGCCATTCCAAGGCTCCCTAATGGGTTTATTCCCTCCCCCAGGGCGGGGCAGGCTCCGACACCTCCCTGTGTGAGCCAGGGGAAGGGTGGATGAGCTTCTCCCGCTTTCCCTTCGTTCCTGGTTCCCAAAAACTTGGCCCAGCAGCTGGAGGACTTGTTGGGTTTGATTTCCTGTCTGCTGCAGGTCCCAGATGATGTCACCCCAGGATATTTACCCTGCTAATTCAAGGCAGATGGTTCCTCTTTCATTTCCCCGGCCCCTCCTTCGAAGGGGAACTACAAAACCTTTCCCCTGCAAGAGCAGGAACTGCAAAGCTCAGCCTGAGGAACTGCAAAGCTCAGCCTGGGGAAGCTCCTGCAGAGGGGAACGGGTGGGTTCCTCCTGCCAGCCCGAAAGGAGGTGGCACATGTGGGGACAGAGCTCATCCAGAGTTTTGGGATGAGGAGGATGAGGGGAAGAGCAGGATTTCAACAGCTCTGTGGGAAAACCAACAGCCAGGAAAGCCAAGGCCAGTCTTGGGCTGGAATGCACAGTCTGAGGTTCTTTTTCTCACCCAGATACGACAGAAAAACGTTTCTGTTCAAGAATAATTCCATCATTTTTTATATTTTAGGGCCATGAAGGTGTTCCAAGGGCTGGAGCCCCTCTGCTCTGGAGCCAGGCTGGGAGAGCTGGGAATGTCCCCTTGGAGAAGGGAAGGCTCCAGGGAGAGCTCCGAGCCCCTTGCAGGGCCTAAAGGGGCTCCAGGAGAGCTGGAGAGGGACTGGGGACAAGGGATGGAGGGACAGGACACAGGGAATGGCTTCCCACTGCCAGAGGGCAGGGATGGATGGGATATTGGGAAGGAATTCCTGGCTAGGATGGAATTCCCAGAGAAGCTGAGGCTGCCCCTGGATCCCTGGAAGTGTCCAAGGCCAGGCTGGACACGGCTTGGAGCACCCTGGGATAGTGGAAGGAAGGTTGGAATTAGATCCCAAACCCTTCTGGAATTCTATGAGGTGCAGACTTTGAATGCCCCAATTTAATACAAATTCCAGCTGATTTCTCCCATCATTTTTACCTTTTGATCTGCTAAAAATGTCCTGCTCTCCTCTGGCTGCCAGGAGAGCAGCCCAGGGTGGGTCTGACAGAGATGAGAAGCTGAAATCCATCAGGGCTGGGTGGGTTTTGGGTTCCATCCCTGCGATTTTGCTGCTGGTGGCTTGGGAACTGTGGGGTTTGTCTCAACTGACAGCGAAAAATTCCTTCAGAAAGGAAAGTTTTGGCTCATGCCAGCAGTTTGGGGTTTCTGTGATCTCCTGGAGCTGCTCACAGATGTTAAGTTAGGAAGTATCTGACAGAAATGATGACTTCCCCGGGCCCCTGAGCAGCGAAAGTGTCACAGGCAAAGCCCAAACCCCAAACCCAGTGCCTGCAGCTCCCAAATTCGTGTCACATTTCAGCCCAATTACTGAAAGCACTCAAAGCCCATTTATGGATTTGCCTGGATCATTCTCTCCTCACGGACTCGACAGATTCTGGAGGAAGAACTGAAGTTTCTCACTTCAATCCATATGAAAACTCCGGCATTTTTCTCAGAAGAAAGGGAATTTCTAATGGGCTGGGACGCTGCAAAGCCTGCATTAATATTTATCTGACAGCAGAGCCTGGCTCTCAGTAAAGCTCCTTCTCCCAAAAAAGCACCAACGAAATCCCCAAAGGTTCTTCCCCCCTTTTCATCCTCCTGCCCTCATTTTGGTGCCGGTTTCCCAAATCCCTGTGCCTCCTCTGAAGGAAAAACCCCTCTCAGTTGCCAAGGAAACACAGGGAGCAGGGAATTGGCAGCTTCAGCACTGCTAAAAAGAGCTGTGGGAGGCAGCTGGAGCTGGAATGAGGGAGGGATGGTCCTGGAGGATGGACAGAGCTCTGCCCAGCCCGGGCCAGCTCCCGAATTCTCCACTATCCTGGAATTATCCTCTTATTCCATTTCCATTATCAGCCTTCTCCTTTCTCCTCCAGGAGGGAAGAGCAGATCTTTCAGCTTGGATGGGGCCTGGAGCAGCCTGGGAGAGTGGGAGGTGTCCCTGCCCATGGAATGGGGCGAGTTTAAACCCTTCCAACCCAAACCAGTCTGGGATTCTGGGATTCCCTTCTCCCATTGCACGGTCTCCACCATTCCAGGAATTTCCACACAGCCTGGGTGTCCGCAAATCCCAAAAACCTCACTTACCACCCCGAGATGGGGCAGAACCTCCTGTTTTTTCCCAAAAAATCCACCCCGCACCCCCTCCTCTGTTGAGCACCTGCCTTGTTCTGAGGAGAAGATTCTCTTTCAGTTCACCAATATTTACTAATTATAAAAATCACAATTTAAAAAATTACAATTAAAAAAATTATAGTTATAGAAAACCCCTCCTTTCTTAAAAATCTCACACCTACCTTCAGCTTTCCCTTTTTTTTTAACACACACAATCCCCAGCTACTGAAAAAAGACACTTTTAAAAACGCACCTTTAAAAAAATGCACGTTTTTAAAAAATACACGTTTTTAAAAATATCCGTTTAAAAGAATATTAAAAATACAGGTTTTAAAACACAGATTTAAGAAAAAAAAAAAAACAAAACCAGATAAGCTGCCCCAGTACTGAGGTGGCTTTGGAGGCAGGAGGAAAGTTTTGTCTGGAAAACTCTGTCAGGTCCCATTTCTATGGCAGTTTTGGGGATGAGCAAAGCCTCTACTTCTAACAAAAAGTGGAAACAAGATGGACAAGGACCACAAGCTCTACGTTTAGGTACGAAACACAACTATTGCACCACAAGGAGAACTCGGCCCTTGCTCCCAAGCCAAGCACACGACGATCTCGCTCTATGGAAGCCAACTATGCTCGGGGTTGTAATGGGATAACCACACGGGCTGGAGCCTGAACCCCTCCTCCTGGAGCCTGAACCCCTCCTCCTGGAGCCTGAACCCCTCCTCCTGGCCTGTCCCAGCCCGTGTGGCCACCACATTATCCAGGCATGGCAGCAGGACTGGCCCCGGGATCCATGCCCTGAGGGGCTCCGTGCCCTGAGGCGATGCCATGCCCTGCGGGGGATCCATGCCCCGAGGGGACGCCATGCCCTGAGGGGCTCCGTGCCCTGAGGCGATGCCATGCCCTGCGGGGGATCCATGCCCCGAGGGGACGCCATGCCCTGAGGGGCTCCGTGCCCTGAGGCGATGCCATGCCCTGCGGGGGATCCATGCCCCGAGGGGACGCCATGCCCTGAGGGGCTCCGTGCCCTGAGGCGATGCCATGCCCTGCGGGGGATCCATGCCCCGAGGGGACGCCATGCCCTGAGGGGCTCCGTGCCCTGAGGCGATGCCATGCCCTGCGGGGGATCCATGCCCCGAGGGGACGCCATGCCCTGAGGGGCTCCGTGCCCTGAGGCGATGCCATGCCCTGCGGGGGATCCATGCCCCGAGGGGACGCCATGCCCTGAGGGGCTCCGTGCCCTGAGGCGATGCCATGCCCTGCGGGGGATCCATGCCCCGAGGGGACGCCATGCCCTGAGGGGCTCCGTGCCCTGAGGCGATGCCATGCCCTGCGGGGGATCCATGCCCCGAGGGGACGCCATGCCCTGAGGGGCTCCGTGCCCTGAGGCGATGCCATGCCCTGCGGGGGATCCATGCCCCGAGGGGACGCCATGCCCTGAGGGGCTCCGTGCCCTGAGGCGATGCCATGCCCTGCGGGGGATCCATGCCCCGAGGGGATGCCATGCCCTGAGGGGGCTCCGTGCCCTCAGGGGGCTCTGTGCCCTGTGGGGGATCCGTGCCCCGAGGGGACGCCTTCCACTCGGACTTACGGCATTTTCCGGGCCGTTTTCCGGGCCGAAGCCTCATCGGCAGAGCGCAAAGGGAAGCTGCTCCAGAGGCAGTCGGCTGCCAGGCAGCTGTGGCAGCGTTTGAGCTCAAGGTGGTCGGGCAGAGAAACCAATCTGATGGTATGTGAGGGGAGGTGAGGGCGCCGGGAAGGGCGGGAGAGGTGGGAAGGGCGGGAAAATGGGGGAAGAGCATTTGAGCGGGAAAAGGGAATGGAGGAGATGGTGACACGGAGAGTCAGACAGGAAAGGAATAAAGGGAGATGTGAGAAGGGGAAAAGGGGGGAAGGAAATGAAGAGAAACAATGTAAGAGACACATAGGTATTCCTGCCTCAGGTATTCCTGCCTCAGGCATTCCTAATCCCAAGCACTCCTCCCGAGGAAACGGCAGAAGCGGTGCCTCCTTCCAGCTCGGGCTCTGCCACTTCTGGCAGAGCAATTCAGGAGCAAAGAACACCAAAACCACAAAAAAACCCCTAAATCAACTGGCCAGGTGATCCTGCTGCACTCCACAGCTGGATTTCTTCCCCAGAGCTCTCCTCCTCTCCAGCGCCTGAGGGCTGGGAATTAAATCTTCCAGGTACAAGGTTTGGAGCCACTCAACATCAACCCAGGGCTGAGGTCACTGCCTGGCAAACCAAAACCACCTCTGCTGGAAGGGAAAGCTGCAAGTGAGGCCTCACTGGCTCCAGTTTTGGACTCTTCTGTGCTCACAGGATTATGGAGCAAAACCCCATAAAAGCCCCAAAAGAAATCCCAAAGGATCCAGCAATCCAAGCTTCACCCCTGGTAACAGTACTGGGATCTGAGGGGGATGGTTGGGGTGGGATGTCCAAGGAATGTAAGAGGTGACTGTCAACCAATCCTGGGAAGTGATCCTGCCATTTCCACTAATTAAACTTTAAAAAAAAAGGAATATTGGGAAAGAGAGATTTAGTAGTAAAGTGTGGGATGGTGAGAGAGTGACAGCAGGTCTGGGAAGGGAAGTGGCCTTTCCAAAGAACCCAAGATCCCGTTCATGGCAGCACAGAAGGAATGTGCTGCTGGAAGAGACAGGACACGGGATGGGAGCCCCAGCCTGGCTGTGTCCATGGAAATGCTGAGCTCCACTTTGGAGCTGAGGAATGGCTTCCTCTGACAAGGAATCGCATCCTTGGCTCACCCTGCCCTCGGAAGTGACTCCTGCCCCTTCCCCAGCTGCTGCCCTGAGAGCTTCCTTCCACCTCAAACCACCAATTCCTTATGTGCCACTCCTCTCCTGGGAAAAGAGGGAAGATGAGGGATATCCTACTGGGAAAAGCTGTCCCACAGTGCAGATCCCGAGGGTGCCGTACCGGAGAGTGGAGTGCCTGCCGGAGCGGGAGATGCTGTTCCCAACGGGAGAGGGCAAATTGCTGCCCCTGTGCAGGTCCTCGATGGATCGGCTCCAGGGCTTGGACTTGTCCATCGAGCTCTCCACGCTGTTCTCCAGGCTCTCAAAGTCAAACCTGCAAGGGAACAGAAATTCCAAGGCCGGGTTAGGTGGGGGAGATGCGTGTGGGGTTTTCCTTCAGCTGCAGGTTTTGGTGGGATCACAGCGTCGTTGGGATTTTGGAGGGATCACAGCATCGTTGGGACTTTGGTGGGATCACAGGATCGTTGGGATTTCAGTGGGATCACAGCAACGTTGGGATTTCAGTGGGATCACAGCAACGTTGGGATTTCGGTGGGACTAAGGATCGTTGGGACTTTGGTGGGATCACAGGATTGTTGGACAAACAGGACAAAAGCAAAGGAAAAGCTCTCCAAGGTCATCGAGTCCAACTGCTCCCCCAGCACTGTGAAGGTCCCTTCCCACCCAAACCATTCCAGGATCTTGTGATTTCCACAAGTGGAATAATGATGGAAAAGGAGAGTTAAGGACAATGAGGGACATGGAAAAGGCCAGGGAAACAGGATGAGCTCCACATGGGGGAAGGAAATCCCAGAACCACAGAGATTGGAAAAGCCCTCCAAGACCACGGGGTCCAACCATTCCCAGCCCTGCCAAGGCCACCACTGCCCCTTGTCCCCAGGTGCCACATCCCCAGGGCTTTGAATCCCTCAGGACACATCCAAACAGGATCAAACAGCTCTTCAACATAAAATAAACCAACACTGGCTGCTTGCTGATGAAGGAAGAGTGGGAATTCTGGGAGCTCTCTCCAGTGAATCCCCATAAATCAGCTGTGCAAGCACCGCTTCGGTTTCCTCCATCCCAGCTCGGCCCCACAAACCTCCCAGCACACTGAAATATCACCACAATCATCCCCGATTCCCTGATTTCTGACTCCTTGCCCATTGTTCTGCTATTCCAAGCAGGAATTGCTTGTTCCCCTTCCAGCCCCTGAGGTTATTACTCATGTTCCCCATGTGAGAGGGGAAAAACCCAGCGAGTTCCTTGCGTCCATTTGTATAAATTTAGGCAGAAAGGCTTTGTACAAACATTTCTTTTTGCTGTGCAGTTTTTCCCAGTGGGTAACATTTGAAACCATAGGATTTTCCCTCATAAATTTTCCTGCAACCCCACCACAAATCTCTTTCCTGGGCAGTGCCAGACATAAATCTGATGGCAGCCTTGCTAAAAATAAATTATCAGCTCTCCCCAGCTTGAGTTTCTACTCCAAAATTATCTTTAACCTCAGGCTTCTTTTTCATTTTTATATTAAAAAAATCTGCTACGATATCCTGAATGAATGTGGATTAATTCCCCATCCCTGGAAGTGTCCACAGCCAGGCTGGATGGGGTTTGGAGCAACCTGGGATCGTGGAAGGTTCCCTGTCCATGGCAGGGACGGGCTTTAAGGTCCCTCCCAACCCAAACCAGTCTGGGATGATTCCATGGTCATAAAACCAACTCTCAGCTGCAGATCTCCACTGAAAGCTGATTTTCCCACTGGGTTTTCAGAGCCCATGTTGTGACTTACGAGCCAAACATCTAAACCTGATCCCAGCTCCCCAGATGTCAGAAAAAACTCAAGTTTCCAGTCTTCCCAACTTCCAGAATGCCCCTGAAATTGCTCCTGGGTTGTGCTGCAGCCCAGGAGCCAGCCCTGCCTGCCAGGGGAGCAGTGCCTGCAGGGTGGGAATCCCTTTGGACACAGCAGGAATACAAAGCCTTGGGCTCAGGCACCAATTGCAAACCTATTTCCAAGGAATCCTGCATCCTTCCACACATTTGTGGGATGGGTTTTCCACCCTTAAGAAGCTCAGAGACGAAAGAGAAAAAATAAGAATAGAGGTGAATAATCTCAAGGTTTAAATTCAGGCTTTTTTTTTTTTTGTCTGCTCTGAGGAAATAATTCCAGACTCACATCAAGATTTCCTCTGCTCTCAGCCCCACAGAATCATGGAATTATTGAGGCTGGAAAAGAACCACCAAACACTTCCATGCCCACCAAACCACGTGCCCAAATTCCACATCTACTCCTTTTTGAACAATTCCAGGGATTGTGACTCCACCACTGCCCTGGGCAGCCTGCTCAGGGCTTCACCCCTTTGGAATGGAGAAATATTCCCTAAAATCCATGTATTTCCTGGCAGGAAATGCTGGGAATGTCTCACTTACGTGACTGCATACTGGGCAAAGGACAGGTATTCCACCAGGACATCCAGGCCTTTGTTCTCTTCATTCAGGAACTCCCTGACCCATCTGTGAGAGAAACACCAGACATCAGAGCCTTGGAATTCCCTGGAATTCCCAGAAAAACCGGAGACAGAGCCACTGCTTTTTCAAAATGATTTAGAGGACTTTAAAAATTCCTTTAGATGCCTTTCCAAATGTACTGAAATGAGGGTTTTTTGCAGCACTGTGAAGGTCAGCTCCTGACACAGGGGCCTGGCTCAGGTTTTATCTCATCCTGATCTCCAGCAGGCTGCAAAAGCAGGAAAAGAATCTCTGATGGATATCCTGGATGTGCATTTAACAGGAATTTTACCTCTTTTTTTAAAAAGGTGTTCACCTGTTACAGTGAATTCTGGCCCCTGCGTTTTGCCAAATAATTCAGGAAAGTCTGTTACGTTTCAAAGCTTTGAAAATGCCAAGAAAAGTTTGGAAATCCATCCATTCAGGGGCAAAGCCAGGTGGGAAAGGAGCCTCAGTACAGCCCAACCCTCCTCTGAACCCCAAGTGGGGCAGCAAATCTCCTGGGAATGGCTGGGTGCCACTGGAATGAGGGAATGCAGGGAGTGAAGGGGAGCTCCAGGCTCGTGGAGTGGGAATTCATCACCTCTGAGTTATTCTCATCTTCAGGATGGAAATTTTTGTTTATTTCCCTTCTAAAATAACCAGCCTGGCCTTTTAGAAAATGGGTTTTGGAAGAAATCCGTCAGCCAGGGGCTCCAAAGGAATGAACACTGCTCCTGTCCCCTCTTTCACTGCCCCGGTGCAGCACCGAGGTTCCTCCTGCTCATCCTGAATCCCAGAGCACCCATGGGTGCCTCAGGCCTGCTCATCCCGAATCCCAGAGCACCCATGGATGCCTCGAGCCTCTGGTGGGGAATCCTTTGTGCTGGAAAAGGAGGGAACACCTGGCAGGGGTGTGGGAGCAGTTTTTGCGATGGTGCTGGAAAAGGAGGGAACACCTGGCAGGGGTGTGGGAGCAGTTTTTGCGATGGTGCAGCTCGAGGGAGGGATCCCATCCCCACCCTGGGAACTGCAATTCATCCCACAGCTTAAAACACCCCCATTCCCTAAAAATCACAGCAGAATCCCAAAAAATCCATGGGATTGAGCTGGGAACTGTGTGTGACCATGGAGAAAATCACTGCAAAAGCTCCCTGGCTGATGCCCCAGTGCTGGAGCAGCTTCTGCTCCCACAGGGAGGTGAAACTGGTGGGAATGGGGATGGGAATGGGATGTCTGATAAAAAACTAAAGCTCTGGCACTCCTGCTGCAGCAGTTTGGGATGGATTTCCTGCTTTGTGGAGAAATCCTGGTGACGTTATTCCCAGCCAGGCTCCACCAACTGCCCCACGTTAAAGCTATAAAACAGCAGGGGGGTGATATATAAATTTATAGCTGCAGCATTATTTTTATTCTGGACACAGCCACACTCCCTGCACTCTGACTGAGCAGGAGCTGACTCCAAATTTCCTCAGCCTTCAGAAAAACGTGGATGAATCCATCAGGAAAGGATTAAAGCTGAATTATCCCCCTGAGATGCCCAGCTCCCCTTAACTAAGCCCATCAGGCTTTAACTAAGCAATTTAGTAGCATCACTTCTTGACGTGCACAGAGGTGTTTTCTCAAAGACG
>VWZT01007773.1:30369-82021 GCA_013397055.1 Pachycephala philippinensis
TTAATAAATTTTAATATTTTTTTTAAAATAAATTGAACCAGAAGCATTAGAAATTCTTACCCAATGTGGTTTGTCCTCAAGGAAATTTCCAGTTCTCGGAGCACCTGAGTCGACTCCTGGACTCGTCTCCTGAATTTCTGTGATGGAATGAGCAGCAAAAATAACAATTAGGCTCTATTAAAAAACATCAGCATCTCACCCAGCACAAAAGAAATAAAGAAAACATGGAGGTAACTGAGAACTCCTCTAAATCCCCAGGAATGCAGCAACAACAGCCCAGCAGTCAACAAAAACACATGTGGAGAAATCCCTTCTGCTCCCAGGAACATCCTGGAGCTTCCAGGATTAAGGAAATTAAAAGCCTGGAGAGAAATAAACATTTCTGTATAAACGAAGCTTTGGTTTAGCATCAAACTTTCCCCTGAGCATTGCAGAGCTCTTCTTCTTTAGGAAACGAGGTGACAGAGAGCCAAGGGGGCACCTCAATCCCATCTGGAGCAGGATTGGAGGATCCTGTTCTCCCTGCCCAGGGAAAAGTGCTAAAACAGCTGGAGATATCCCTCTGGAGCAGTTGTTTTGGAATATTCTCATTTTTAGACAAGGTAAATGAGAGCTAAATGGGTGAAGAAGGATAAGGGCAGGCTTAGGTGGGATACTGGGAAGGAATTCCTGGATGTGAGGGTGGCACGGGTTGGAGGCCAGGTGGATCCATGCAGCAAAACCAGTGACACCACCTCGATCCCAGGAAGATTCCCGGTGGGATGAGCTCTGCCATCCCTGTGGAAATCTTTCCATGTCAGCCGGGGCTGAGGAAGGGCTGCGGGTGCTCCGGAATGAGCCAGCAGCAGAGAGGAACTCAGGGCAGTTATTTTTAGGCCCTTTGGGTTTGTCGTTTGTCATGGGACCCTTGGGTAAGAAAGGCTCCAATGTGAGTCCACGGAGCGGAGCCAAACACGGAACAATCTCCAAAACCCTCCGGAGAAAAAACACAAAGACCCCGTTCACCGGGCTGGGAAAGAATCCATCCAGGGAAATGTCAAGGTTTCCTAGGAAATGGTTTCCTACTCCTGGTTGGAGGCCCCACAAGAGCAGCACTGTGCCAAGGCACCACTGCCCAAGGACACGAGCTGGGGGCACAGGGAGTGAGGGCACCTTCCTCGTGCCATGGAATGGCCGTGGCAGGATCCGTGTTTTCCACAGGGAACTGCCCTCGGAGCACTGTAGGACAATGCAGGACAAAGCAGGGGGTGTTGGGGACCAGGCAGGGCCAGCCCATGGCAGGACCTGCGGGGCTCTGCTGCCTTTTTGGGTGACTTTTAGGGGCTCTTGGAGTTGTCAACATGGATAGAGATGATCCCTGTGGATGGGAGACGATTCCCATGGGTGGCAGCTGTTCACCATGGATGGAGCTGATCACCATGGATGGAGCTGATCACCATGGATGGGAATTGTCACATGGATGGAGTTGATCACCACGGATGGAGCTGGTCACCATGGATGGCACCTGTCACCATGGATGGAGTTGATCCTCATGGATGGAGCTGATCCCCACGGATGGAGTTGATCCTCATGGATGGAGCTGATCCCCACGGATGGTGCACTCAGCTGCACTGAGCCTCTGCCAGGCAAATTCCCAGAGAAAATGACTCCAAACCTGGACACCCCTTCCCAGGGATGAGCAAAGGGCCACCAGACAGTGGTTTAGCCAAAGCCAGGCCTAGAGCCCAGCTCAGGGCCAATCCGACAGATTATTTATTGACGTCATGCTCCGTGTCAGATGCTCCTCAGCTTCCCAACATCTGCTCTCCTTCTCAAGCTGGAAAACTGCAGCAAATTCCCACTTTCTCTTTGCTTCTCCCTGCGACTTTTCAGGGTGTTTGCACAAAGGCAGGAAGGAACCTGGACCCTGGGACCATCCTGGCTGAGGAATGGGGGACAGGCAGGAGGAAACAGGATGCTCCTCACCTTCCTGGTCACTGCTGGATCCAGATATCCCTTCAACTTCTGGATGTAAGTGTGTGGAGGATTCTTCACTTGGAATCTTTCCTGGAAAAGAGATGGGAATAAACATCAGCCTTTTTTACTTCATGCAGAAAGCACGTGCACCACATACATATTAAACAATATTTATTTATAATACATTATATTCCTAAGTGGTTAATGTATGCATGCAAGTAAAATATATTGAAATGGACCTCGATATTTATATCAACGGTATAAAAATACACCTTAAACATTCAGTGGGAATTCTGAATTTTAGCTGCACCTCCATCTCAAGTTCCAGGGGTTCTGCTCAGCAGGAGCATGGAGAGGAAAGAGAAGGGTCAGGAGAGTGGATGCATGTCCATGATGGATTGAAACCATCACCACAAAATCCAGGAGACCTTTTTAATCACTTGGAAAAAAACCTTCCACTGTCCCAGGGCGCTCCAAGCCCCATCCATCCTGGCCTTTGACATCTCCAGGGATGGACCGACCATGGAACAACCTGTGCCAGGGCCTCCCGACCCTCCCAGCCAGGAATTCCTTCCCAATATCCCATCTCTCCCTGCCCTCTGGCAGTGGGAAGCCATTCCTCAGGGTCCCAACACCTCACACAGGAGGACACTCAATCTCCCATCCCCCTCAGCCCCAGATCCCAGATTTTGGTGACAAACACCAGCTCTGTATTCCAAGAGCTCCCTGATTTTTCCCTGCTTTCCCACTGTCCAGCTGGAATTTTATCCCACCAAAGCTGCTGTAAAACACAAGCTGTTCCATGAGCAGTGTGCTGTGTCCAAACCCCCTCCCAGCACTCCCAAAAGTTCTGATCCTGTTTGTATCTTGGAAGAACTTTAAGCTCTTCTGCCCCTTTCCCTGGAGGAAAGATCTCATCCCAGTCTCCTCCTGAAATTTCCCATTTTATAACTGTTATCTGAAACCTCTCTCTATTAGGTCAGGATGCAGTTTTGGATTATCCCGAAGTTATTCCAGAATGAACAGGACGCTGCTGCCCAGTTACCAGAACTGGCTGCACACCACAAGTTCTTCCTGTTATTATCTTGCTGCTTGCTGGAAAAAAAAAGCAATCCTTCATGGCCAGCAGGAAAAAACGAAGGAAAAACTCTTCCCTGGGCTCCACCAGCCCCGGTGGGAGCTCTGCAAGTCACAGAGCACTCATGGCTTTCCTCTTTTACAGCTGGATTCTTTTTCCATGCACCTCCACACAGCTCTGGAATCGGCATTTCCTTTTTTATCTAAAAACCAGCTCAGAAAATACAAATTCCTTCACTGAGGGTTCTCTGGTCGAAGTGACACGAGCAGGGTCTGTCCTGCTCCAGCACCACATCCTCCATCATGGATTCCTCTTGGAATCCCTCAGGGATTATGGAGCCAGGCTCCCTTCAGTGACTCCCATGGGGCAGACAGAGATTTCCTGCAATCCCAGAGGGGTTTGGGTGGGAAGGGACCTCAAGGATCATCCAATTCCTCCCCCTGCCATGGGCAGGGACACCTTCCACTATCCTAGGGTGCTCCAAGCCCCATCCAGCCTGGCCTTGGGCACTTCCAGGAATGGGGCAGGAAGGTGGATTCCTTCTGTGGTCGTGTCCCAGAGGTGGGAGAATGATCCCAGAGTGGTTTGGGTTGGAAGAGACCTTAAGGATCCTCCAACTCCAACCCTGCCACATCCTCCTGGCAGCACTATCCCATCCCAACAGTGCTCCACGTTCCCTCTCCCATTTATTCCCCCCTTTTTGGGGGTTCTCTCCTGCTGACAGAGCTGTGTTCAGCCAAATCCCCCAGAGCAGCTCTTCTGCTCTCATGGATTTATTTCTCTTCCCAACTAATCAGCCCTCATCTGCTGAAGTGACGGGAGCTTTTCCCAACTGCCAGTTCTAATTGCCTGGAATCTCCAAAATGAAATGTTTAAAGAGACTCAAGGAGCACATTTAACAGTCTGGGATGCAACTACTGGATGGTTTTGTTTGTTTTCTTCAAACCTGGCTGTAATTATGTATTTAGGCCATAATCTCTGCAGCAACTTCATTTAAAAAGAAGCTGCTCGTTCCCGAGAAGTGGAATTATTTGGGTTAAAGGATTTTCAAGAGTTATCCATGAACAGCAAACACAAGCCACGCTCTTCCCTAAGGAGTGACCAAGAACCACTTGTGGTAAACATCTCCTAGGCCTGGAAACATTTTTACAGCCCCTTCAAGTGTTTCTTTTTTGCTGGTTTGGAAAGCTAGGAGGGATTAGCCTTCAAAATTGCCCTTTCCTGGCTATGATTCCTGTCTGGGCTTATCCAGCTTGGAGTGTTTTATATTAGAGGCTGATTAAGAAGCTGCAAGAGCCAGGGCTGGGGCTGTGCAGTGAGGCCTCTGGGTCACCCTGGATGTCTGCTCACAGCCAACCTCTTCCCAAAAATCTGACTGGGAGCTCCCAAGGGATGGGAAGGGACAGTGCTGGTTGCAGTCTGTGGACATTGGGACCCTCTCATGGTCCTCCTTGGGAACATCCCAACACCCACCCTTCCCAAGGCACTGCTCTGCCTTAGAAACCATAATTAAAGGGTTAAAAACCCCTGCTTTTTCCTGTCAGCTCCTCCCCTCCACTTCTGGCAATTCCCACCCACTCCCTGGCCAGCTCTGCTTCCAAACTCGGGGTTTGACACCATCGCAACGAGGAGGCCGGGGATTTTTACCACACACACAAAAAGCCTAAAATCTGGACTGGAGCGGCCAAACTTTGCTCAGCAAATCCTGAGGGGTGACATCACGGCCGGGACGGGGTGGCTTCCCTGGATTGAGCCATTCAGACACAACAAAGTTCCTAAATCCTGGTGAAACCTCTTTTATCTCCACTACGTGACTCCTGTGAGCTCCAGCATTATCTGCAGCCTGAAAGGACACGGGCACGGAGCAGCAATGACTCCACACTGCCTTTGTCAGCCACCTACAAAGCAAACCAGCTTAATTCCCAAGGATAAAGGCCCTTTTTCACTTGGAAAATCCCTCAGGAGTGGTGTTGTAAGCACAGGGAATGCAAGGACAGCAGCACCAGAGAGCAACGAGATGAGCTGGGCCCAGCACCTCCCTTTGGGGGAATAAATGGGGAGAATTCACTGGGATTAAATTCAGAAAGGGATTCTGGACAAGGGAAGGAGAGACAGGACACAGGGAATGGCTTCCCACTGCCAGAGGGCAGGGATGGATGGGATATTGGGAAGGAATTCCGGGCTGGGAGGGTGGGGAGGCCCTGGGATGGAATTCCCAGAGAAGCTGTGGCTGCCCCTGGATCCCTGGAATTGCCCCACGGCAGGTTGGAATAACTTGGGACAGTGGAAGGTGTCCCTGCCCATGGCATGAGTGGCACTGAAAGGGCTTTAAAGTCCTTTCCAACCCACCCCATTCCACAATTCCATAATTCAGGGAAAAGCCTGGATGCAGGAGCACACCACCCCTCCTGTGCCTCTCACCCAGAATCAGCACTTTCTTTTCCGACGGATACAGGAAAAAAGGGAGGCTGGGGGGGCTTTGCTTCAGCAGCCAAGAGGAACTGCTGCACTTCTGCATTTCCTCTTCCACGTGATCCTACAAAGAACTCCACACATCTCCTGCTCACCCAGCTCTGGAAAGCGTATTCATTCCGGAACCAGGAAATTGTGGCTTTTCCAACAATCCTTGGCTCCTGAAAACATTCAGGGCATTTTTCTGCATTAGCCCATATGTTATTCTCATTATTATCATTATCCTTGCTAAGCTCTTTCATTCTTGGGATTCACAAATGCTGGGGAAGCACCCGGCACATCCGACTCGGGGTCAGAATCCCACAGGAAGTGCTGGGAGTGCATAAAACCCGTGGATTGGGATCGCTGGGGAAGGAGATGGACAAGGAGATGGGGAGCAGTGTCTCCTCCCTCCCGAGGCACAAACACATCGTGGACATGGTGTGGAATTCCCCATCTCCCACAGATCCGGAGGGTGGTGTCCCAGCAATCCATGGAGTGGACAGACAGCAGGACAATTTTGGAAGTGTCCCTATGGAATGAGGTGACAGCTGCTCAGCCCTGCACTAACAAGGAGTTGGCATGATCCCTTCCCCCAGGATTGATGTCCCACCAAAGCAGGTCACCCTCAGCTCCGTGCTGGACCCAGCTGCTGCTCCCTCCCATCCCAGGGGTGCTGAGCCCTTCCCAATCCCAAATCACCGAGCCTGGGACTCCTCGTGCCTTCATCTCCAACCTCTCCATCCCTCTTTGTCTGACCTTGCCTAAACCTCCTCTCCCAGGGTGACTCAGTCAGATGAATGAAGCCACGAGTGTCCCAAAGTCCAACTTCTCCCAAGTTCAGTAAACCACGGGATTTTCCAGCCTGGATTTGCCCCAGCAGGGCAGATTCCCTGCAATACACGATGGTTTTTAAGCAAAGGCTCCCAAACCAGAGCTGTAAATGGCTTCTGCAGCACAGGCAAAGTGATGGAAAATCCTTGGTTGGATATTGGCAGAAACCCCTGGATCTCTGCTGAGAAAGGGTCAAAGGCACCACATGGGCTCCCAGTCCCCTCAGCACATCCCTGAGGAGAAACCTGGGCTCCACTGAGGAATTTGGGCCAAAAAATGGCACAGAACCCCCACAACACCCTGCTCCTCGCTCAGTCCCTTCTCCATCAGCCATCCACAGATCCCTCAGGCAGGGAAACCCCTGGAAGCAAAGCTGAGGGGTGGCCCAGCACCCCACCCACCAACACCACCCCATGAGCTCCATCTTGGCCACCAGCCCCTGAAACACCAGGCACTGCCTTCTCCTGGAGCTTCAGCAGGAAAGGGAGGAGATTTGGGGTGCAAACCTCACAACTTTCCCGTGGGTCTCTCCATCCCTTACTCCCACACCTCCCGTGTGTCCCAGGCCGTGGTGACGCCCCTGCCACTGTTTGCCATTAGAGGGCAATGAAGAACTTTGCACGATGTCCCCAAGCCCTTCCTTCCACATCCATGTCCTCTGCAGCACCTCCTGGCACCCGGCTGGACACAAGGACACCAAAACAGCCCTCGAGGATCCCATTTCCTGGATTTCCATGCATCCTCTTCCCTGCCTGGATCATTCCCAACACCAACCCCTCAGGTGGTCACCGTGACCCTTTCCACAGTGGACAGCAGATTTCCTGGCTTTCCCCTTTTCCTCCTTCTTGTGGCTCATCCAGAGAGGTTGGAGCAAGCTCTGAGGACAACACTGAGATGATTGGGAAGGTTTATAGACAAAGGAAGAGAAAATTCCGCATGGGATGAGTCCTCCACGCCCTTACAATGATTCAAACAATGCACATAATCCTATTTATGGCAGATTATTATTATTATTATTATCATTATTGTCATCATCATCATCATGAAACTGGTTCCCCACTTTTGTTAATCTCATTTTCTGCAAAAGTAAGAGTTCCTTTTTGGGAACTCCTAATATTCTCCAAATATTCCACAGATAAATATTCAGGATCTGCTGCAGATTGTTTAGAAAATACCATTTCTGGACACTTCTTCCTTTCAGATCTAAGTTGAAAACCAGCACAGGAGAGAAACAATTCATTTCCTCATTGATTTACAAGCAAAACCAGGTGAAAATGGTGTAGTGGGTAAAATGAGGGGAAAACAGGAGTGAAAATCTGCATCCATAATAAAAACATTCCTGTTCCTGGAAGGGCTCTCAGCCCCATTATTCCAGGCACAGATAGAAATATTTCACACCCCATATGCTGCACGTCAGTGCTGTCAGTGGCACCTGCTCACAGTCCCCTGATTGAGGGGTGCCAGCACCCACCAGGGAGCTGTGACAGAGCCCAGCCCAGCTCCCTGCCCAGCATGTCCCATGGGATGGCTGGACACGGGAAAGGTGCCACTTGGTCACCTCCCCCTGCTCCTCCTGCTCCTGGCAGTGCTGCTTACATCAGCCCTGAGCTGCTTCCCTGCCTTTCCAAAGGGTGGGAAGGGCCTCACTCATCCCAGGGAAGGGACTCATCCCAGGGAAGGGACTCATCCCAGCCCGGGGGTGGACTCGGAGTTGTGCAAGGAGCTGTTCAGAGCTGGATTACTCCAGAGTGCAGATTTCCTTCCCATCTGCTCATCCCTCCTATCTCACCCCGGAGCTCGGCAGTGAATCAGCAGCAGCTGCAAAGGGTGGATCAGCTCCGAGGTGGGAATTTGCACATCCAGCCTGGGATCAAACGGCTTCTGCCTGTCCTGCTGCCAGCAGGGAATCCAGCAGGGAGCTCACACCTCTGCAGGATGCTCTGGGAACAGCCAGGACACAAATAATGGAATTCCACACTGGTTTGGGTTGGGAGGGACCTTAAAGCCCATCCCATTCCACCCCTGCCATGGCAGGGACACCTCCCACTGCCCCAGGCTGCTCCAAGCCCCATCCAGCCTGGCCTTGGACACTTCCAGGGATGGGGAATCCACAATCCCTTGCAGCAGTTCCTGCAATTTGTCAATGTCTCACTAAACTGAATCTTTAAATAGCTCAAGCTTTACATTCTCTGCACAGGAAACTCATGGGGAAAGAAGCGATTCTTTATTAAGCTTTACTTTAAGGTACCTGTGCAATGGATTTAAACTGCCAGAGGGCAGGATTAGATGGGATATTGGGAAGGGATTGTTCCCTGTGAGAGTGGGGAGGCCCTGGGATGGAATTCCCAGAGAAGCTGTGGCTGCCCCTGGATCCCTGGAAGTGTCCAAGGCCAGGCTGGACGGGGCTGGGAGCACCCTGGGACAGTGGAAGTGTCCCTGGGGTTGGCACTGGGTGGGCTTTAAGGTCCCTCCCAACCCAAACCAGTCTGGGATTCTGTGATTGTATCAGACACCCCCCACTGTAACAGCTGAATAGGAAATGTCCCATAAATGTCTTTATGCCAATGTCCCTGCCCTCCCAGCACAGCTGCACCTCCTGCCAAACTCTCACCCTGGTTCTGCTCAGTTTACATCCCAAGGGAACATCCCACTTTCCCAGGGCTGGATGAATTATTTCCATTAGCCATTACTGCTGGGGTTCATTGCAGATCCCAATTTTGCTGCTGGAGCAAAACTCAAATTCTCCCAAATTCAAATCCCACCTGTGGCACATTTCATTTCCCCCCAAATGCCATTCCTGTTCATCCATCACATCCTGTTCATTGCTGCACACCCTGCACAGCTCACGAGGAGCTGCCTCAGCACCTGGCACTGCCTAATCCGAGGTTGTTCCCAGCCCCTGGAGGTGAGCAGGAGCTCCTGTCCCTGGAGG
Source organism: Pachycephala philippinensis (assembly GCA_013397055.1). Taxonomy (NCBI): domain Eukaryota; kingdom Metazoa; phylum Chordata; class Aves; order Passeriformes; genus Pachycephala; species Pachycephala philippinensis. The sequence continues at coordinate 39,621 of VWZT01007773.1, forward strand.
TGACAGCTCCAGCCCTCACCACGGAGCTGATGTAGGCAGCCAAACACTCCCTGCACTGAGATCATTTGTTAGGACACACAGGGCAAGACCCCGAGGTCAGGCTGAGCCCGTGCAGGGCAAAATCAGCAGCGTTCAGCAGCCAGAGGGAATCCAGGATGGGAACAGCAGAGGGGAAGGGATATCCCGCTGTGAGGGGGGAATTGCACATCCTGGCTGGGAGCCTGTCCTGCTGCCAACACAGACCCCAGCACGGAGCTCACACCTCTCTGGGACACTGAAAACACAAATCATGGAATGCCAGAGTCCCAGATGGATTGGGCTGGCTGCAGCTATTACTGCAAGGCCTCTGGGAGTGGTTACCAACAATGCAGCAAAAACTGAGGGAATGAGTGCTGGAAACTGCTGGGAACAGGTCCCTGCGAGGTCCTGGGACTCTGCATGGAGCAGATGGAAAGAGGCAGCTCCCAAAGGCTCTGCAGAGGCTCCTTACCTGGTCACAGATGAGCTCCCACTTCTTCTCGTTGTCGTACTGCCGCAGGAGCCGGGCTTTGTCGGGAGGCAGGTTCATGGCATTCTGTGGAGAGACAGGGATATTGTGAGGGATCAGCCATGGCCAAACCCAGCTGGAGCAAACCAAGGCAGCGTGGCTGCGGTTGTTGAATTGTCTCACGTGAATTCCTGATGCCAGAGCTGCTCAGGAACCTTCTCTCTCCGTGTTGGTTTTGGCCCCAAAAGCGCCAGTGAATCATGAGGCACCCAAGGGCACGGCTGGGCCACGCTGGGCCACACGAGGTGAGACTGAGGGCCAGCCCTGAGCTCCACTTTCTGGGTTTTTAGGAAAAGATTCCTCTCTGTGAGGGTGGTGAGGACCTGGCACAGGGGGCCCAGAGCAGCTGTGGCTGCCCCTGGATCCCTGGAAGTGCCCAAGGCCAGGCGGGTCGGGGCTTGGAGCAACCTGGGACAGTGGAAGGTGTCCTTGCCCATGGAATGAGATGAGCTTTATAAGGTTCCTTCCAACCCAAACTATTTTGGGATTCTGTGACCAGCCACCTCCATCCAGTGAAGAGGACAGGATTCCCTGAGCCGCCACAGCACAGGAGCCACTCCGTGCCCCAGCCAGGTCCCATTCCCTTCCCCGGAGCACATTCCTAAGGGAAACAACCCCGCTGTGGGCTGGGGCTGCAGGACAGCCCTCTCCCACCAGGACCATGAAATGCCACTTCACTTTAGCGCCAGCAGCTCTCCAGGTTGGAAACGTCACCACATGCCACCTTATCTGGATGACACAGATCCCGGAGCCAGGATTGCTGCTGCCCAACCTCCGAGATAACAATCCCAGCCTGTGAGTGACAGGAGTCAGAAGGAAGGGGAGAGGCAGCAATTATTTGATCCCTATCAGTTCCTGGCTCCTTTGATGTCAGATCTCCTTCCAGGACAGCTCTGGGAAGGGCGGAGCAGGCTGCTCGCTCCCAAGGCAGCATTCCCGAGGGCCCTGTCCTGGAATGTGCAGCATAACTGTGGGGCTGGTGCTCCTGGAGAACCCAGGAACGGTGGAGGGAACCCAGGAACACCTCATGGAACCCAGGAACAGTGGAGGGAACCCAGGAACACCCAGAGGGAACCCAGGAATACCTAGAGGGAACCCAGGAACATGGGATGGAACCCAGGAACACCTAGAGGGAACCCAGGAACACCTGAATGGAACCCAGCAACACCTGGATGGAACCCAGCAACACCCGGATGGAACCCAGCAACACCTGGAGAGAACCCAGGAACACCCAGATGGAACCCAGGAACACCTGGAGAGCTCTGCAAACACCGGGGCTGCAGAAGGATCCCCGTCAGCCCGGCCGAGCACAGCAAGGCCAAGTGACGGGTGGAAAATCTGCCGAGCACCCCTTGGGCTCCAGCAGCTCCTGGGCTCCAGCTGGAATTCCCAGAATGGCCCCAGTTATCCCAGTTAACCCCTGGGGACCACAGGCCTCTGGCAGTCCATTCCCAGGGAGGAAGAGCTGGCGGCACCAGACACAACAATAGATCAGAATCAATAAATGGGAGTTTCGGACTGAAAGCCCACTCCAGGAGCACCTTCCCAAGCTGTGTGGCACACAGCCTCCAGGTTTATTCCAGCAGCCAGTCCTGGGGATCGCTGGGACCATCCCAGATCCATCCTCTGCCCAGAACTCCTCCATTTCCTCACAAAAACCCCGTCCCAAATAAGGGAGGAGGAGGGATGTGGATAAGAGGCACCTGTTGGGATCAGCCAACCAGGACACCCCACTGGCACCTGGAAAATCGGAGTTTAAGGAAGTTCCTGGCAGGATCACAGGTGCCCAGGGCGATCCCTGTGCCAGGTGATGTAGTGCTGACCACACTGATGGGCACCAGGAGAGCCTTGGGAATGAGGGACAGCTGAGGATTTGCTCCTCTGCCCTCCCTCCCTCCATCCCAGCCCAGGGGATCCCCTCCACGCCTCCTGCTGCCACGGCTGCTCTCCCCAGAGCTTGTTTTCCATCAGATAACAACGACTCTTTCCTCTGCTCATCCCTGCTGTCATGCTGACAGTATTTATAGGCTCTGATCATATCTCAGCTCGCTTCTCCTCTCCGTCTCTCACCAGGCGCCTTATCAGCCCTGCTTATCATTTCATGCACTTCTTGCTATTTTTCCTGAGGGTTCTTGCAGCACCATTCCTCACTCCTGAGCCATATTTCACAGCTCCACGGGCTCTCAGCTGCAGGAAGAGCTCCAGTGTTTACCTGCAATGCAGCCCTTGTGGAGCTCTGATCTCCTTAGAGCTAATCAGCTTACGCACCCCGGCTGGCAGCGGGACAAGGAACCTGCCTGGAAACCCTGGCCGTGGCAGGGCTTCAGCAGGGATGGATGAGAGCTGGAGCAGGGAAAACAAGAGCCAGGCAGCAGGCTCCAGTGATCTCATTCCCAAATGGAGCCATCTGAGCTCGCTCTGCCACGGGAAGTGCTTTGCTTTGCTCCTCACAACCGCTTTGTGTCCCTCAACAGCTCACTCCACACATTCCTGCCCTCTCCCACAGGGAAAATCCTCTCTGGGCACGGTGTGCAGCCAGGCTCAGCTCCCTGTGGGTGAGCTGAGGGTGAATTGCACCTGCTCACTTCCCAAAAAGTGATTTAAAGGGTGACCGTGGTATGGACAGGAGCAGGGGTCACCCCAGAGTCCCTCCAGTCCTTGGCTGGATCCCTGCTGGAGAGAACTGGGAAGGAAAGAACCACCTTGGTTACCTGCAGAGCCTCGGGGAGGTTTAGGCCTGTCAGAGAGTGTCCAAAGGAGGGGCACAGGCATGGGGAAGGGTCTGCAAGGGACAGATGAGCATTTGAGGTCTGGAGGGGGTTTATTCCTTATTTCCTTGAGTTTCCCTGCATCTCGGGGTTTATCCCTTTTTCCTTCAGTTTCCCCGGAGGGGCCACGGAGGAGCAGCTGAGGGCACTTGGTTTGGTAGAGGAGACTGAGGGGAGACTCATCCCAGACTGGAGCTTCCTCCTGAGGAAGCTCTGCTCTCTGGAATCAGGGAAAAGACCCAGGGAACGGCTGGAGCTGTGCCACGGAATTTTAGGTTGGATCTCAGGGAAATGTTCTTCCCCCAGAGGGTGCTGGGCACTGCCCAGGCTCCCCAGGGAATGGACACATTCCCAAGAGCTCCAGGAGTGTTGGGACACTGCTCCCAGGGATGCCCAGGCTGGGATTTTGGGGTTTCTGTGCAGGGAAGGAGCTGGATCCATGACCCTTCTCACTCAGGATATTCCATGATTCTACACCTTCTCTGAAACCTGGACTAAGGATGTTTTTACTCTCAACAGCCACTCCCTGCCAGAAAACTGCTTCCTAATCCACGATATTTTCACTCCCATGGGAAGCAATAGATTATTTTTTTACATCTCTGCACAGCACCACCCCAAGTGGCTCCCGAAATCCAAGTGCAGTGCTCCCAGGTCCATAACTCCAGCCACAGCAGCAGGATCCGAGGCAGAGGCTACTGAACTGGCTCCAGGAGCTGTGCTGCAGGCACACCCAAGCAGACACAGTCGTCGTCTGGATTTCCTATTCCCTCTGGATCCCTGCAATGACTCACCAACGTCTCCTGGCCCCTTCCAGCTCCTACAGCCGTGGGCTTCACACATCCCAGTGCTCTCTGCTCAATGACAGCTCTGTGTGCTGTGGTTTCCCTTGCCATCTTTTCCCAATTAGAGCTTTGAGTGCTTTTGAGAGCAGAACTGTTCCCTTCCTAAAACAATCCCAACTCCTGCTGGGGCCAGCAGGGATGGCCCCACTCTCCTCTCCTGCCTGTGTCCCGTGTCACCCCCCACTTGTGCCGCAGAGCAGCCACAAGCAGCACAAGGACCTTTTCCATCAGCTCAGGAAGAGCTGCACCTTTAAACAGATCCCCAACTTCCACCAGGATCCCAAAAAACCATTCCTGTGAGTGGGAACTGCAGCTGAAGCAGCCTCATCTTGTGCCCCGCTGCTCTGCCTGCTCATTCCCATTCCCATCCTCACCCCCATCCCAGGGATGGCTCCTACCAAACACAGATTAAAAATAACCATTTCTGCCCAAACTATTTGGCCGAGCACCCGAGCCCAGGTGAGCTCTGCAGCTTCACTCCTCTCCTTCCTCCCACAGCCGCAGGGAATCAGTCCCACCTTCCTCACTCACAACTTTCCACTACCTCAGGGTGCTCCCAGGCCCGGGGAGGGGAGCACAGCCGAGCTCTGGCACGTTATCCTGCCTGGAGAGGCCGTAGGAAACCGGAGCGCTCCGCTTCCGACTGCTCAGCGACACCTCCATATATCCTGCTGAGCGCTGCAGCTGGATCCTGCACAGCCTCCTGCTGCTGCAGGGCTCCTGTCCAACCCCATCCCGCCTCCAGGAACACGGCACCTCGCTCTTCCCCCCCGAAATTCCAAAGTTATTCACGTCTGCTGCTCCGTGCCAAACGAGCTAGGTGAGGTTTCCATTCCGTCCGCTCGGCCTTGGCAGGGTAAAGCTGGGCCTTAAATTAATCACGGTAGCAGATGGAAAACTGGGGGGAATACGAGCAGACCTCCAAAATACTAAATTGCTGAAGAGTTAAAAATAAAACCAGAGTGCAGCAAGGAAATTTATGTGTTTTTAACCTATGAAGTAAAGCCCAGCTCCGTCCAAACTGGCGGAGCCTCCAATTCCGCATTTTGGCAGTAAAAATCTCATTTTATGGACTGATCTGCAGGATTTGGGCACCACCACGGCTTGGCTTCACCCTTGGTCTCAAACATGTCCCTTGGGGTTTTCCTGCTGTCCCCTTCCATGGAAAAGGGGCACTGACAGAGCTGGGGGTGGCCACGTGTGGTGGCCCCAGGCCTTGGGGCAAAGCGCTCCTGCAGCCAGCATTATCCAAAATAAAATATAATAAAATAAAATATATCCTTATATAATAAAATATAATATATCGTGCTAAAATACATCCCATGTGCCAGAGCGGGATAAAGCACCCAGCTGGAAAGGGAAGGACCAGCAGACGCCTCCAGGTGCCACCTGCAGCCCAGGGAACACCAGCACCAGCCCCAGTGCCAGGGCTGGAATGACTGAGCTGTGCTCTTTTTCCAACTGATTCCTCGTTTTCCTGAGGATTAAAAGGCTCAATGTTTTGGAAAACGAGTGTAGCAGCAACTCAACCGACTCAAAAGCGTGAGCATTGCTAATTAATAGCATTGCTAATTAATAGCATCGGGCTGCTGCTCTTATTGATCTTATCATCTTCAAGTGCACAGCCCTTTCATTAATGAATCCTGGCATTGGTGTGCTGGGAATGAACAAAGCCCTCCTGATCCCTTTGTTCCCATGAACAACCCTGGATGCATCAGCACGAGCTCACAAAGCCCTAAAATGTGGGATGTCCTCACCCTCCAAGGGATGGGGATGGAAAAAGGCAGGGAAGCAGAGCCTGGCATGGAAAGGTGAGTCCGACACTGCTGCCAACGCCAGCGCTGGAGCAGGGACATTAAAATCCATCCCAGCAAAGAGTTAAAGTTCCCACTTCCACAGAGGCACTGCTGACCTTGAAAGGAGTAAAGGTATCCCAGGAAAAGCTTATCAGCAAGGACACTCCCTGATGTGGCAGGTGGGGGTGCAGGGAATTCCCACTCCTCCTCCCTGAGACACCGCACACAACTCACATTCCTGAGAACTAATTCCCAGCTGGCTTTCTCCTCCTGTCCTCCCTCTCACTGGGATTATTCCCACCTCGCACTACTCCCAGAGAGATGGAAAAACAAACCTGGATCGTTTCTGGCTTCCCAATGGCACTGAGGGAAAAGATCAGGGCTTTAAAACACTTCAAACAAGTCCTGGTCCTCGTGACTCAGACTCAGATTTACACACCCGCATCAAAGCTCTGCTCCTACTCCAGGCTTCCAGGACTCCCTGTCCTCACCTGGAACTTCCCAATCTGAGCTCGGTCTCCAGCTCATCCCTTAAACTTCCCAATTCCTCAGGTTCAGCACAGCATTGTGCCTCCAGCTCTCCGGGGTTTATCTCACTCTCTCCACCATGACGAGCTGAAATCCTGATTTTTCCTGCATTTCACTCAGGGATGTTTTAAGGCAGAGCCTGAAGTATTTTTAACTTTTATTAATATCCAGTGAGTTCTTACAAAGCAGACCCAAAACTGGTTCCTAGGTCGAGTCCATACCTCCCACCTCCATAACACAGAGACAGAGCAGCCCTTCCCTGGCTGGAGAGAGCCTGAGAACCAAATCCCAGCTCCTGAGCGCATCCAGGTTTCCTCCTTGGCACTGAGCTGCCCTCGTCCTCCCAGAGACCAGGCTCCAAAAGCAACCAAATTCCAAAAACGTTAAAAAGAGAATGAAAAGCAACATAAATCAGTTCAGACCCGTTCATGTGACACTGTCACCCCTGGCTGGCAGAGATGTGATGGCTGAGGCTGGAAATGTTCCCTCACCATCTCTAAATTTAGCTGGTGTGAAAAGGAACCAGTTTAGAAGCAGGAGGGTGCCCAGGGAGCAGCAAAGCCAGGGCTCTGTGCTCATCCTGAGAGGCTGGAGCAGGACAAACCCAACTTCCCACCCCTCATCCCCTGCTGGGACAGCCAAGGGACAGTGGCTGTGTGCTGGAGCCATCAGGAGTCCCCAGTGAGACCTCCTGCCTCACCCCACTCCTGAATCACCTCTGACCTGAGCTTTCCTGAAGCTCTACAACATCTGGGTAACATCAACACGAGGCACTTGGGGACAGAGGTGGCCTTGGCAGTGCTGAGGGAATGGCTGGATCTGATGATCCTACCTTAATAATTCCATAATTCTTCATCCCAAACACTTCCCAGGTGAAACACACATTGATCACCCAACACCAGGAGGCTGGTGGCAGCCACGTCTCTTCAGCCTGGGGGAAAATCCCCAGAATCCCAGAATCATCCAGGTGGGAAGACACCTTGAAGATCATTGAGTCCATAAACCCAGCACCACCACAACCATCCCTAACCCCATCCCCAGGTCCCACATCCAGATGCCTCCTGAACACCTCCAGAGACAGTGACTCCACCACCTCCTTGGGCAACTCATTCCAATGCCCAACCACTATTCCAGGGAAAAAAATTTCCAGTATTTAATCTGAACCTCCCCTAGTGCAACTTACGGCCATTTCCTCTCATCCCTTCACTTGGCACACGGCAGAAGAGCCCAACCCCACCTCACTCCACCCTCCTGTTCCCCCTGTGAGGTTCCCCCTGTGCCTGCTCTTCTCCAGACAAAAATTCCAGAATAAATCACAAAATTCCATAAGAATAAGAAGCTGATCCTGGCCCCACACCCTCCTCACTCGCCGTGGCTGGAGAAGGTCCCTCACCCTGCCCTGAGTGTGACCCTTTCTGCAGAAGACGTCTCTGTGTAGCTCCAGGAGCCGCCTCCCAAAACAACCTCGGGCTTTTTGTCCAGCATTAAAATTTAATTCCAGGGCCTGGCCCGTAAAACAGCCCTTAATATTCTCCTCGAATATTCAAATGCAACTTTTTGCAATTTTCTGTGCTACTCAACTTCCCAGCCCTGCTCCGGTGTGTTTATTTAGGAAAGCCAGAGGCAACTGAAGCGAGCTCCAAGTTCCCTGACTTTATGAGGAATCCAAGCTAGGCTAAAATTAAATGTACTTATTGTTCTAATCCTCCTCCTCCTCTCCTGGTTTTTTTTCTGTTAAACTGGTCTTTGATCTAAAAATACCAATGCTCTGCCTGCACCAGGCCTTTCTCCTCCTAAACACACCCTGGATCCGTAGGGAAGAGCAGGAGAAGCTTCCACAGCACGGAGACCTGCTGAGGACAGAGGACACGGTGTGTGGAGCTCATCCTTGGGAAATGATTGGGAAAAATCCAAGTGAAACTCTTGAATTCTGGATCCACGATTCCCCACGTGCATCTCGGTGGGCCTGAGTTATCCAGGAACACCCACTTCATACATGGAAGGGGAAAGTTGGGATGCAGAACACTGTGGTGGGAATGTTCCTCAGCTGATAAGGATTAAACCATCCAGGAATCCAGCAGCAGGGAAGGGGGATATTCCTTGGGATTCCTTTATCACCTTCTGGGTGTTCATAACCAGGCTGGAATCCTGCTGGAGCTCAGCCTGGAGACAGCCAGGGGGTCCCTGCCCCACGTGGGCTCCGTGGGCGATGTCCACGTGCCAGGCTGGCACTCACATTCCCGGGTTTTGCCACCACTCTGGGTTTTTCCATGACTTTTCCAAGCCCCTGGGTGCCCATCACCCTCCCCACGTGCCGCTGTCACTTCGCCTCTCCGCTGCCTTTGATCAGCGCTGCCATTTGCATATTTATCATTAATTAGCACTTCCCTTCCCAGCTCTCCCCAGAGGTTAATCCGGGCGTTGTAGGGATGGGAGCAGCTGTGGGATCACTCCTTCAGTCCTGGATCAGTGATGGGATAGACTGGGTATCAGGGACACTTCCTCCCTGGAAAGGGTGGTCAGGTGTTGGATAGACTGGATATCCGGGACAATTCCTCCATGGAAAGGGTGGGCAGGCACTGAAATAGACTGGATATCAGGGACAATTCCTCCCTGGAAAGGGTGGTCAGGCACTGAAATAGACTGGATATCAGGGACAATTCCTCCCTGGAAAGGGTGGTCAGGTGTTGGATAGACTGGATATCCGGGAAAATTCCTTCATGGAAAGGGTAGTCAGGTGTTGGATAGACTGGAAATCAGGGACAATTCCTCCATGGAAAGGGTGGTCAGGTGTTGGAATGGGCTGGATATCAGGGACAATTCCTCCATGGAAAGGGTGGTCAGGCATTGGATGGGCTGGATATCAGGGACAATTCCTCCATGGAAAGGGTGGTCAGGCACTGAAATAGACTGGATATCAGGGACAATTCCTCCATGGAAAGGGTGGGCAGGCACTGGAATGGGCTGGATATCACAGACAATTCCCTCATGGAAAGGGTGGGCAGGCACTGGAATGGGCTGCCCAGGGCAGTGGAATCCCCATTCCTGGAGGATTAAAGCCGTGAGGACGTGGCACCTGGGGACATGGGGCAGTGGTGGCCTTGGCAGTGCTGGGAATGGTTGGATTGGAGATCTTGGAGAGCTTTTCCAACCTTCAGGAGCCTCTGGTTCTCTGATCCTAAATCCCTTCTCCGCACACAGCAAGGGAGGTCTCACTGGGAGAGCCACGACGCCTCCAACCCCGCTGAGGGAACTTCATCCTCTGGAAGGTTTTTGGGGACCAAGGACTGAAGTGACCACGGAGCTGCTTGTTCCTCTCAAAAACCCAGACTCGGCTTAAAGGCCTCACGTTTTGGAACAGCTGAAACCTCATTAATTCACCACTGAAAAAGAATTCCATGGTAGGAACGCTTCAAAGGCCAAGCCAGGCCTGACTCACTCCGAGCTCCTCCCGTGGCTTTATTAAATCACTCACTGCTGATAAGGCAAACCACAAAATCCAAAATTAAAGCCCTTTCAGTGAAATGCGGGAGAAAGTGACGCCCAAAGAACCAGAAATGTGTATTCCAGAGGCTGTGCTGGGAATTGCACAGAGGGTGGGCAGTGCCCACGACTCCATTCACGGGGCAGCCCAGAGTGCTGGGAGCTGCAGGGCACAAAAATGCTGGAAAACACCCAAAAAATGGGGTTCCAGCAATTTTTACATCTTTTCCACTCCTGTGCTGGCTCACAGCAGCACGGGCAGAGCGGCGAGGTCTGAGCATCCCTACAATTATCCTAAACATGCCAACGGATTTCGGTTTTCTCTGGGACTTTTCCCCAGATCCCACTAAGATTCAGAGGATCCCATCCCCTCAGGCCGTTGTTCCCTACAAACCCTCTGGAAGTGGAGCACGTGTCGCCTGTGGGACTGCACTGCTGCTCATCCCTCAGCTGCTCAGGAGGAAAAGGAAAATCCTGTGATTTATCTGACATTCCTGAGGATGACAGAAGGGATTTTCAGAGGGTGGGTGGAACAAAACCCCTCCGACCTCCCCTCACATGGAGGATCCCTCACTTCCCCTCCAGAGGGATGGGCTGCTCAGAGACATCGGCCGAGTCAACCTCATTTGGGAAAAGCTGGATAAAACTCTCATCAAAACACTTAAACACAAAACACTTAAACTAACTTAAACTAACTGCAATTTTTAAGGCAAGTTGATGATCCCAGATTATCCTACATGTACCTCTGTGACAGAAATAATGTGCATTTTCCCATCAGAAATCATGGAATTCCACACTGGTTTGGGTTGGAAAGGACCTTAAAGCCCATTCCATCCCAACCCTGCCATGGCAGGGACACCTCCCACTATCCCAGGTTGCTCCAAACTCCATCCAACCTGGCCTGGGACACTTCCAGGGATGCCACAGCCCACAAACACCCTCCACACAAATGGATAAAAATCCATGGAATTAATTCCAAGTTGAGTTTCTTATGCAACACCAACTGAGATTTCAACTCCAGCGCCCACAGCAAACCCCCACACGGCCAAATCCAGCCACCATCCCCACAGGAGCAGATGGATCAAATCCCCCCCAAAACCCAGAATAAAGCACAGGGCTGTGTTTGAAGGGACACAAATAAAATCCCAGAGCAAAGCCAGCCCACGGGGTTCGGTGCCAGGATGGGGAAAATGGGGCTGGCAGCTCCCTGATGGATGCTGCTCTAGGAACAAAACCTTCGTCTGAGTAACACTCAGGGTTGGATAAACCAAGAAAAATAAATGAAGTCAGGGATAAAAAGCCTGGCCCGGGGTCTGGTCCCAGGTTTTGTGTCTCCAGTGAATGTCAGCACGAGCCCTCCTTGGAAAACCACGTCCCAGACAAAACTCCTGCTTTGGAGGCAGCCAGGAACTCGCTCAGATGCTCAGAGCTGGAGCCTCTGGAGCCTATTTTTAATTCTCCCTGATTTCCCTTCTCTTCCCAACATCCTCCAGCCCATCCAGGTCCCTGCCCTCCCCTCACGCTGCCCAGAGGGAGCAGGGAAATCAACAGAACTCCTTAAAAAAAGCAAATTATTCACATCCCTCTTCGCTGCACTCAAGTACTCGATGGACAGGGAAAGGAATTCACTTGGAAGCTGATTCCACCTGAAAATGCAAACACCACAAAAGGCTCTCACACACCCAGCCTCAATCCCGAGGGAATTCTCAACAGCAAGTCACAAACTTGGATTTACACTGGAAATATTTACAGGTCTCACTACTGCAGGCACCACTCCAGCCCGGCAGAGGAGGTGCAGGGAAGCCAAAATAAACCCAAATTTTCCAGCCATAATATGGGAGCAGTAATTCCTGCAGCAGGGCTGTGCTCCAGTGTCACTGTCCCCAAGGCTCCCTGACATTACATCTGCCTGGGCTGCCAAAAAATCCCCAAAAACGTGTCACACACACACACAGGGGCACGGTATGAATCATTTCAAGTGACTAAAATTCAGCATTTTCAGGCACCAGCCCTGATTTTTGCTGCTTCGCCACAAATTTCACGGCACCTTTTTGAAATATATATTTTTTTTTTAACTGTTCAAGGCTCCAGGAATTTGCCAAAAATTATTCCAGGGAACACGGTGGCCCTGAGGGAACACCTCTGCCTGCCCTCCCTTTGTTCCTTCCCTGGAAATCCCTGTCCTGATCCCAAATGCATCCATGTGTCCTGCCTGGTCCCGCTCCCTCCTCCTGGACACGGATATTTTTCACATCAGACCCAGGAGTGCATCAGCGTTTCTGGAGTGCACTTTCCTGAAGTTTCCTTGGATCTGGGGGGGTTTATCCCTTTTATCCTTGAGTTTCTCAGGATCTAGGGGGGTTTATCCCCTTTTTCCTTGAGTTTCCATGGATCTAAGGGGGTTTAAACCTTACTTCCTTGACTTACTCTGGATCGGGGGGGGTTTATCCCTTTTTTCCAGAAGTTTCCCTGGATCTAGGAGAGTTTATCCCCTTTTTCCTTGAGTCTCCCTGGATCGAAGGGGGTTTAAACCTTATTTCCTTGAGTTTCCCTGGATCTAGGAGTGTTTAAACCTTATTTCCTTGACTTACTCTGGATCTAGGGGGGTTTATCCCTTTTTTCCTCGAGTTTCCCTGGATTTGAGGAGGTTTATCCCCTTTCCCTTATATTTGCCTGGATCTGGGGGGCTTATCCTTTATTTCTTTGAGTTTCTGTGGATCTGGATGGGTTTATTCCTGTTCCCTCATATTTCCCTGGATCTGGGAGGGGTTTCTTCCCTATTTCCTTGGGTTTCCCTGCATCTCAGGGGGTTTATCCCTTTTTTCTTTCAGTTTCCCTGGAGAGACCATACAAAGAACAGCTGAGGGATCTTGGTTTGCTGGAGAAAAGGAGACTGAGGGGAGACTCATCCCACTCTGGAGCTTCCTCCCGAGGGATCACTTTGGTTATTCCTTCAGCACTTTTACTGTGGCCGTCCCAAAACCAGTCCCAAAGGTAGGTGCTAGACCAATAAATGTTTGAACTCGCCCATAAAACCCCTGCTCGGTTCCTTTTTCCAAATAAATCTGTGGCTGAGCTGGCTGGGCTCCCACTCCCGAGGCACTTCTGGATGCTATTTTTAATCTCTGTGAGAAGATGAATCCCAAATTTCTGGACAATGTACACAGGCACCTAAACTCGGGAAAAGAAGGGAAGAGGAAAAGATTTCTTCTCCTGTCATCCCAGAGCTGTCCTCACAGCTGAATCCCACAGGATTCCTCACCTGATGGCAACGCACATTCACAATTCCCTTTGTTTATCCACAAACACGTTCCTAATTTCATCTTTTCATGTCAGACACGCTTCACCTGCTCACCCTCCCAGACACCCACCTCGTGACTTCCCCCTGTGAGCAGCCAAAACTTGTGTTCCATCACAATTCCCTTTGATGAATGTTTATAAACTATAACACAACCGGAATTGTGATGGAGAATCACACCACCACACACCAGCACCTCCTGCCTGGAGCACACCCAGGGTGCTGCCAAAATCATGGAATCACGGAATCACTGAGGTTGGAAAAGACACCCAAAACCACTGAGTCCAACCTGGGATGGATCCCCACCCTGTCACCCAGCCCAGAGCACTTTGGTCACGGTGCTCATGGCACAAAAATGGGAAAATTATTCCCCACACCTGCTCTTCTTCAGCTTCTTTAAGGCAGAACTGTCCCTAATTCCTGACTAAATTAATTTGAGAGTCAGGATGGTGATGGAGAAGGAAGCTGGATTCGGTTAGGAGCGAATATCCAAGGGCTGGGAGGTGCAGATCCCAGGTGGAAGGGGCTGGGCTGGCTGTCAGCACCATCAGGAACCGAACAGCTTCAGGCTTCAAGATTATTTATATAAATCTTACCAATATTTCTATAAATCAGGCCAAAAATTATTTATCAGGAGGCTTTCCTGGGAATATTTCAGCCCCCAAGTCCTTCACCCGGGGGCAGGTGCCCGTGGCTCGTGGCACCCGTGAGCCAGGGTGGCACCCACGAGCCAAACCCCGGGATTTTCAGGGATTTTCAGGGCTGCCTTTGGAGTGCAGACACGAAGAGAGCTTTGTACAAGGAGCTCTGGCTCTCCTCGGCTTCCCACGCCGGGAGCTGGGAATGGGAATTAGGTTAAAGAGCTCCTGGGCTCCCGAGCAGAGCGTGGCATGGAATGCAAAGGAGCCCTGGCTGGCACATGACCGGGATGGGCAGCGGGATTAATCCCACCCGGGCACCGGGAACACGCGGCCCCCTGCCTGGCGTCGGGCTGGAATACCTCAAATTCAGCTTGGAACGGTACAAAAACAAACAAAAAAATCCTTTTATCCACTAAGTATGATCCAAGTCTGGCACAGGCAGCTCCATCCTCGGGGGAAAATGGGATCTAGCCCTGAGCGAGCTGCTGGGAACGCCTCAGCCCGTCTGGGATTCCAGGAAAACTCATGGGATCTGCTGGAGATGGGAGAAGCAGCACCGACCCCACAGAGCTGAGGATGTTTTGTGCTCCAGATCACAAACAGCTTTTACCTTTAGCTGGAGTTGGCAAAGGAAAAATCTCCTTCCCAGCAATGGTCCTTCCTTATCAGCCTCGCACTTCATTATCCTTATCTGCAACAATCCAAGATGCTATCAGCAGGTCCCTACTTCCGTGGCTGAGGAGCCCGGGGGAAGGAATGCCAAAAAGCAGCCAAATTCCCGTGTGGGAGCTCAGGCACACTCCCTGGATGGGGTGGGTTGGGAGGCAGAGGGATCAGCTCCCTCCCCAAGCTCGGCACAGCTCCCGCTGCCAACAGCAGCTCCCTGCCTGGGAGCTGGGTGCTCCTGAGGGAGCTGGGTGCTCCTGAGGGAGCTGGGTGCTCCTGGAGCTGCTGGGCTTCCCTTGGGATCAGCCTCAGCTCCAGGGCTCCCACCCAAGACCAGCCCATGACTCCTGCACCTCTGGAACCCAGTGAGGGTGTCTGGAAGCCAAAAATAGGAATAAGGGCAATGTGGGACCCCCAAAGCAGGGATAGGGGCAATGTGGGACCCCAAAGCAGGGATAAGAGCAATGTGGGACCCCAAAGCAGGGATAGGGGGAATGTGGGACCCCCANGACCCCCAAAGCAGGGATAGGGGCAATGTGGGACCCCAAGGCAGGGATAGGGGCAATGTGGGACCCCCAAAGCAGGGATAGGGGCAATGTGGGACCCCCAAAGCAGGGAGAACACACCCAGCAGAGCAGCAGCACGGCCCTGGCAGCTCCAAGGTCCCGGCCATTCGCGGAGGGAGCCTGGCTCTGCTCCTGGGAACGGCACTCACGGAGCCACGCTGGGCACAGCACGGCTAATTAGTGTCCTTTGCTGGCACTAATGAGGGTGGGAACCAGCGCTGAGGGTGATGTCTGTATTCCAGCACGGCTGACAAGGGCTCCCAGCCGGAGCTGCTGGGCTCAGAGAGGGGCTGGGAGAATTCCCTCTGCAGGAAGGGACTCGAGCTCCACGGGCAGCAGTGGGAGAACCAAATCTCCTCCCAGGGGGACAGCAGGGAGGAGCACTCAGCCGTGCTGCCCTTACACCCACACACCACTCCCAGCAGGGAAAAATCCTGATTTAGAGACACCATTTCCTCCGGGATGCCCAATCCAGGGGGTTTTCCTACCAAAAAAGGTGCCCCCAGTGAGCTGGCGCAGGGTGAGGAAACCAAACCAAACCAAACCAAACCAAACCAAACCAAACCAAACCAAACCTCACACAAAGCACCAATTTTCTCACACACATCTTCCCGTCTCCTTTGATAGTGAAGTCTGTGCCAGCTTGAAAAGTCCAAGGGCTCAATCCTTTTCCATAATCCCATTTATTGCCACGTTTCTCCAGCTGTATTTTAGCCTTTTAAATAATAAATATAAAGCTACACCTGCAATTCCCTCTTCAGTCTCTGTGATGCAGAGAACAGCTCCACGACACCTTTATTTCAAATGTCACCTCAGCAGATGTTCCAGGAGAGCCCAGGAGGGACAGGTGACAGCAGAGGCAGCGAAGCACAAAGCCTGGTTTCCACAGGCTTTCTTTGAACTTCCCCTGGAAATTACCCAGCATCAAAACCGACTTGGCACAAATAACAGTTGTGGAATTAGGGCAGGACCTGGACACGGCCTTTTCCCAGACTTCCAGCAGCTATTTGGGGAATCTGAGCTGATTCTCTGTATTTAAACAGAATTTGTTCTGTATTTCTAAGGTACAAGGCGGGTTTGGTACACAAGGATTTATTCCAGCAACTCCTCAGAGTTCAAGGTGAAACAAATCCTTAAATTCGAGTGAAAGGGTGAAATGGGACTCTGGAACAGCTTCTGTGTCCAAACACAGCCAGGAAAACCAGCAGGGATCAAAGGAAAAATCCGGAGAGGGAACAAGGAGGGGTGGAAGTGCTCCCTGGGGGCTCGGGGCAGGAGGGATGGGCAGCACCCAGGGGCAGGAGATGGGAACAGCCCCATCCCAGAGGGACACCACGGAGCAGGAACCTGGGACAATGGGACAGCAGGGCTGGAGCCTGGCCAGGGATGGGAACGGGGCTGGGAAGGGGCTGGAGAATTCCTGAGGGAGCTGGGAAGGGGTTGGGGAATTCCTGAGGGAGCTGGGAAGGGGCTGGAGAATTCCTCAGGGAGCTGGGAAAGGGGCTCAGCCTGGAGAAAAGGAGGATCCAAAAGGGATCTTTTCCCTCTCTGGAATTCCCTGACAGGAGGGGGCAGCCGGGGGGGTCGGGCTCTCCTCCCAGGGAACAGGGACAGGAGGAGAGGGAATGGCCTCAATTTGCTCCAGGGAAGGTTTAGTTTGGATATTACAGAAAATTCCTTCATGGAAAGAGTCACCCAGCCCTGGCACAGCTGCCCAGGGCACTGGAATCCCCATCCCTGGAGGGATTTAAAGCCCTGTGGATGTGGCACCTGGAGATGTGGGGCAGGGCTGGGAATGGTTGGACTCCATGGTCTCAGAGAGCTTTTCCAACCAATGGATCCTGCTCCATGACACCCGGCAAGAACAGCTCCATCCTCTGCCAACAAACACCTGCAGCACAACTGGCTTCAGGCCCTTTGCTCATTCCAGCTCATCCTGGATGTCCTTAGGCCAGGCAAGGAGGAATTCCTGGCTGTCACAGTGCCCAGCAGCCAAGTTAGGAAAAGGAACACAAACACCTGGAGGGGAACACTGGGATTCCACAGCCAGTGCTTCCCATTCACTGCAATCCATGGAATTAGAGAGGGCAGTTTTACTGCTCAGTCACACCATTAATACCAGCTAAAATGCTCTTGGTTTAAAATGAGACCCAAAGAGAGCATTATAAAACCAGTGTGAAACCTTCCAACACCACATCCATCTTAATTCCTCTGCATTCCCTAAAATGAGACAGAAATCCTGGATGACACACAAAAGGTCAGGCTAGACACCTGTGGAAGGGGAGGGCAAGGCAAAACTGTTCTTCAGTCACAAAATCATGGAATTCCAGACTGGTTTGTGTGGGAAGGGACCTTAAAATCATCTCATTCCACCCCCTGCCGTGGGCAGGGACACCTTCCACTGTCCCAGGCTGCTCCAAGCCCTGTCCCAGCTGGATTTGAACACTGTGTTTTTGCATTTCCCTTTGTGCCTCTGTCTGAGAAAACACCTCCCTCATCGTGCTTCATTCATAAACCTTCCCAAGTGCTCTGATATCCAGGTTATTATTCCTACCAGGAGAGAAGTGCTCAGATCACCTCTGCAAATCCATCACAAGGGACACTGCTCCAGACCCCTCCTGAGTTTAATGGGAAGCAGGAATTGGGCCCTGCATCCCCCCCAAACCCCCAGCCCTGCACCCCGACGTGCTGGTGATGAATCAGCTCATGGAATCAAGCTCACACCACCCCGAGAAACACAGGCCTTTGTCCAAAAGCGTTTGTCAGAACAAAAACAGAACCACCCAAAACTGAGCTGCACTCAAGTCCTTAGAAAAGGAGGAGGGGCAAGGAAGGAGCAGACAGGGTTGGACATCAGGGATTTGGGCTGGAAGGGACTGTCTCACGAGGATACCGACAAATTAAGGAATGCAGGAGGCAGGAGAGGGATTGATGCAGTGTTCCCTGCAGGATTTCTGTCAGTGAGATGCTGTTCCCCACCCAGCAGGGGCTGAGGTGGCACTGGGAGCTGTGTTATCCCCGATCCCTTCCATGGAAAACACCTTCCTGCTAAAAAAGCCCCACACAAACCAACTGCAGACCACTCCCAAAGCAGGATCAGGAGCACTCGTGTCCCTAAGGATAAAGACAGGAGCACCAGAAAAATGCTTTTACAAGGAATCACAAAAACACTAGAATTGATTTAAATCTCTAGAGTTGCCCTTGATTTCCCTCCTCCAGCACAAACCAGAAGCAACATCACCCCTGACACCGTGGTGCTGGGATCCCAAAGGGAACTTCCAGTGATCATGGAATCCCAGAATGGGCTGGGTTGGAAGGGAACTTGGAGCTCAGCCAGTGCCACCCCTGCCATGGGCAGGGACACTTCCCACTGTCCCAGAGTGCTCCAAATCCCTTCCAACCTGGCCTTGGGCACTGCCAGGGATGAGGAGTTCACAGAGTGAGGGTGGGATCCCAAAGGGCAGGGAGCGAGGATGGGATCCCAAAGAACAGGGAGTGAGGGTGGGATCCCAAAGGGCAGGGAGTGAGGATGGAATCCCACAGGACAGGGAGTGAGGGTGGGATCCCAGAGGGAAGGGAGTGAGGATGGGATCCCAGAGGGAAGGGAGTGAGGATGGGATCCGAGAGGGAAGGGAGTGAGGATGGGATCCCACAGGGCAGGGAGTGAGGATGGGATCCCAGAGGGCAGGGAGTGAGGGTGGGATCCCAAAGGACAGGGAGTGAGGACGGGATCCCAAAGAACAGGGAGTGAGGATGGGACCCCACAGGGCAGGGAGTGAGGACAAATTCCAGGATGATCCTGCTCGGGCAGCGAGGTTGGACCAGATCACCCCACTGGGCTCCCCTCCGAGCTGACCCATCCCCTGAGGGCCACCAGAAATGCCATAAAAACCCAAACCAGGAAATCTCCAGGCCGGAGGAAGCTGGACACGTGCCAGGGGAGCGGGAGCAGGCAGGGAGGGGGGATTTGAGGGATGTGCCAAGGCTGCAGCCCTGCCCGTGTCACTGGTGCCACGCAGGACTGGGAAAGGTGTGGGAAAATCCCAGTGGGGCTCTCACAGCCCAGCAGCTCCCAGAGCTGAGGCTTTGCTGCGGGACTGGGGCCAGCTGATCCCAGCCCGAGTGCAGCTGGCCCCCAGCTCCTCAGGACCCACCCAGCACAGCTCAGGCCAGCGCAGCCCGGGCGCGGCGCGGGGATCGCGGCGTTCCGGCGCTTCCCATCCTCCTGCCCTGACAAACACGGATCCTAGGGACAGCCAAGCACGAGGGCAGAGGGCTCTTTTCCCTGAACATGTTTTACCAATTAGGGCCTCGTGCTCTCCATCAAAACATCCAACACGACCCAGCAAAGCCATTAATAAAGTCGACACACGGAGCGGGGTTTTATGGACGCTGCACGCTCCGGGTCCCTTCCTCTCCCGGCTCCAACGCTCATCAGAACCCCGGGAAGCTGCCTAAGGAGCTCTAATTAATTAGAGTCATTATCCAAGTCATGCTGTTTCCCTGTTTAGATACGTTTAAACTTCATTATTTCCTCCCAGGATTGCTCCCGTTGCAGTTTTCCACACACCAGCTCTGCCATGGCCGTTTTCTGCTCCGGGAGGGATAAAATTCCCTGGCATCTCCAGCTGCCCGGGGAGGGACACTGCATCCAACCCCTCCAGGGCAGCAAAGGGAGGAATCCCAGGGAATTGTGAATAATGCAGGGATCTCAGCACTGATCAAGGCCCGTTAGGATTTTGTTTAGCAGAAAACAGGGATCTTCCCATTATTAAACCCAAAACTCCTTCCCACCCTGTGCTGTTCAATTAAACCTAACGAGCTCCATGCTGACAGCCAGGATGCTCCTTCTTCCCCATCCCAGGATTTCCAGGGACCACTGTTCGATGCTTTCAATCCAGTTTTAGGGGACATTCATTTACCAGCATCAAGCTTGCTTTTGTTCTTACTGAAGCCTGAGAGATTTACAGAACTTCCAGCCTCATTATTGCTCCAAAGAGCTGAGTCAGCCCCCATCCCACCTGAAATCCAACAGATCTTAAAGATGGGAATCCACCTCAGCATATTCCTCTTCTATTTCCTCACTCCAAGCTCTTCCAGCACCTCTTTCCCAGGTGAATCTCTGTCCAAAACCCACAGCAGTAACAAACTCCAGAATCCTCATCCGTGACTTCCATCTGCATCCAGCCACTCCCTGCATTTCCAGAGCTCTCTGATGCCCCTGGTTTTGCAGCCAGGCTCGGCCTCTGGAAGCAGGACAATGCCAGGAGGGCTCCCTGAGGGCTCCAGGCTGGGGATTGCATCCCAAGGATATCCTGCACAAGGGAGCTCCAGCTGTGCCCTCAGCTATTTTACTGCACTGCTCACAAAAGGCAGGCAGTTTTCTCAGGATTCAGTAAACAGGCTCCTTCTGCCAATTATGCAAATCAGATGTAGATTTATCCCAGCAGACTTGGCCAGTCCCACCAAGGAAAAGGGAACCGCAGCATCCCGACCGTATCGGCCCCGTGCCGGTGCTCCATGAGGGGATCCCGAGCCCAACCCGTGCCCTGACGTGCCTGGAAGGGCTCCCCTCCCTGCCCCCCACCCTGCAAAGCAGAGCCAGGGCGCCTCTTGCACCCCAAATTTCCAACCACCCCCATCTGGATCACCTTTGCTTTGATTACCATGATTTTGGCTGGTTTTCCTCAATCCTTCGTGGAGGTGGCATGGAGGGTACCCACGGGCCCACAGACCCTTCCTGCTCTGTCCATATGGAATTAGAAGCATCTACAGAGAGGGAACAAACACTCCTTGCACCAAAAACCCCACTTCAGCCCTAAATCCCATGGGAGAACATGCTGGATGTGGGAATGATGTGGCACCAAGGTGGGGGGGAGGTGAGACCAAAGGTGAGGCCCATCACCTTCAACACCTTCCACCCACGCTCCTGCTCCTCCCCATGGCAAATAATCCTCTTTTGGAAGGCTCTGGCACCAGCTGGGTGTTAAGCCCTGACTCTGTGCCCAGCTCTCCTGCAGAACGTGGCTCTGGTTTGGAAGTGCATCCCATGGATTCCCTGGCACTGCTGGGATGGGCGCTGGGATTGGCTCCCTGCAGGAGCTGTTCTAAGCCAAATGACAAAGTCTCAGCAGCAAGCTGAGGATCACGTTGCTAATGTGACACAGTGGGGTTATTTTATTATTAAAAATACCCAATAGAATCATTGGATTATGTTTCTGGGGGTCCACAGCTACCTGGCAACCAGCAGGTGCCAAAAACTCCCGTGGAAGGCAGCAGGAATTCTTTGCCATGCTGGTCACTTCCCCACCCTGCACTTCAGAACATCCCCTCCCCTTACGTAACAACTCCCTGCTGGAATTCCCTCCAGAAACCCACATCCACACGTATTTTGGAAAATTTGACTGGGAAGATGTTCCGGATGAAGCCTCCTGGAGATGAGCACGGCCCCTGCCAGGGTCACACCTGCAGCAGGCTCAGGGGAACGTTGCAGAACTCCCTTGAACGTGCTCCAGGGACAGGATCAGGACTCGGATCAGGATCAGGACCTGGATGTCCTCAGAGGAGGGCTGAGCCCAGCTTTGGAGTCGGCTGCTGACCAGCTCTGCACTCAGGAACAGACACACCCACCCCTGGGACAGGAACTCGCTTGTTTAGGGGATCACTTAGGGATTTAGGAACTGAACTTTAGATCCCAGGAAGTTTTCTTAATTGCTGACGAAGGAGTGACCGAATAGTTAGGAAGAGTGGTGGGACTGAGAGAATAATCCATGGACACACAGCAGGAGAAGATGCAATGAGATGTATCCAACAGCTGTGCCAAGGCTGAGAGCTTGGATAACTGATCCCATCCTCTGCTCCTCCCTCCCAACATTCCTCCCAGCCTCAAATCATCGGGAGCAGGTTAGGATTGCTCAGGAGTCCACCAGTACCACACATCACGAACACAGACTTAGTATTTCTCATCCTATTCCTAATTTCACTAAGAATCTCTAATCTCAAAGTTATTACCCCCCAAAAAATGTCTTTAAAAGGAACAACAGCCAAAACCCCTTAAAATCCAATTCAGACTTAATATTTCTCATCCTATTCCTAATTTCACTAAGAATCTCTAATCTCAAAGTTATTCCCTACCCCCAAAGAAGTATTTAAAAGGAACAACAGCCAAACCCCCCTAGAATCCAACTCACAAACAACTTTTTCACCTCCTGAGAAAGCCCCAAAGTGCAAAACCCTACGCAGGCAATGCAACGAGGGAGGTCACTAAAACATCAGCAGGGAAAAAAAACCCAAACCCCACCAAACCCCAACCCTGCTGAAGGCTCCTCTTTAATTAGATTTGTTTACAATAGCAGTGGTATCGTTCTGGAGATATTCTGGGAAGCTGCTGCCAGAAGTGATTTACCTTCCTCAGCGGGAAAGGTCAGGCAGGGTGCAGCTTTAGCACTTTCATGGACATCTGCCGATGCATCCGGAACACAAAGGAGCAGGCAGGAAAGGCTGGAGTCAGACAAACCCTCTGAAATATGTTTTTGTCCAAACAAGATTATTATTTTTTGCTGGTATCCCAAGAACAATCGAGTAAACTTGGCTGGGTGTGTTTCAGCGCTTATTAAAGCGCTCTCCAAATTGTGCTTTTTGGTGATTGCACAACAGGGCTGGGGCTGGGGGTGATGTCAAGCTTTGACACGCTCCCAGAGCCCGGAGAGCCGACGGTGTGGGAGGAGGGAAGGGCTGCAGCCAGGGCAGACACTCATTGCCTCATCCCGAGAGCCTCCACTCAATGGGAAGCAGGAAAAATCATCCCCATCCCTGCTTGTGACTGAAGGATTCAAATTAATTACAGCCAAACACGGCAGGACCTCCAGATGAAGGGGAATGGTCCCCGGGAACTGTTCACACCTGCTGGATGCCTTTCATTCCCGGATCAAAGCTCCTCGGGAACCTGGAGCAATTAAGGTTCACAAAGCCCGTGTGAATCACAGATTTTATTGGGATTTCTCCAGGCTCAGCTGAGAGCAGGCACACTCTGGGGCTTTGAAGGGGATTTGGTTATCCAGGAGAGAGAGGTGAGAGGTCTCTCTGAACTTCCCATCCCTGGAAGTGTCCCAGGCCAGGCTTGGAGCAACCTGGGATAGTGGGAGGTGTCCCTGCCCATGGAGTGGGATGGGCTTTAAGGTCCCTTCCAACCCAAACCATTCCATGATTCCATGATCACTGGAAGTTCTACAGGATGCTTCCAAAAGGCTGAAGTTTATGTGGAAAACCATGAAAACCCAGGATATACCTGCACCACAGGCTCCTGCCCTGACAGCACCTGGGGAAGGTGGATTCCTCCCTCTTTCTTTCCCATGGTTTGACCCCTTCCTTAACCTCATTAGCATAACGAATTACCACATTGGGTTTGTTGCATTTAAAATTTAACAATCCTCCAGGCTCTGAAAAGAGCTTTACGAGTTAATGTATCACAAAATCCCAGGATCACTGAGGTTGGAAAAGGGCTCCCAGACCATGGAGTCCCAGCTGTGCCCGATCCCCACCTTGTCCCCAGCCCAGAGCTCTGAGTGCCACCTCCAGGAATTCCTTGGACACCTCCAGGGATGGGCACTCCAAACCTCCCTGGGCAGTGCCAAGGCCTGAGCACCCTTTCCATGGGGAAATTCCTGCTGNNNNTGGATCCTCCTTTTCTCCAGGCTGAGCCCCTTTCCCAGCTCCCTGAGGAATTCTCCAGCCCCTTCCCTTCCCTGGACACGCTCCCACCTCTCAGTGTCCTTCTTGTCATGAGGGGAAAACTAAAAAAAGGGAGAAAAAGTGAGGGGAGAAAAACACGAGGGAAGTTTGGAGATTCCTTCTGGACCCTCTGGGATGCACGTTGGGCATCACAGCAGCTCCAGAACAGGAGATGATCCCTGCCAGCCTCTGCTCTGCCCAAAATTCCCACTCCTGCAGCTCCAACAGCACTGGAAAACCTGAGTGGAGCATCCCACCCTTCCACCAGCGCAGAGATAAAGGAAAACTACAGGGAGCTTGGGGAAAAGGGGAGAAACGAGCTCTGTAAACACACTCAGTGTTCCTGGGTGGTCTTCCAGGAAATCCAGTGTCCCTTGGAGGCAGCTGGATGAGCACTTGTGGGGTGCTGGATCCCCGGTACTGCAGCACCTTACATCCAGGTAACTCCGGGATATACCCAGAATGTGCTCAGGAGAGACACATTCCCAAAAATCCCAAAAAACCCAAAAAAACCCCACTATTCTGGAGTGCTGCAGGCCCAACACCAGCTCCCACTCCCAGAACAAATTCCCCCATTCCCATCAGCACTGGTCCCCATCATTTCACCTCTATCACGCCAAAGGGAAGTGCAAGGAAAGTATTCCATGGATTAACTTGGAATTCTGTGTCCCAGCTGCTCCCTGAGGTAATTCCTGTCAACTCTCTGACCCTCCCTGGCAGCCCAAAAAGCCAATCCAGGCACTGGGGTCAAACAGAAGACACAGAGATTTTTTTGTGTCTCTTGTTTTGTTCTGTTTTTCAATAAAATACCAGAAAAGCGCTGATAAACCCACTTTAAGCTGAGAACAAAAACATGGTGCTGGCTCACCATATATTAACCCCAAAATTCTGTGTATAAACAGCCCTACAACCCTGCAGGGCTCAGAGCCTTAGTGAGAACCCAGGAACAGGGATTATTTCGGAATTACACCACTCAATGAAAGCAGAATTCGACCCCAAATCTTCCCATCCAGCTGCTGCTGCCATGTGCACATATTTGCAAGGAAGTAAACAACGAATTTTTGGACAAAAATCAGAGTAACAACGCGAAGTGAGGCTTTTGGCATCCTCTCCTTCAGCAACTCCTGCAGCAAACCCACAAATCTGGGGTTAAAAATGACTGTGGAAAACGGGGCAGGACTAGGGAAAGGTAATAAAAGCTTTTTTAAGTCAAGTTGTGGCTGTATTAATAATAACGAGCTCTGGCCACCACAGATGTCCATGGATCCTGCAGTGGAGAGGGACTGGAGGAGCACCTGGAGATGTCCAACCAGGTGTGGTGGGCACATCCCTGCTTTATCCACCCATCCATGATGGGTGAGAGCCAGACCTCAGTGATCCAAATTCATCAGGAATTAATTTGGCTTTTCATTACAGGTGCTGTTGCTTCCTCAGCTCATTGTGTCCCCAGCTAAGCCAAAAATAGCGTTCCTGACCCAATTAAATTGCCATCCAGGACGACAAAAGGTGAGGGAGCAACCTCAATTAACAGGAATTAATTTGAAGCACAGCCCTCCCTGCCCACTGCTGAGCCACCTACGGGAGAAATAAATGCCACATGCAAAAAAGCTTCTTTAGCCAGCTCCTTGCTCTTAGGTGTTTCAGTGGCTCAGATTTACACAAATTATCATCTCTGGGGTTTGATCTCGTGTTCCCTGCTCCCCATCCACTTCCTTTTGATGTCACTGGGAGTTTTCCCTGCGTGGGACTGCAAGTCTGGGACCTCTTCCTGCAAGAGGCAGCTCCCCAGACACAGGAGCTGCTCCTGGGCTCAGACCTGGCCTTACACAACACGGGAAGCACAGATAATCGGCAAAATTCAATTGAAATTTCTAAAAAGCTCTGAGTAGAGACCTGAAATCCTGCTCAGAGAGAAGAAACCAGCAATAAACCCTCTCAGCCTTAAACCAAGCTAAGATTTCAGCGCTTGGATCTGACATTTTATCTCCTAACTTCCCTTATCAGATACCAAAAAATCCCCTGGCAGTTTGTTTTTAATACCAGGTATTTTGGTGATGAATTCTCCTTTATTGCCTATGGAAAACTCGCAGTGCTTTGACACTCCAGGCAGCATTTAACTCCTGGATGCCTCCAGCACCCCCTCCTCACCTTAACAAATCCTGCTTGGAAGGAAAAGCTGGAGAAGAGCATCCAGGCAAAGCCAAATAAAGGCTGGAGAGCAGGAAGCTGGAGGCTCCTGCACACTCCAGCTCACACCAGCCCCTCCTCCACCCACTCCTTTGGGGCACGAGTTGAAGCCAAGAGCCCTTCCCAGCACCGAGGGAGGGATGTGGGATGTGCACAGACCCACTCCCTCACCCACACTGGGGAAATGATTCCTGTGGGTTGGCTTTATGTATTAACTGGTTAAAATGGGATTGCTGTGACATCTAAAAGCTGCCGTGCAACAAGAATAAGAATAAGAATAAGAATAAGAATAAGAATAAGAATAAGAATAAGAATAAGAATAAGAATAAGAATAAGAATAAGAATAAGAATAAGAATAAGAATAAGAATAAGAATACAATGCCCTCCAAAGTGGGAAAAACGATTATTGCATTCACAAATCCAACAGATCTGACAGCAAATTTGTCAGGACAAGGTATGAGGAGGGCAGGGATGGATGGGATATTGGGAGGAAATCCCTGTGAGGGTGCTGAGGCCCTGGCACAGGTTCCCAGAGAAGCTGTGGCTGCCCCTGGATCCCTGGAAGTGTCCAAGGCCAGGCTGGAGAGGTTCAAATCCCTCCCATCCCTCTGTGCCAGGCTCCTGCTGGTTGTGCACCTGCCTAAAATAAAATGCTGGTGCCTGTGGGTGTAAGAGGGGGGAAATGCACAAAAAGGGCTTTAAAAAACCACCTTGCTTCTGACAAACCTGCAGTAATCTGGAGTGAACTTCTAATTCCTTGGAGAATTTCCTCTTTCCCTTGCCTCCTGCACTCTTGGGAGGATTTGCTGGGATCCTCGTCCAGCTCACGTCCAGGGAAGTGGGATCTCTGGGAGCAGCAATCCATGGCACGTGTCCCCCAAAACAGCAACACCCTCAGAACAGAAATCAGCAAGAACTCCTGATTTCCTCCTGGTTTTCCACCTGTTTTTGGTGCATCCCCAGGGTAGGGACATGGTCCCTGCTCTACGGGGAAGACCCCTGGGATCTGGGATGCTGCAATTCCCGGCCGGGGTGAAGCCATCGTTGTTCTTTCTCGTGGTGAGGTCACAGCAGATAATTCTTGGCAGCAGCCAAAGGAATATTGATGGGAAACATCTGGCAAAGGCCACGGAGTTACCTCAGCTCCCCCGGCCCCAGCAGCACTCCGTGGATGTGCTTCCCACAGGAGGAGCTCAGCCCCTCTGGACACCGCCCGGAGCCTCCCTGCTGTGCTCCTGTCACACCCCAAAGTGTCCTCCAGAGGGGCCAGACCCCAAACTGTCCCCCAGAGGGACCATCTCCTCATCCTTCTCCTTCCCAACACCCCTCTGGGCCAAGTGGCACCAGGAGCCACATGGATGAAATGAGGCAGCTCCAGATTTCAGTCCCCTCCTGAATTCTGGGAGCAGGGAATGCTGCACCCCGTCCCTGTCTCTCTTTCCAAAGGGTGGAGCCAGCCCTGCCCACTTCCACTCCAGACAACCAATTTTCATGGAATCATGTTATAGAATTGTTCAGCTTGGAAGGCACATTAAGGATTATCCAGCCCCTGACACCCTCCACTATCCCAGGGTGCTGGAATGCAGGATATGGATATAACCTCTCAGCATTATGGCAAAATGTTCCCAATTTGTCATTCCCTGAGACACGGAGCTTCCTGCAGCCTCCTCTCTCACACACACGGTGGGAACTGCAGCATCTCCACAGGAAAATACAGTTTGTTACATTTCCTCCAGCTTTTTTCCCGGAATATAAAGGGATACCAAACACCTTCCTTCATCCTTCCCTGGGCAGTTCTGCTGCCTCCACTCCAAAGTGGGCAATTCCTGGGGTACAAAAGCTTTGGTGATGTCTCAGTCACTCTGTGTCCCTCAGATCGAGGGTTTTTACCTGCAACAACCCAACACCCCACCTACAGACTATTCCATGCCCTTTGAATCCAACGCCTTTCAGGGAAAACAGAAAACAATTCCAGCATTAATACAACAAAGGCCCCAAAACAGATCACAGTTTCTTTGATAATTTTAACGTCTTCTTTGGCACATCCTTGGTTTAACCATCTGCTTAAACCCACACAGCCCTGGCACTTGGGGAGCTCTCAGGAGCTCCAGCACAGATGATGGAGAATTTCATGGAATCATAGAATCACTAAGGTTGGAAAAGCCCTCCCAGACCATGGAATCCCAGCTGTGCCCAAAGCCCACCTTGTCCCCAGCCCAGAGCACTGAGTGCCACATCCAAGAATTCCTTGGACACCTCCAGGGATGGGCACTCCAAACCTCCCNTGTTCCCTGGGAGCAGAGCCCGACCCCCCCTGAGCCCCCTCCTGTCAGGGAGTTGTGCAGAGCCACAAGGTCCCCCCTGAGCTCCTTTTCTCCAGGCTGAGCCCCTTCCCAGCTCCCTCAGGAATTCTCCAGCCCCTTCCCAGCTCTCTCATCCTCTCTCCACATGATTCACTCTCCAAACCCTTCATTTTCCTGGCCAGGTGCAACACGGACAATGCTGAACCTCGACATACCTGACGCTGACACTGATCACAATGAGAAGGATGGGGATTCATTGACACTGATGCTGATGAAGCACAACAAGAAGGACTGGGATTCCCTTTCCCTAAGGATCTGGGCTCTTCTCCTGGCCTGGGACACCCCTTGTCCCTCTGAGGTCACAGATCTCCGTGGCCAATGCAGGGGGACGAGCCCATCCAGCCCCCCTGCAGAACTGCCACGGCCACTCCTCCCACAGCCCCGAGCTCCCGTTTCTCCCAGTGCCACAGGGAGCCAGTCCTGCTGTAAACAACTCCATCAGCGACTCCAGAGGGAGAGGAACACCTCCCTGTGCCCGGGGTGGGCAGCTCCCACTGGCAATTAGAGCCCAGCTGGAAGGGCTCAGCTCTTAACGTGATCGGATGCTTGGAAAATCCGGTTGTTCATTTACTACTTCAAGAGGAGCTGCGCTCGTTTGAAAATCCAGTCCTGACTAGCCACTGAGCTTCTGCACAAAACTGGTCCTTAATCTCGCCACATCTCGGTTTCCTCACCTTTAATTAAAAGGTATTTAAAATATAAACCTCCTCCACTGAGACTCTGTCAAGTAAACTCCATCGGTTTTCCCATCCTGGGAAGGATTGTGCAAGTTTTCCCTCAGTGACAGACACAAAGGCATCGCTCAGAAATTGTGGGATCCCCCCAAAAAGCCAAGGGGGACATCCCAATGAAAACCAGATCGTGTATCTAAGGGATTTTCTTCTTTCATGGTCATGGGTACTGCAGGGTAAGAGTCTCCTCATCCCTGTTTCTGCAGTATTCCCTGAATTCCTCACCGTGGCTGACAGGGAGCAGGAGAAGGTGTGCGTATGTGGTGTCACAGTCCCACCAAGTGTCCTGCTGCTCCAGGGAGCAGAAATCCCTGAGGTGGGCACCCCGCAGCCAGGGCAATAGATGCAGATATGGATTAGGACACTAATAAAACAAGCCTTCAATTAATCCCGGGGCGAAATGCATCCTAGGCACCAAATCCCTGCCCGTTCTGGCACAGATGGAAATCGCTTCCCGGGAAGAGCTGTGCAGGGAAAAGCAGGGCTGGGGGAGGGACTGGGGAGACTGGTTAGCCCTGCACCAACACTCCCGGCCTTCCCTTTCCCAGGCACCAAAAGCCCTCCCCAACTGAATTCCTGACAGGAGAAACAACAACAGCCAGGAACACGGAGCCCAGGTGTGAGGAGGGACCCGAGGGAAGCTCTGCCCTGATCTGGGGGAGCTGCACCCCCGTGTCCAGCACTGACCACATCCCCTGGCTGCAGCCCAGAGCTGGAATCCCTTTCCCTCTCCATGGGGCTGCTCCTGCAGCACTCCCAGCTAGGTGTTCTCCTGCCTTTCCCATCACCCTTTTCCCACTTGGAGCGCCATCCCACCCCTCCGGTTCCCCATCCTCGGGAATGGGAGCTTCTCCTGCTTCCTCCTCACACCCAGGTGGTTCCCAACACCAGGAATAAGAACATGGATCAGTGCAGGGGCTGGAGTGAGTGAACCAGCCATCAATTAACTGTTACAGCGCCACACCAATTAAATATCCAGAGGGTGAGACCACCACTCCCAGATTTATCAGGGAATGATGCACTGGGATGAAGGTGGCTGCATGAATTCACATCAAATCACAATCCATCCCAGAAGGGGAAGCCAGATTTTGCCTCTCCAAATACAGTGGGGATCTATTTACACCTCCACAGATCACTCCCACCTTCAAATTCCCCCATCCCAGCCCAAATTCCATTGGCAGTGACTCCAGAAAATAACCCAGCTGAGTGGCGAGTGGGCACGGAGGAGCCTGTGGGTTCTGCCTCCATGTGAACCCCATTATTTATGCAAAAACACAACATTAAACCGAGCACCACAAACATAAATAAACGGACTGATATCCCTGGCTCATCCCAGGCTGTCCCATCCCTCAGCATCCCAGGTTTCACAACTTCTGCTGCCTCTCCTTTGAGTCAGGAGAGCAAACCCCTTCCCTCGAGTTTTCCATGGATCCCTCCCTGACCCGCAGATTGTTCCTATCACTGACCCACACTCATCCCCTTAATCCCCCTGCCTGGGATCAGCTCCATGGGATTGGGAAGCCCACAGGAACAGCGGGCTCTGGTTTGCCATTCCCAGCAGGTGTTGTCCCCCATGGAAGGTGCAGGATGTGGCTCCCCCCAAATTGCCCCCAAATCCCAACTGTGTGTCCCACTTTGCTCCTCTGTCCCTTCCTCCCGGGCTGTTTGTGCCTCAAATCCCTTCTCCAGAGCATCACCCACTCAAGGGTTTGCAAACATTCCTGCCATCCCATGGAGCAGGGCTGGCACTCCACGCACTCCCTGGGTGCAGACAAGCTGCAGGAGGAGTCCTGGAGATAAAATTCCCTCTGGCACCACACAGATCTCAGCTGATGGAGGACACCACACCCAGCTCCCAGGGCTCCATCCAGCCAGGAATTCCCATGTGTGAAGGATGCACCAGCATCTCCCTTTGCAAACCAGATCCTGTCACACATAAAACAGCATTTTCGCTGCTCTAATTTCCCATAAAGTCACTTCAGTTCTCACCTGCTCTGAAAGCAGCGATTACTGCCACTGCTCCAGGGTGAATAATATTCCTATTAAAAGTGAGGAAATGACACGGGGTTCCTCCTCAGATGTTACAAGTGGTGACAGAGCCACCATCAAGTCACAGCCCGTCCTGTCCTGAGTGCCAAGGCAGGGTAAAACATGAACCTACAGCTCCAGTTTATAGGAGGAACGTGCCAATTCCCAAAACCCAATAAATCAGCAAGGTGCTCTCACTGATCCTTCCTAACACTTCCCACAGCGGGGATGCTGGGATGGGGCTTCCGCACAGCTCTCCCTTCACAGCAGCACAACCAGCTGCACCTCCCAGTCCTTGGGGTGTCCATAGGGTTTCCCTGGGTCATCCCACGATTTGGGGACAGGCAGACGTGGCCGGAGCAGCTGTCAACTCCCTGGCATTTCATCCCTGCCGTGGAAATGTGCACGGGGACCTCAGCATCAATGCTGCTTTTGTGATCTCCTCAGCTGCCTTCATTCCTAACACATATCCGAATGGAAGAAGTTCAGTTACATGACAAACCCATGACATTTTCCATCTGAAGAACGCCGAGGAGAAGCGCACTCGCTGCGATGAATTAGGGCCGCCGCTGCCAAGCGAGTATCTTCAGGAAACTCGGCGTTATCCTGCCAAAGGGTGGGGGGAGAGCAGATCCCCTTCCTGTCTATAAATATTTTTCTGCTGCTCTGCTCCCTCAGCAGAGCTCTTCCAGATTTCTGTCGGAGCAAAGGAGCACCGGGGCTGCCTCTGACGCAAGCCTGGAGCAGCTCCAGCAGCACCCAACACCAGAGCCAGGGGAGAACCGGGCATAATCCACACTCACCATGTCCTACAACTCCTCTCCTCCCAAAAACTCCACCCAAATCCCCATGGCTGTGTCTGTCCCATGGGGCTGGGTCATGGGGAGGTGACTCCGCACCATCCCACATCCCTGAGGATGCTCCTGGACGCTCTCCGCTCCCTCATCCGGGGCTGGACGTGCAAAATCCGAGCAGCAGGTGGCTGGGAATCTCAAAATAGGAAGCCTTAATCTGCCTCCTGCTTTTGTGGAGCCTGCAGAGCCCCTTGTGCAGAGCAAGGGAGAGGAGCTCGGCACGATCCCGAACCTTTTCCCCCAAAGGGGAGGTCTCATGTTCGGGGTCAGATGTTCGGGAAGCGAGTGAAGGCAAACCCTGGGTTCGTACCTTCAATCTGCTCACCAGATGTGCACTTCAAAAAGCCTCCAAGTCCAAGTCAGCTGGAGGAAAGAGCCTTTAAAGTCCTGTGCTGTGTGACCTACATCCCTCACTCCTCCAGCAAAACTCTTCCTTTTTTCACTTGACCTCCGATTGTTTCCCGTTTTATCCCAAAGGCTTAAAAGCCAAAAGAAAGTGGATCGCCAGCGATTTGAGAGCAAGGAAGAGAGAGATGTGCAGCTCACATGGAAAACCTTGATGTGTGTTATACCCTCGAGGTTCCAGCATTTCCCAGGCAGCATTTCCCATCTCGAAATCCCTAAAACCCCGAGCGGGGCGGGCGGGGAGGGCGCAGCCGGAGCCGAACAAAGGCGGGAGCGCTCTGTGGAAGCGCTCGGCTGGAATTTTCTCCCCAGGTACTCCCAGCTGCATTCAGGGGCAGGAGCATTAATGTCTAGTCCATTCTTCCAGCACGTTGCCTTGACCTCCTTGGATGTGCAGAGCCGAGCAGCCTTTGGCTCTGCCCGCCCCGTCACCCCCAGCTCGGCTGCTGCAGGATCCCCGCGTGTGCCCCCTGCACCGGCTGCTGCAGCTGAACTGGGAATATCCAGAGTGGGAAGGGAGCCACAGGATCACTGATCCAGCTCCTGGCCCTGCACAGACACCCCAACAACCCCACCCTGTGCATCCCTGAGAGCGCTGTCCAAACACCCCTGGAGCTTTTGGGAATGTGCCCATTCCCTGGGGAGCCTGGGCAGTGCCCAGCACCCTCTGGGGGAAGAACCTTTCCCTGAAATCCAACCTAAACCTCCCCTGGCACAGCTCCAGCCGTTCCCGGGGTCCTGTCCCTGCCCCAGAGAGCAGAGGTGGGCACTGCCCCTCAGGAGCACAGGTGGCACAGGGACAATCCCTGTGCCACCCACGCCACCAGTGCCCGCCCGGCCCTTCCACACGCACTGCAGGAAGCTCTCAGTGCTCGGAGCGAGCTTCCCGAGCTGAGCCTGGAAAAAACATGGCACAGTGCCAGGCAGCTCGTCCAAAACAATCTTAAAACTCCGCAGCCTGGCGCCGGTGCCAGGAGAGGATATGGATGTGCCACTGACCCAGTGACACAGTGACTGCGGGCACGGCTGGCACGAGGCGGCGCTGCCAGGGACACCGGGGCACTGCCAGCCCGGGCCAGGGGCTCCTGCAGGTAAAACCAAAGCAGGAATCAGGAGAAGCTGTGCTGGCAGATGCTCCTGCACTCTGGGAAAGGGAATCCAACAGGGAAAAGGAAAAGGGAGACAGGAATCTAAAGAAAACAGGGAAAAAATGTTCCTGTCCGCTGGAGCTATTTCCCATCTATTTTTAATATTTAAAAGGAAATGTGTTTGCTGGCTCATTTGCAATAAAGCTTTTCATCCTCGGCAGCAGGGTAAACCCCCAGCCACAACTCGGGAGAAGCAGCATCACTAAGCCCTAAAAGCTGCACCTGGAGCTGGGCCAAAGGGGAAAAAACACAAATAAGGTTTTAGAAAAGCCCTCCCTGTTTGCATTCTTTGTGAAATGCCATCAAAGCCAGCAGCAGCAGCAGGGCAGTGCTCTTCTCCTGCTCAGTGATTGCTCAGGGTCTGATTTCAGCCTTGGAGCTGGCAGATCAGGGACATCCCCAGTCCCAATCCCAACACCCAGCAAACGCCCTGGGCTGGGATTCACATCCTTCCACCCATCCCAGAGCCAGCAGCACAAGGACACAACGGGCTGGGGCTCAGATTCCCCATATGATCTGCCAGGGATGTGGGGCCGGGGTCCTGAACCCCATCCCACCCTGGGTTACCCCACAGCAATGCTCCCCCATCACTCCCGAGCATCCTGGGCAGGGTGGCAGCCAGCCCGGGGCCTTGGCCTTCCTCAGCCTCAGACAACGCCACTTCCCTTTATTTGCTGACATAATCCCTAAAATAGGAAACTTGTTCATAACAAAAACAGACACACCCACGCCCGCAATGACAAAACTGTCTCCACGGTAATATCAACACCAACCTGCTTTCTCCCCTGCTTTCTTACACAGTTTATTTGCAACACAAGCACGCATAAATGCTTTGTGCCTTGTGATTTCTTTTTCTTGCATTTTAGGACGAAAAATTCCAGGAACAAAACTTACGGGCAGAGGTTTTTCACTGCCAACCCTCCAAATTCACGGGAGTTTATTTTAGTTTCTCTGAAACAATATAAAAGCAAACATTCAAGGGAATGGGGCTTGTACTTTTGAGGGGTTACACCTGTATTAGTAAAATCACTATTTCCTCATTTGCCAAAAATCAGCTGGATGAAAACAGACCAAAGCCCTTGCCAAGATGAGGAGGTGGAGAATCACAGGATCCCTGAGGCTGGAAAACACCTCTGAGATCACCAAGCCCAAGCATTGGCTGTGGTCACCACTAAGCCACGTCCCCAGGTGCCACATCCACACAGCTCTGCCACACTTCCAGGGATGGGCACTGCCCTGGCAGCCTGTCCCAGTGCCTGGGAGGACGCAGGAGGAGATCCTCCAGGACAGGAGGGAGACCCGAGGAGCTCCAACAAACCACAGCGCTGACGGGGCAGAGGGAGCCCAGCACGGCCCAGCTCCGACCCCGAGGCCGAGGGCATCCCTGTGCTTCCTCAGGCATTTAGGGAGGAAGGGATGGATAAAATCACAATGCAGACACCTCAAGAAAAGAAATGTAGTGGGTG
Source organism: Pachycephala philippinensis (assembly GCA_013397055.1). NCBI lineage: Eukaryota > Metazoa > Chordata > Aves > Passeriformes > Pachycephala > Pachycephala philippinensis. Next base: position 74,668 of record VWZT01007773.1, read on the forward strand.
CAGGACGTGCTGGTGGCACCCAGGGGTGACAGCCAGGTTTTAATGAGATACTTTCACTTGGCCGAAACCAGCATGGATTCCCACTGGGAAGGGTTTGACGGACAACACAAAACGCTGTTCCCACATCACAGATCTCTTCTGGAAACCACAGTGGAGGTGTGGAAGGTGTGTTTCACCTCATACTATAGCCAGAGCTGGTATCTCATCCCAAACCTGGCTAAAAAGGGAGCAGCACCAGCACAAACGAGCACCAACACACGCTCGGTGCCCTCACGTTTTCCTTGAAATCCTGGCCACGTTTCAGCAGGAGCCCTCGTCCCTCTGCCCACTCCTCCTCCCCTCGCTGGGAGGATTCAGAGCCTGTTCCCATAGGAACCAGCAGCAAGGCACCAGCACACCATGGCACAGGGACAGAGAGGAGCCCACGGACACCGGGATACACCAGGATTTACTGGAAACCCTTCTGTGGGACGAGCTCTCCTCGGAAGCACAGGCAGACACTCACCGTCCCTCAGCACACGCAACCACAACTGAAGTGCCCGTCTCAAGGGGAATTTTTTCTTAATGAAAGAGCCCTTTCAACTCCAGAAGGTACAAGGAAGTAAACACGCTCGTGGGCGTAAGAAAATAAAGCCTTTTCATTTAAGCAGCACTTAACATAAAGCTCTAAAACAACAAGAAAATCCAGGCGTGCTCCTGGCGCTCCAATGCCTCGCGTGCCAAGGCCGGGTGTCTCCGATCCCTGCACCCCTCAGTTCCCCCTCAGAACATCCCTCCTGCTCTCCATGGGGAGCTCTTCCCAAGCCGCTGGAGCTGCTGCAGCTCTGGGTTAACCTTAAGGAAACTTGAAGGAAAATTTGGGGGGAAAAATTCACGTTGGGCCTTTTCCCTTGGCCGCGTTTCCTCCAGCGGCCTCTTCCCCACATCAGCTCCAGAGGCCAGGGCTGTGCCTCCTGATCCCAGCTCCAGAGGGGCTGCAGGACCACTGATGCCTTACGTTTTAACTTTTATATGTTTCAAATTCTGTATTCCCAGTGTGTGACTCTGCAGTGTCCTGCAGCCTGGGAGCTGCTGCTCTCTCATGCTGAGACAGACAGAACAAAGCCTCTCCAGGCTGCTCTCCAAGGACACCCAGCCCGGCCTAGGCCCAAAATGTGTAACCCAGCATCTTGAGAAGGGGGGCAAGCTGAGGGGAAATTCCATCATTAGCTAAAGTTTAATTGGTGAAATTGGGTTGAGATGCAAATGGCCCAAAGCTATAAAAGTGTGAAGAACTCGTGACTCGGGGTCCATCTTGGGTGCAGCCTTTGGCCTGCCCAGGGTGTGCCTCTGAAGGCCTTTCAAATAAATATCCACCTTTATTCCCTTACTCCTGTCCAGTCTCTGTTTCTAGGCTGGCCTCTTTAGGCATCACCACAGCTGAAGCAGGATTTGGCCCATCCCATGGGAGAACCTTTGGCTGTCCCCCTGCCCTCCCCTCGGACCAGGGGAAGCCAAACCCCATCACTCAAGGTGGGAGAGGAGAGGCTGGACAGGCACCATGGCACTGCTGGCAATGGCAGTGATGCTTCCCTCACCTTACAGCTCATTAAGGGATAATTAATTTTGTCCCACAGCTATTGGAGGATGTGGCCAAGCCACTCCACATTCCCTGGAGCACACCCTGGGAGCCCAGTTTACCTGGAGCTGGGAGCACTGGACAGTTTAATGAGCCCTGTGAGCAAGGTAATTAAGTCACTCACTAATCATCATTCCAGGCAACAAGGGGGACTTTTCACTGCGGCAACCTCTAAACATCAACAGATTTCCACCAAAAACCGACTTTGTTCATCAGCTGAAATCCCTCCCACAGCTCAGCTTCCCACCAAGTGCCTCATCCATCAGCTGTCAGGGGGCTCCTGGCACCAAAATTCCTCCTGCCCAGAGATAACTGGGAGAGAGAGGATCCCAAAGGTGACAGGGATAGTGCCGAAGCTCTGCAGCATCTTGGCCACTGCAGCTGTCACCCACTGAGCCCCGGGGAGGTGCTGGGAGGGTGGCACAGGAGATGCTCCCACCTCAGAGTTCTCACAAGGGGCAGAGGATGAGCAACCCCAAAGACCCTTCCTCAAACTCCAGCTGCCTCTGATAACCAAGCACAGGAAAGGAGGAAAAGCTGAGGCTGGTGCACACCTTCTTCCCAAGGTGAGCATCTGAGCTCACCCTGAGGTCTTCCAAAGTGCCCACAAGGATCAGAGCCAAGGAGATCGAATTCCTCTCTTCCCTGATCCCACAGAGGGGAATTTTCCCTCCAGACCAGAAGGGTTTGTGATTTTCTTTCACTTTCATTTTCCCAGCCTGCTGCTGCAAATCTCCTGACTGGTTTTGGATCCAGAGTTTATCCATCAACCACCCCGGGCCGGGAGCCAAACTCCCATTCCCTGGAGCCCCCAGTGCTGGGCCAGCCCCACGAAAAATCCATTCAAAAAGGGGTTTTCCAGATGTCCAGAGGGAAATCTGGAGCTGCCCACACGTCTGCCCTGAGCGTGAGGAATCCCAGGCTCCCCTTCCTCCTCTCACTCCAATTCTCCAAAAGCTCAACCAACCCCTGTCCCTCAGCCACATCAAAGCCCCCCTGAGCCTCATCCTCTCAGCATCCCAAAGGACACCCAAAAACCCTCGGGAGAAACAGAGGGATTCGCAGAACTCCTTTCAAGTCCCTGAAACTCAAAGTGGTTTCAATTTCTCCAAGTCTCTCAGAGATCCTGTTTCTTTACAGCACTTCTTTAAAGCAGCTCGTGCCTCAGCCAGGATTCAGAGCCTCTTCCCAGAACCACCCCCAGCTTTGATGCATTTTTCACTGCCTGAACAACCCCAGAATCGGGATCTCTGTGGAAGATGGGATGCAGGAGGAGCCTGAGCCCGAGCCCAGCTGCCCATTTTGCAGAGTTTAAACCTGCCTGGGTCCTGCTCAGGAGTTAAACCAGAGCCTGCCTGCCTCAGTTTGGGCTCATGTTATTCTTTGCTAGCGTGTTTGGATGTGCAATCCATGTAATTATCACAGATAATACCCCCTATCCATGGCAAACACACAGAAATTAACATTCCTGGCTGTTAATGCCTCCACAAAATCCATTATTTTCTAGAAGGACTACACCTACCTTCACTGCAGTAATTTTTGCACTCAGTTTACTTTTCAGCCCCAAATTCTTCCATCTTTTATGAAGATGGATCTGTACACTGCAGTATTTTCTAATTTTGAGGAGAAGCAGGGAAGGCTCGGCTGGTTTTATCTTTACAGCTGAGATTTGTTGCTCAGAGAAGCTGTGGATCCCTGGAAGTCCCAGGCCAGGCTGGACAGGGCTTGGAACAATTTGGGACAGTGGAAGGTGTCCCTGCCCACAGCAGGGGGTTGGAACAAGATAATCTTTAACGTCCCTTCCAACAAACCATTCTGTAATTCCATAATTCATCAACATTTTAATGCCCCAGACTTCTCAAAAGCTCTCAGGTGTAACTGAGGTCAGGGCAGCACAACATTCATTTCCCAAATCAGACACCCAGAGCCTGGATTTCCATCCTGCCCCAGCAGCACCCCCAGCTCTGGGGACAGGAATCTGTCGAGGCAAGCCCAGAGCTGAAGCTGTAATTTCACAGAAGGAAGAAGTGCCTGTGAAACGCCTTCCTTGAATGCAGGCAGGTATTTACGGTTATCCCAGCACAAAAAATGCAAAAATTATCTGTTCAGACATGTGGTCTGACTTGGAAGCACCAGCAGGGTTATGCTGCAAGCCTGGAAAAGTGGTTCAGGAGAAACATTATCCCACTGGTATTGTTATCTTTTTTGATTATTTATTTTAATACTTCTTTTTCCCCCTCCCCGATCCTTAATTTTTCACGATGACTTCCTTTAATCAGGAAGTCTGTCTGGGAAATGGCTCAGGATCCCAGGCAGTTTGGAACGAAGCATTTTAATCACCCTCTTGCTCATGTGCAGGTTACTGACTCGGGAGGGTTTTTATTTCATTTCCAGGCTCGGCAAAGTCACTTCATTAAACTCAACGAGGCTTCAACAGGGAGCTTTTGTATTGGGATCCATAAATTACCTCCAGTACGAGGAGAAGGGAAGGAGACACCCCCCACGGCATTCCTGGGATCCCTTTCCAAGGGGAGAGAGTGGAACAGGCACTTTGGGCTGTCCTAGGGCCACCCCACCGCCACCTCCATGACCCAAATTTTCACCTCCATCCCACTGAAGGGATGAAGATGCTACACCCACCCTGACATTCAGGCACAGGGAGTGGTGGAATTCCCATCCCTGGAGGGATTCCAAAGCCACGTGGATGTGGCACTTGGGGACGTGGGTGGCCTTGGCACTGCTGGGGAAGGGTGAACTCAATCTTGGAGGGCTTTTCCAACCCAAACCATTCCATGATTCCATGACTGTAGCACATCCCCCAGCACAGGATTGCTGCTGCTTCCTCCAGAATCCCCATTCTCCTCACCCTAATTCCAGGAGGTGCTGGGATGCTGGCGTGGCTGCTGAGGATGCGGTGCCAGCTCCGAGGGCACACCCGGCGTGATGCCACCCCTGGGCCGGGAACATTTGTGTCGGGAATGGCACAACAGATGGCACCAAGGCCCTGCCAGGGATCCCACCCGTGCCAGGAACCCAAAGGGCCACTGCTCCATCAGGGAAAGGTCGAGTCAGGACAGAGCCCAGCAGCTCCCACAGAGGAACAAGGTCACACATCCCCTCCTGCTCTCCTGCAGGAACTCACATCCAAGCAGAACTTAATCATTTTGAAGAGTTAGAAAGGTCTTTTCTGAGTTTTTGGGATGTTTGGCCCAGCCATCCCTGCTGTGGGAGGTGTTACCCTCCCAACTAATGAGTTATTGCTTCTGGGCTTCCCCTTCACAGCTCACAGCATCCCACCAGGAAAACATCCTGGATTCCAGCCCCAGGGACAGCAGGGTTGGAGAGGGTACGTCCCCAAGAGCTGATGAGAGGGATCCCAGTGCTCCTGATCCCACTGCTCCTGATCCCACTGCCCCTGATCCCAGTGCCCCTGATCCCAGTGCTCCTGGCCCTGCCCAGTGCACCCCAATCCCCTCAATCCCCACAGGTGGCACCCACAGCTCACCCCCTGTCGGAATTCAGGGATCCAAGCGGGGCAGTGTCAAAGCTGGAGGGTGGAATTCCAGATTGACATCCCTGCAATCTGTCCCCAGCCAGGGAACAGCCCTCAGTCCGTGCTGCACAGCCACCTCACGGCAAAGTGACAGAAGTGTGTCCCAGCACCCAAAAATGCGTCACCAAATGGAATCATGGAATGGTTTGGGATGGAAGGGACCTTAAAGCTCACCCCATCCACCCCTGCCATGGGCAGGGACACCTTCCACCACCCCAGGGTGCTCCAACCTGGCCTTGGACATTTCCAGGGATCCCGGGAGAGCTTCTCTGGGAATTGCATCCCAGCCCCTCGGCACCCTCCCAGCCAGGAATCCCTTCCCAAGATCCCATTTATCCCTGCCCTCTGGCAGTTTCAATCGTTCCCCTTGTCCTTGACCAAACACAGGACAAACCCAAACACACAAACCTGAACCGAGCTCTCTCCCGAGTTCAAGAACCCCAAATGAAAAATATGGAAAGAGCCAAGTAAGAAACTGTTAATAAAAAGTATAATAAAGTAAGAAACTGTTAACATTAAGGGAGTGCAAAATTGAACCACACAACGCTGCCCGTGCTCTCAATCCCTGACCTCCCAGCACAAATGGAATTGCAGAGTGCAACAACAACGGGACATAAAGCAGGTCTGTGAGGGACAGGAATAAATTTGGGTCTGAAATGAGGGGCATCTGTTCTATGTAATGGCAAGCAGCAGAGATGTGCCCCCGTGAGCAAAACTGAGGGCAAGAAACGCATCCAAAGCAGGGAGAGCTGCCCTGGCCCACGGACACAGCTCCTCCTGACGTCAGCCACGCTGTCTGTACCTTCACCCAAACCAGAGTCTGACCAGCAACATCCACAGAGCTGAACACTAATTACATGTAAATTGAGCCCTCCTAAAGAGGCTGCGCTCTGCTAAAAAAGAAAACACAGGAAATATGCAGGATGAGGCTGATTACTCAAGAGGAGCTACCACAGGGACCAAATTTCCATCCTTCCTGAGAATAAATCAGGAATTGCATGTACACAAATCTGACTCTGAGGCTAGAATATAGAAAGCTTTCATATGCATGCCTAAAATATTTATTATAGAGGTCTGGAGTTGTAAGAGGCACAGTGGTATAATTAAAAAAGGATTGTGCTGTGCCATCATCTGTCATGTCCGAAAAAATGGGAGAGTGTGTTGCAAGAGCATGGGAAAAGAGACAGGCTCACCTCAAATCATTGCTGAGAGAGACCCCAAAAAATTAACTGAATATATAGTAATTATTAATGACATTATTAGATAAGTATAACAATTATTATAATAATAAAAATAAAACAATAACAACAGTAACAAGAAAAATAAAATGTGTTTGGACCCCCTGGGCAGTGTTAATTTACTCCTTGATGGTCACAAACAAAAGGTGGCCAAAGCACAGCTCATCCCATGGTGAAACCATTCCTGGATCAAGGATCACTAAAGCCAGACTCACATTTACTTAACAGAAGCTTTCCACTCTCTTGTTGAGTGGGAGCAAGAAGAAAAATCCCCAAAATATCCTAAACTCCCGTGTTTTTCAGCGAGAACTCATTTAGGGGAAGTGCTTTCATTCCCTGCTGATGCCAAGCCCTGCTGCCACTCCTGAACATTGGAATTACAGGGTTTTTTGCAGTGCTCTGGGCTGGCACCAGCACCTTGGCTGCTCAGGGGGGTGACAGGGGGCATGGAACAGGGACCCCCAGGAATGGGGCTCCAGGGATGGCTGATAACTCCAGGGATGGCTGATAATTCCAGGGATGGCTGATAACTCCAGGGATATCTGATATTTCCAGGGATATCTGACAATTCCAGGGATGGCTGATAACTCCAGGGATGGCTGATATTTCCAGGGATATCAGACAATCCCAGGGATATCTGATATTTCCAGGGATATCTGACAATCCCAGGGATGGCTGACAATTCCAGGGATATCTGATATTTCCAGGGATATCTGATAACTCCAGGGATGGCTGATAATGCCAGGGATAGCTCATAATTCCAGGGATAGCTGATAATGCCAGGGATTGCTGATAATGCCAGGGATATCCGACAATTCCAGGGATATCTGACAATTCCAGGGATATCTGACAATCCCAGGGATAGCTGATAATTCCAGGGATGGCTGATAACGCCAGGGATGGCTGACAATTCCAGGGATATCTGATATTTCCAGGGATATCTGA
>VWZT01007776.1:16994-28719 GCA_013397055.1 Pachycephala philippinensis
TTTCTTCTTAATTAGGGGAAGGAAAAAATATAAAAGGAGGAGGGAAAAGGGAAGGGACGAAAAAAAAAAAAAAGAAGAGTGGAGGACACGGACACACACAGAAGGCTCTTTTCTCGGTGCCTGCACTTATGCCTGGTGCAGCTCCTTCCCAGCCGTCCTGCCAACCTGCTGCCGCCCGCTGCCCGCGCTGCCCCGGAGGAGCCGCAGCTCAGCCCCACGCCGGGACCCCGGGCCAGGGGACCGCCCGCCGGCGCTGCCGTTCCCCGCGCCGCACAGAGGGGCCCCCGCCGCGGGGCTGCCGCCGCGCACGGAGCAAGGTGGGCTGCGGGGAGCGAGCGGGGCCGGCGCTGCCCCGGGCGCTGCGGTGCCCCCGGGGCGCTGCCGTACTGCGCTTTTCATTTCGATATCGCGTTTCACCTCCCCACGGGCGGAAAGTGAGACGAGACCTGAGCCGGCGTGGGGATGCCGAGAGGTTTCCCGGTGCTTTTCCCCGCGGGACGCGGGCGCGGGGGGCGCGGGGCATCCTCCTGCCCTGCAGCGGGGGATGCTCGGGGCTGCGGGACCCCGCGGTGCCGCTTCGGGGAGGTTTGTCCTTGTCGCCGACCCTTCCGAGCACGGCATCGGGCTGCAAGTTTTTTTTAAAAGGAGCAGCTTGTAGCGGCTCCGCAGCGCCGGAGGCAGAGCGGGGGCTGGGGGGGCTCCTGCGAAGTTGGAAGGAGAAAGGACTTGGGTGCTGCCCGGCTGCTGCAGCCTGGAGGCCAGCCCGGCCCGCAGCCCCTCCAGCAGCGGGGCTCGCAGCTGTTGGGGAGAAGGGGCATCTCCCGGGCTGTTTCAGCAGCTGCTCCCACGGGACCCTCGATTTGGGAGAGGGGCCAGGGGTCCAGGGTGGGTCTGGTGCGTTCCGTGAGTCCTCCCCGTGTCTCCTGCAGAGTCTCCGGCCGGGTCCTTGCCCCAGGGAGGCTGCAGTCAGGGTAGCGGTGGAAAGGGAAACTGAGGCACGGAGCTGGACAGGGATCCGGCTCCCTCCACTCCTGCCCGGCCGTGTCGCTGCTCCCCGTGGGGGTGGGCTGGGTTCAGGGGCAAAGCTGCCCGGTCCCAGGGGGACTGGGGCCGCGCCCGAGGTTTGGGATGGCTGTAGGGCACCGTCGGGTCTCCCTGTCCTCCCTCAGCTCTCTCGGCTCTGTCCCCACCCTCTGCTCGTGTCCCAGTGGGGGGCGGCAGGAGGAGCCGGGAGAAAATTTTTCGGGATTTTCATGGCTTTTTCCAACCGATCAGCCCCAGTGTGAGCCCCAGACCCACCGCGGGGTGTCCCGGGGAGAGGGAATTTTACTGCAGTCCCCTTCCCCTCCCGCAGCCGGAGCATTTCGTCCCCAGCATGAAGGGGCTGCCCTTGAGCAGCGCTGCCAGGGGCCGCTGCCCCTGTCACGCCGACTTCTCCCATCTCAGCCCAACCCAGAACCTGTTGCTCTTCCTTTTGGCCGCCCGGGGGGTGGGACAAACCTCCTCTGCCCCAGCCTGGAGCCTTTTCCAGCTTCTGGGCTCAGGCATGGCAGGGAGAGGGTGAGCAGGACATTTTAGGGCTGCTTTTCAGGGAATGGCTTCAGGCTGGGGGAACTGGGAGACGGGGTGATCTTGTGCTGGGAGCGGAGTTTGCTGGTGAGCGGCAGCGGGGCTGGGTCCTGCCTGAGCTGCAGTGCCGGAATCTGGGACCCCCATCCTCCACCCCTCACTGCTGTCCCACCTCGTGCCTCAGTTTCCCCACCAGAGCCCCAGAGCCGGGGGAGGCGGGGATGGGTGTGCAAACCTTCACGTGTGCGTGTGACACACTTATCCGGGGGTACACGTGCTCGTGTGTCCCTGGCGGCTCCTGCGGGGTCTGCTCCCGCCCCCACCCCTCTGTGCGGGACCGCATCTCCCCAGGGACCCTCCCTCTGCTCTTCGCAGCCCCCCTGCAACAAGGAGCCCCTTTCTCCCCGTTGGGGGTGGGGGCGAGGGGTTCTGGCAGCTGGAGGGACCCCCCCTTCTCCCCACCTGCTTCCGGGCTTTTAAGCTCTGCCAGCAGCCGCTGCCAAGAGCTGCCGGGCGCTCCCCGCGCATCCCTGAGCTGGCGTGTGCCTGGCACGGCCCCGCTCCGGGGACCCTCCGCCGGCCGCACCCCGCCCGCCCGCGGGGGTGGGGACGGATCCCGGACGCAGCGCAGTTCGCAGCTCCGGGGGCGACGGACACGGCGCGGCCACGTGCGGACCGTGGCCGTGGCCGGGGCTGCGGGTCCGTCCCCGTCCGGCCGGGGCGGCAGCGGCGTGTCCGGAGCCCTTTGCTGGTGGGGCCGGGGCTGGAGCGGGGCCAGGCTGTGCCGGCGGCTGCTGACTCATTCTGCAGCTGAGCATCCCTGGAAAGCCACCGCTCCGCTCCCCCCTCCTCCAGCTCGCTGCGGGCTGCCAGGGCACCTTGGGAGCCGCGATGAGCAACCGTCACGTGGAGGGGACGAGGGGCCGCGGAGAAGAAAACCCCTCTCCGGAGATGAAAAGGGACACCCCCCGCCCCGGCCAGCCACTCGCAGCCTCTCCTGCGCCGAGCCCTGGACCAGGTGCTGCAGCCCCAGATCCTGCAGGTCCCGTGTTCAAGGTGCCAGCTCTGACAGCAGGGCTGAGCTCAGGGGAGAAAGAAGGATCATTCCTGTCCCAAAATAGACTTCAGCTCCATTTTCCACCTGGTTTCCCACAGAAATGGAGGTTAGCTGGCCCTGCCACGTGTGTGCGTGCCTGTGTGTCTGCCTGCTCCCGGCAGCTCCTGAGCTCTCAGGTCTCTGGGACAGCTGAGCCTCACAAGTTGCTGCCATTATATCCATTCAACCTTTTTTGGCTGCCCTTCCCTGGTCCTGCTCCCAGCATTTCCCTCATGACATGTGGCTCGAAAGACTTTCCATTTGTGGAAAACAGGAAAAAAACCCAACGCAAAAATCCAGCCCCAAACCCCAAACTTGACGTCTGAGAGTCTCTTGTCATCATGGGACTCCAGGACCTCGGGACATCTCCCATGGGCAGGGTGGAACTGGGTTTAACCCTTTCCACATCCCATTCCCAGTGCCAGCACACCGGTCCAGTCAGGGATGGGCACAGGAGGGGAGCAGACACTCCAGCTTGCTCAATTCCCGTGGAGTTTTATCACTTGGATTTCCTCCCCGGGGCTTCAGGGCTTCTGTCTGCGCCACCACGGCGCCTTGGGGATGGGAAGAAAAGGTGCCCGTGACAAAAGCCTTCCTCGCTTGGCTGCCCAGGGGGTGGCACCAGCCCCCGTGCTGGAGCCTGGCCATGGCTGCCACGCAGGAGGGTTTTGTCCCTTGGTCCAGAACCATGGGGCTGCATTCAAAATATCCGTCCGGAGCACAGAAAGCCCCTGGCTTGGCCCTGGCACCACTGGCCGGGTCCTGGGCAATCAAGCTTTGGCTGCTCCTGCCGAGTTCCTGCTGGGAAGGGGACGTTTGTGGTCTGCACAGGATGGTCGATGTCCACGGCGTGTGGTGCCAGGGGCTTCAAGTTCACGGAGTTTTGCATTAGGAGCTGTGCACGGACAGTGCCTTGTGCTATGGGCTGTGCACCCACGGTGTGTGTGGTGCCAGGGAACGTACATGGTGTGTGTGCCAGGGTTGTGTGTCCGTGGTTCCAGGGGCTGTGTGTCCATGGTGTGTGCCAGGGAATGTACATGCATGGTGTGTGGTGCCAGGGTTGTGTGTCCGTGGTTCCAGGGGCTGCATGTTCATGGCATATGGTGCCAGGGAATGTACATCCATGATGTGTGGTGCCAGGGTTGTGTGTCCATGGTGTGTGCCAGGGAATGTACATGCATGGTGTGTGGTGCCAGGGTTGTGTGTCCATGGTGCCAGGGGCTGTGCATCCATGGTGCGTGGTGCCAGGGGCTGTGTGTCCATGGTGTGTGCCAGGGAATGTACATGCATGGTGTGTGGTGCCAGGGTTGTGTGTCCGGGGCTGTTCATCCATGGTAATCGGTGCTGGGCTGTGCGTGCCCAGTCTTTGGTGCCCAGGGCTGTGTTCACACCCCCTCCCCGGAGCAGTGCTCCCCTGGGCACACTCTGGGAACTGCTTGAGGAGGGATGCAGGTGTCCAGGACAACCTCCCGGCAGGCTGGCCCTGGCAGCCAGCGACTGGCCATGGGGCTGCCTGAGCTGCTTCTGCGGCTGCTGGAATCAACACGGCGCAAAGAGCTCATAAATTACAAAGCTGCTGCGAGTCTCAGGGTGCTCTGCTCTCAGGGAATGGCACGAGGCATCCCTGGCATGGGTGGCTGAGGAGCCTCCAGCCCCACAAGGAGCCTCTGCAGAGGGGTGAGGGGCTATTGGAGCATCCGGCAGGGACATCTCCCCACATTCCCAGCATCAGTGTCCTCTCTGGAGGGCTGCAAGAGCAGTAAGACTGCAATGGCAGCCAGAGCCCCCTGTGACACGCCCGTCACCCCCTGTGCTGCTCCCTGGAGAGGGCTGGGGGCCAGTGATGGCGGTGCTGGCCACTGGGCTCTCCTTTCAGCGCTGGTCCCCAGCCCGCCGGTGAGAGCCCTTTGTGCCAGGCAGCCTGAGAGAGGCCTGGCACATAATGGCTGCTTTGGGCAGCCTCGGTTTTCCCAGCCCGCGTGAGCTGAATGGCAAAGAAGCCATCCCGCTCCTTCCCTCCCCCTCTGCCCCGTGCTTTGTGTGCTCTGGGCTGACCTCAGCTCCCTCCCCCAGCCCCCCCCGGCAGCGCACACGTGCACGAGCGCACGCACACGCGTGTGCACACCCGCACGAGTGCGCGCCGAAACGTGCGTGCAGCAGCACGAGCACACGCGTGTGCTCCCTCGCTTCCCTCGCCTCCCTCACCACCTCTTTCCTGACCACACACCCGCCGTTCAAACCCTTCCTGAGGTTTCTCACGGTGGCACCGTGGGCACACGGCCCTGGTGCTGGCATCGCCTCCCTGCCCGCTGCAGCCGGCGCTTGGGCTCAGGCCGTCTGTGCTGTCCGGGCCAGGCTGGACTCTGCTGTCCCCAGGGGACCCAGCTCCCAGGGGAGGTCAGAGGGGCTGGATGGCACCCAGTGGCTCCCAGCCAATGGTCCTGGTTGCTCATGTTGTCTTCTTCCTCCTGTGAACCAGGGCACATTCCCTTCCCTTCCCTCCCATCTCCTCTCCCCTGTCCAAGGGTCCAGGTTACCCCACGGCCGTGCCAGAGCTGGCCTCTCCCTCCATGCCCCAGTGCTGCGTGCATCACCCCACCCCCACACACATGGGCTGGGGGATCTCCCCAGCCCCTCCCCCTGATGCAGGGATGGGATATTTTTGATGCTTTTTGGATTCTAAGCACAGCTGGTGGTTTTTGCTCTCCCCTTGCAGGGCAGAGCATGGCCCCAGCCCTCCCGCTGCTGTTGCTGCTCTGGGTGTTTGTCCCCACTGTGGTCCCGGAGGTGTTTGGCCCTGGAGATGGCACAGGTAACTTGGCACTCCCTGCCCCGTTTCTGCCCTGCAGTGGGGGTCTCGGGGGGGCCCCACACCAGTCCCGCTCATGGCTCCTCTCTTCTCCCACCCAGAGGACGTCAAGGCTCTGCAGGTCTCCATCCCACGCCACCCAGCCCTCGACGCTGTGCTGGCAGGCGACATCACCATCCCCTGCCTCATCAGCTACCTTGGCCCCCAGCCCACCGCTGGCACGGGCGGCCGCCGGGCGGTCCTGGGAACCCCCCGGGTCAAGTGGACCTTCATCTCTGAGGGCAGGGAGGTGGAGATCTTGGTAGCTCGGGGGGACAGGGTGAAGGTGAGCGAGGACTATCGGCTGCGCGCCTCCCTGCCCATCTTTCACCAGCGCTACACCAACGCCTCCCTGCTGCTCACCGAGCTGCGCCCCAACGACTCGGGCATCTACCGCTGCGACGTGCAGCACGGCATCGAGGACGGCCATGACATCCTCCACGTCAAAGTCAAAGGTACTTCAAGGTGGGGAGTGCCAGGATTTGGGGCGGGTCAGGGCCCTCTCCTGGCTTGGCAAATGCCCCCCTGGGTGCACCTGCACCCACGTGGGTGGGGGCTACTGTGAAGCCCCTTGCCCACGCCCGTGTCTGCCCCCAGGGGTGGTGTTCCACTACCGGGAGGGCTCCATGCGCTACGCCTACACCTTTGCCGAGGCGCAGGAAGCTTGTGCCCGGATCGGCGCCAGCATCGCCACCCCCGAGCAGCTCTATGCTGCCTACCTGGGAGGCTACGAGCAGTGTGACGCCGGCTGGATCGCTGACCAGACCGTCAGGTGGGCACCCAGCTGCCCGGGCCTCGCGCCCATGGCCTCAACCCGTCGTTCCCCTGCGAGTCACCAGCCCTCCCCTGTGCTCTCCTGCCCCAGGTACCCCATCCAGACACCCCGCGAGGCCTGTTACGGAGACATGAACGGCTTCCCTGGGGTGAGGAACTACGGAGTGGTGGACCCCGAGGACATGTACGATGTGTACTGCTACGCTGAGGACCTCCCAGGTGCCCATGGTGCCGCCAGCTACATTTTGCCCTCCTCTGCTTTTGCTCCCACACTAACTTGCCCCTGTAACCCATTGTAAATCCAAGTGAAAAAGCTGTCCTGAACTGCAGGTGCTGTCTCTCGGGTGTGGGGACTTGCTGTGCTGCTTCCTAAAGCAGTCCTGGTTCAGTTTGGTGGGGTGAGGGGCTCTCTCCCTTGCAGCAGGCAGTGCTCAGGCTGGGGTGTGCCCACAGCGATCTGCCCCAGAGCAGCAGTACGCTGTGTGCGAGGTGCTTTGGGGTTCGGTTGTGCTCATGCCGTGCTTTGCATGTGATGCAGGGCTGCAGATCCTGCCCGGCCGTGTGTGCATGGGGGTGGCTGGTCCCCCCTTTGGGTCCTGAGGGGGCTCCCCACTGGTGGTGGCAGCTGCTGTGGGGTCGGTTGGGTGGTGCCAGGCAGGTGGCACGAATGAGGGACACATCCCTTGTGTGCAGGGGACGATGTGCTGGGACAGGGAGAGCAGGGCAGCCGTGAGGGCTGATCTGTGCCGTGCCTTAGGGCAGTGGTCCCCAGCCCTCCTCAGCCCCACTGCAGCGTTCTCTGGGCTTGCAGGTCTCCTCAGAAATGTCCCACACGTGGATTGCACAGTGCAGGGCGTGGACCTGCTCCTCTGCAGTCCCATCCACAGGAGCTTCAAAGTCTCAGGCCTGTTTGCAAGGGCAGGAATCCCACGGGGCATGAGAGCTCCAGCCGTGCCTGCGCTGTGGCTGTCTGCATGAGCAGGGAGGCAGGGATGCAGGCAGGGAGGCAGGCAGGCAGGCAGGCAGGAAGGCAGGGAGGAAGGCCAGAAAGCAGGCAGGGAAGCAGGGAGGAAGGCAGGGATGCAGGCAGGAAGGCAGGCAGGGGGGCAGGCAGGGATGCAGGGAGGCAGGCAGGGAGGCAGGCAGGCAGGCAGGCAGGAAGGCAGGGAGGAAGGCCAGAAAGCAGGCAGGGAAGCAGGGAGGAAGGCAGGGATGCAGGCAGGAAGGCAGGCAGGGGGGCAGGCAGGGATGCAGGGAGGCAGGCAGGGAGGCAGGCAGGCAGGCAGGCAGGAAGGCAGGGAGGAAGGCCAGAAAGCAGGCAGGGAAGCAGGGAGGAAGGCAGGGATGCAGGCAGGAAGGCAGGCAGGGGGGCAGGCAGGGATGCAGGGAGGCAGGCAGGGAGGCAGGCAGGCAGGCAGGCAGGAAGGCAGGGAGGAAGGCCAGAAAGCAGGCAGGGAAGCAGGGAGGAAGGCAGGGATGCAGGCAGGAAGGCAGGCAGGGGGGCAGGCAGGGATGCAGGGAGGCAGGCAGGGAGGCAGGCAGGCAGGCAGGCAGGAAGGCAGGGAGGAAGGCCAGAAAGCAGGCAGGGAAGCAGGGAGGAAGGCAGGGATGCGGGCAGGGATGGAGGCAGGGAGGACAGCAGGGATACAGGGCTGCAGGCAGGAAGGCAGGCTTCCTCCAGCCCCTGGCGTGCCTCCACACACCGGAGTCTCCATCTCCGCACCAGCTCCTGGGGTCATGCAGAGAGCGGAGGAGGTGAGGGGCTCCTGCAGCCCACGCCCCACTCCCCAGCTCTGACGCCCGTCTCCTTCCTCTCTTCGCAGGGGAGATCTTTTTGGAGACGGCCCCAGACAGGTTCACGCTGGAGGAGGCGGCGCAGCGCTGCCGGGCGCTGGGCGCGGAGCTGGCGAGCCCGGGGCAGCTCTACGCGGCCTGGAACGCGGGGCTGGACGCCTGCAGCCCCGGCTGGCTGGCCGACGGCAGCGTCCGCTACCCCATCGTCACCCCCCGGGAGCGCTGCGGCGGGGCTCTGCCGGGCGTCAAAACCATCTTCCTCTTCCGCAACCAGACGGGATTCCCCGATGCCCAGAGCAGATACGATGCGTACTGCTTCCGAGGTAAAGAGGGGCAGCGCTGGCCCGCAGCTGCTCCCGGGCAGGGACCGGCAAGCCTCCGTGTGCCCGGCGGGTGCGCGGGGTGCAGCGGAGCCGGGGTGTCCTGCGGGGTCGGGGTTGCGTTGGGATCCCTGTGCGCTCTCTGCCGGGTGCCGCGCTGTCGGGGCACAGCGGGGGCGGGGGTTTGGTTCCGTCTCAGCTTCCTGCGCTGGGACAGGGGTGCCTTGCATGCCAACACATCGTGCCAGGGGAGAGATAACCCGCATGTTCCTGACCCTGCATGCTGATACCTCTCGATAGAGGAGGGACGCTCTGCATGGTCTCAACAGTGCATGCTGACACTTTGTGGCAGAGTAGGGACGCCCTGCATGTCCTCAGTCCTTCGTGCCACTTTATTGTGACAGAACAGGGATGTCCTTCATGGCACCGTCGGTCTGCGTGAGCTCCGTGGGCACGGCTCCGGGAGGGTTCATCCCCCAGGGCTGCTGGCCTGGGGGGCACTCCTGGGTCCCTGGGGCTGTGGGACACAGCCTGCCAGGCTGGCTTGGGGCGATACATCCCGCGGTGGGCAGGAAGGAGACCTGTGGGTGCGGCACGGCACTGCCTGCAAGCCGTGAGGCAGGACAGAGGCTGGCAGGGATGACGGGCACGGAAGGAAGAAGAGCTGTCCCTCCACTCCTCCTGCCCGATCCCACATCTCCGTGTCTCTGCTCAGGGCCATGGGGGCTCACAGAATGGGGATGCCGTGCATCTCTGTGCCTCAGTTTCGCCATCTCTCAGCAGGGAAAGCCATGGCTTAGGCAGGATGGACCCGTCCCATGAATCCACAACCCCCGTAACCCACTAACTCCCCCCCATGCACGTCTGCCCTCCCCGGGGGGGATGGGGGTGCAGAGAAGGATCCCCACAGGGAGGGGGATGCAGGGTTTAGGGTCTGGCCCCACCATGTGCTGCCGAGCCCCATGGCTCCTACTGGGGCTGTTGGCACTGCCAGCACCTCGGAGGGCCTGATCCTCCCCCGTGCTGACCCTGTCTAGAGGGGGAAGGGGAGGCTGAGGAGAGCTGGGTCCCTACTGGGGTGCCAAGGCTCCAGGCCTGCTCTGGGGTGAGGTCATCTCTGCCTGCCGTGGAGCCAGGACAGGGCAGTAATATCCCACTTTCTTTCTGCCCACAGAAGGGACAAACTCTTTCCCTGAGGCTGCAGGAAAATACCAAGCCCAAGAGCCCGAGGAGAATCTCCTCCAGGAGATTGTCACAGTGGCAGAAAAGCTGGAGGAGCTGCAGCTGCCCAGAGCGCAAGTGGAGATTGAGTCGCGAGGGGCTATTTACGCCGTCCCTTTCTTTGAGGACGCTGAGCTGGAAAAGCCGAGCCAGTCCCCTGAAGACGCACTGGGGCCAGGGGCCCGGCACCCCCCACTAGCTACCTCCGTGTCCTCAGGTCACCCCACCTCTGCCTCCCCCTTCCCCACAGCCCTGGCCGTCCCCGAGGCAGGTGTGTCCCCCTTAGCTGCGGTGCGAAGCCAGGGAGCCCATCCCCTGCGGAGGAGAATGGGGGGACAGGGACAGCGGGGCAGCCACCGTGGCCACATGGATTGTCCCACACTGGCCCTGTGGTGCTGCCAGGGCTGGCACACAGAGAGCAGCCACAGAACGGAGGCGCCAGGATTGCAAGGAGAGGTCAGAGGCACCTGAGGGTGCCCGGGTCACCCCAGCTGTCCCCGTCCTTCCCGTGGAGGCAGCACCCACGGCCGGGGCACCAGTGTAGGGCTGTGCAGTGGCACGGGGACATCCGCGTGTCCCTCGGCTGGAGTCCGGCGGGCAGGGTCCGTGCTCGGCCACGGTTTAGCAGCACAAGGAACCGGAGAAGGGAGCTGGCAGCTGGAGGGACATGAGGCGAGGTGCAGCGGTGAGGGGCTGAGCGTGGCCCCCACCGCAGGAAAGCCGGGGCTGGGCTTGGCAGTGGCCGGGCCAGAGCTCAGTCAGCCGTGCCGGTTCAGAGGGGACAGTGTCACACGGGCTCGGGGCCACTTCCATCTCCCCGCACACCCTTGTGCGAGCAAGACTGGCAGTGCTGGCAGGCGATGCCGGTGCCCGCAGCCCCGTGCTCTGGTTGGCTCCCGGCGCCGGCCTCTCACTGCCTTTCTGCCTTGCCCTTTGCAGAGGAGGAGCAGGGAGCCGCGCCGGGTAGGGGCCCTGGCAGCACATCGGAGGAGAGCCCGGGCGGAGGGCGAGACCCCAGCCAGCCCCTGGAACCAGAGGGACCCACCGGTGCCCCAGCAGGTGACACGGAGCCTCCTGAGGGCTTTCCTCGGCCGCCCAGCCCCGTCGCCCCCACACAGCGCCCCGACGGCCCGCGGGACGCCTTGGGGCGGCCGGCCCACGCTGCCAGCCCTGGGGCACCTGGGCACCGTCGGACATCGCCAACCAGTGCCACTTCTGCCACCTCGACAGAGAGCCGAGAGCCNCGAGGACGCCGAGCTCTCCGGAGACGTGGTCGAAAGCCCCGGGGCGTCCCCGCTGCCTCCCGCGCCCCCGCAGACGCAGGAGGAGGGAGAGGAGCAGTCGGGAGCCGTGTGGCTCCCCGCGCCTGCGGTCCCGGGGGACGGCAGCACCGTCCCCGCAGTGACACCGTGGCACTCGGAGCTGCCTGGCAGCAGCAGCGCACCGGCCCCGGGAGGAGAGGAGGCTGCGCCGCCACCGCCGGGCGCTGAGCGCGGGATGCCTGCTGCCGCTTCCGAGGAGGAGGAGGAGGAGGAGGAGGAGGAGGAGGAGCAACNAGGAGGAGGAGGAAGAGCAACCTGCTCCCTCCATTGCAACCGTGGAGGGTTTCCTTGCAGCCGTTCCTGGAGAACCAGGTGGGACCCGCAGGGATGGCCTCACCTCTCCCCGTACTGACAGCTCTGGGGTGGTCCTGGCAGGGACCCCATTGGGGGACCCGGCCCCCAGCACGGCTGTGCCCCTGCCCGCCCTACCCACCGAGCGGGCCAGCGTCGGGGCGGGCGCCTGCTCGGCCCGGGGTCCCTGCCGTGCCACCCTTGCCCTCGGGGCAGCCCTCCTGGCTGCCCTCTGGCACTAGAGATAGCCAAAACCTTTCCTTCACGCTGTGCTTCCCTCTGTCTGTCCGTCTGTCCATCTCTCCTCTCTCTCTCTCCTCCTCAGCTGGGTAAGGGAAGGTTACAGGTCTGGAGAAGCACATATTTGTCAAACAAATTGGTCTGATCTCTGCATGCACTTAAATCTCTTCTACTTCTGTGAAGTGTTTTAATGACTGTTTCCGTGAAAAAGCCCAATAAGCAAAAGGCGGCCCCAGCCCCTGCTCTGACT